>UESW01004576.1:350118-536507 GCA_900491605.1 Calamus simplicifolius | reverse complement strand
AAATGAAAAGAATTCTTCTGTTTTATCAATACGAAGTGATCATGGAAAAGAATTTGAAAATAAATCTTTTGAAGAATTTTGTAATGAAAATGGAATTGAACATAATTTTTCTGCACCAAGAACACCACAACAAAATGGAGTAGTTGAAAGAAAGAATAGAACATTAGAAGAAATGGCGCGTACCATGTTGTGTGAAAGCAATCTTCCTAAATATTTTTGGGCAGAAGCTATTAACACTGCATGTTATGTTTTAAATCGTGCATTAATCAGACCTGTTTTGAAAAAGACTCCATATGAACTTTGGAAAGGAAGAAAACCTAATATAAGTTACTTTCATGTTTTTGGATGTCGATGTTTTGTATTAAATAATGGAAAATCAAACCTTGATAAATTTGACGCTAAGTCTGATGAAGGAATTTTTCTCGGATATTCTTTACATAGTAGAGCTTTTAGAATATTTAACAAAAAGACTTTAGTAGTTGAAGAATCAATTCATGTTATCTTTGATGAATCTAATGATCTTCCATCAAGGAAGGGAAAAGGTATAAATGATGCAGATGACATTGAAGATCAATTCAAGGACATCACATTAAAGGACAAGAACGATACACAAGAGGTAAGTGAAGAAGAGAACGCTGACCTACCTGAAGCCTCACAAGGTAATGATGAATTAGAAAGAGGATGGAGGTATGTTCTTAGTCACCCTAAAGATCTAATTATTGGTGATCCTTCTCAAGGAGTGAGAACTAGATCATCATTTAGAGATGCATGTAATAATTTAGCATTTGTATCTAAAATTGAACCTAAATGTTATGATGATGCTAAAAATGATGTTGATTGGATTAATGCCATGCATGAGGAACTTAACCAATTTGAAAGAAATAATGTTTGGACTCTTATTGAAAGACCTCATGATCATCAAATTATTGGAACTAAATGGGTATATAGAAACAAATTAGATGAACATGGTAATATAATTAGAAATAAGGCAAGATTAGTAGCTAAAGGTTATAATCAAGAAGAGGGAATTGATTTTGATGAAACTTATGCCCCTGTTGCTAGATTAGAAGCTATTAGATTACTTCTTGCTTATGCTTGTTATATGAATTTTAAATTATATCAAATGGACGTTAAAAGCGCTTTCTTGAATGGATATATTGCTGAACAAGTTTTTGTGGAACAACCACCCGGATTTGAAAATCATTGTTTCCAAACCACGTTTTCAAATTAAACAAAGCTTTGTATGGTTTGAAACAAGCCCCGGGCATGGTATGAAAGATTAAGCAAATTCTTGATTAGTAATAATTTTATTCGAGGAACTGTGGATACAACTTTATTTATTAAAAGGCAAAATAAAGATATATTAGTTATTCAAATCTATGTTGATGATATCATATTGGTGCCACTAATGAATCTTTGTGCAAAGACTTTGCTAAGCTTATGCAGGGAGAGTTCGAGATGAGTATGATGGGTGAGCTGACCTACTTCCTCGGACTTCAAATTAAACAAAGCAAAGATGGGATCTTCATAAGCCAATCCAAATATACAAAGAAATGATCAAGAAGTTTGGCATGGAGACATCCAAGAGTATCGGTACCCCTATGAGCTCATCATGTAGACTTGATCTTATAATTCTGAAAAATCTGTTGATTTAAAATTATATAGAGGCATGATTGGATCATTATTATATTTAACTGCTAGTAGGCCAGATATTTTATTTAGTGTTTGCATGTGTGCTAGATATCAAGCAAATCCTAAAGAATCACACTTGCTTGCTGTTAAAAGAATATTTAAATATTTAAATGGAACAATAAATTTGGGTATATGGTATGATAAACAATCTAGCATTGACTTAATAGGATACACTGACTCAGACTTTGCTGGATGTAAATTAGATAGGAAATCAACCACTGGAACTTGCCAGTTTCTAGGTGTTAACTTAATTTCATGGTTTAGCAAAAAGCAAACTTCAGTAGCACTATCTACGGCCGAGGCCGAGTATGTTGCAGCTGGGAGTTGCTGTGCTCAAATCTTGTGGATTAAGCAACAACTAGAAGATTATGGTATTAAACAAAAAGCCATTCCTATAAAATGTGATAATACAAGTGCAATTAGTTTAACTAAAAATCCTATTCAACATTCCAGAACTAAACATATTGAAATAAGACATCATTTCATTAGAGATCATGTTAACAATGGAAATGTTGTTATTGAATTTTTAAATACTGAAAAATAAATTGCTGATATTTTTACTAAGCCACTTGATGAAACCAAATTTTATGAAATCAGAAGAGAATTAGGGATGCTTGATCCAACCATTTAATGAATCATTTAATGAAGTGATATGAAATCTAAAAGTTATGACATCTTTAAATCACATCAATCAAATGAATTTCATGTCAAAATTAATTGCTTGTTGTAAGCTTTATGTCTTTTCAAATTAATAAAAGGCATGTTGTTTATTTCACCCAACCACCGGTCACTTAAAGATTTTATTGATGGCAGCTAACTGACCAGGCAACCAAACAGTCACCTGACCAGTTAACCATCAACCCATTCTCTATATAAGCTTTTTCTCCTCCCTCCCTCAAATCAGCCGTCTCCTTCAAACCAACCGAGCGTCTTCTCCTCACTTCTCTCACTTTCAATCGTCTCTTCATTCCTTCCATCAAATCCTTCCTACCATTCAACCTACTAATCTATCTAGAAGAAGTTGATGGCTCCCAAGAAGAAGGCCGTCGCTAGAGATGACGATTGTGCCAATCTTCGCCGGAAGTCTTCCACGTCTTCTACTCAAATCAACTCCCTACTTGCTTCAAAATCATTTGTTCATGGGAGGTTAGTAGACTTTAACTTTTTAGAGCAAGAAGGATTCAAAATTGGTAATCTGTTAGTTAAACAAGGATGGGATAAGCTTTTATCTACCAAAAGACCTATTTATCCTGAACTTATTAGAGAATTTTATGAAAATATTTCTTTTGGTAATGGAACTATCTCTTCCATTGTGAAAATGACTAAAATAGACCTAGACGGTAAAACACTAGGGTCTGCTTTGAAAATTCCATCTGAAGGTTTCCTAGAGATTCTTCCTAGTGAACGCGGATATAAGATTGGCCTAATCCTTAATATAGATGATACTGAAGCTAGTAAGATTGAAACTTAGATGCAAATATGTTATCTGTTGAAAATCGGCTTTTCCATAGTATCATTGCTAAGATTCTCGCCCCTCGTGCTGGATCATTTAATGTGGTAAACGATAGGGACATTTGCATAATGTATGATATCTTAATGGAAGACCCTGTAGATTTACCTGAATTAATGATAACTGTTATGAGAGAATCTATGTCCAAAGCTAAGGCTGCTTTGCCCTACGGAATGTTTCTCACTTATGTTTTTGAATTTTTCAATGTCAAACTTAAAGGAGAAACTGCAGTTGCATTACGTCACTCTGACATTTTTAATGCTCATTCACTGCACCGTATGGATTTTGCTAAGAGGGATGGTATTTGGTTAAAAATTAGATCTAGAACAGGACAATCTAGTATGCCACCTCCTACTGTGAATCAACCTGTCTGTTCTCCTCAAAACTTTTTCACTTATGACTTCAGCCAACCTAATCCATATCTTGCTGCTATGACAGCTGATCAAAACCCTTTTCTTCCTGATCCACCGAAATCAATCTTCTGGATCATCTTTTCGCCATGACAACCCTGCTCCTTCTCCTATTCCAACTGTTAGATTATGTGATGATCAACTCCGTCATATTATCAATGAATTGACCCTTGCCACTTCTAGTCGAAGCTCTGGTGACAGTGCTTCTTCCGTCAATGATCAGACTCTTGTACCACATATTCCTCTGTTTTTGAAAACATGTCTGAATTTAAACTCATTCTTGAAAGGCTTGTTCATGATGTGAACATTCTTAATGGGAGAGTTCTTTCACCACAACGAATCTGTCATGGAACGAATTCTGAAGGAAGTAAATTTACTTAAAAGCAAGCTTGAAAACTTTGAGACCAAGGCTGAGTGGGTAGAGTATCAAATGAGATCGAACCAGACCCAGACCCGGGATGCTACAAATGCAGTTGACCATTGGACTGGAACCCTCTCTAGGCTGAGCCAACTCATGGAGATTCTCATCACCAGTTCTGCCGTCTGCGCCTGATGCTTCTTTCTCTCATCCACACCTTTTCACTCCACCGGCACGACCTTCCTCCGTCAAGCCTGAATCTTCAAGCAAGCCAAATGTTTCAGTGCATATTTCTTCATCCGATGACGACAAGTGATTGTACTTAACTTATGTTTTGTAGTATTTGAACAAACTTGTTGTGCTTATTTATGTTTATGCTTTATGACTTGAAACATGACATGTAATATCTGTTATCTTGTACTAATCTGCATGACTGTTTTGATTATGATTATGTAATGAATGTTAACATCTCCTTGATCCTTTATGCTTAAAGTTATTGCAAGACTCTTCAAACTTCTTTTTGATTAATGACAAAAAGGGGGAGAAGAATGTTGCTTGCATACATTAAGGAATGGAGTAAAATAGTAACTCCATATATTCAGGGGAGAAAAGAAAAAGATTTCACTTATTTTGACAGGGGGAGAAATTAATGTTTTCTGATTACTCCTGTTTACTTATTAAACTTCCATATACACTTGCTCTTTATTGCTTAAAGGTTTTGTCATCATCAAAAAGGGGAGATTGTTGACCCCAGATTGATTTTGATGATTACAAAACAAATTAAGCAATTCTAAGATTGATACAGGGAAGTTCGGTCGCCTTGCAAGTAAGTATCTTCATGCAAAATGACTGGTAAGAAAGTACTTTGCTTTGAATATGATTATTAGCTTGGAGTTAACTGGTTAGCTAGCTTGTTAGTTTATTTAGCTAACTGGCACGCCTTTCAGCTAGCTGGGAAAGTTCACAGTGCATGGGCCGAACCGTCTTGAAATTTAGCTAGCTGTCTAGCTAGCTTGTTAGCTAGCTGAAGTTTCTCAGCTAACTAAAACTTGTCTCAGTAAGCTGGCCGAACGTCCTTTATTTCAGCTAACTGATGAGTTAGTTTGTTAGCTAGCTGGAGCCCTTTCAGCTAACTAAATTTCCTGTCACAGTTGCCTGGCCGAACGCTTTATTTTAGCTAACTGGTGAGTTAGTTTGTTAGCTACTGAAGCTTTTTCAGCTAACTAAGGAACTTGTCTCAGGTGCCTGGCCGAACGTCCCTTTATTTTAGTTAACTGGTGAGCTAGCTGGTTAGCTAGCTGGAATTCATTTCAGCTAACTAAAAATTCTGTCACAGTGGTTGGCCGAACACCCTTCCAATTTTAGCTAGCTGGCTGGATGTCTTGTTAGTTAACTGTAACTCCTTCTAGCTAGCTGACGTTTCTTTTAGTTAACTGCTTAGCTAACTATTTCATCCTGGAGCTAACTGGTTAGCTAACTACTTTTCACAGGGAACGTTGCAGCCGAATGGATTTAAATTTTAGTTAACTGGAGAGCTAGCTGCCGGTTGGCTAGTTAGCTGGAGAGTTAGCTACTTTATTCAGTTGACTGGCTGCCTTTTTGCTCAGTTAGCTGGAGAGCTAACTAAGCTGGACGGATGGCTGAGTGTTTTTGCTTCTAGTTAGCTCGTGAGCTAACTGGCCACTCTTTAGTTAGCTATTCAGCTAACTAGCTATCTGCTGCCGTTTGGATTTCAAATGGAGTTAGCTGGCGAGTTATCTGCCGAGCTAACTAACGTGCTGTTCTTTTGCTTGTTGTCTCTGGTTAGCTAACTGATTAGCTAGCTGGGGTTATTACTTTACTCTTGGACGATGGCATTCATTTCTCAGCTACCTGGAGCTTCTTTCTTCAGTCCACCGCCGCCTAAAGCTCTTTCTCTCTCTTCTCTCTCTATTGCTATTTCAAGCTATTGTTAACTTTTGATTTTTGAATTTTACAGTGCTCATCCTTCCTCAAATGGAGATCTGCATTCAATGCTTAAGGGAAACATGTTTAACGGTTATATTTTCTTCCCGTTATTATTTCCATTTATTTCTTTTGTATCTAACGGATATTTTCTTGTTAGATGATTATAAATAGCTGGGATTAGAAGCACACATTGACGATCGACGACGATTTTTGAAAAGAAATTTCAAAGAGAGAAAAATCCAAGAAAAGAGCCTTCATTAAATATTTGTTGAGTGGTTGCTGTGCATTCAAGCTCATTCCTTGCTCCGAAAGGTCGTCCGAATCATTGAAGCTTTTCAAGCATTCAAGACTTCAGCTGCTTCAACCGAGTTCATTTATTGCTGAGTTTATTGCTTCAAAAAGTTGTAAAGTATATTCTGAATATTTGCTCTTTGTAGGAGCTTCTTCTTTACATACTCTGATTATCTTGTAAAAGGGTTAGTGAACCCTGGTTTGTTGGCTTCCTTGTGCCATTTAAACAAGAGGACTAGCCTAGGTTTGGCTAGGGGTTCTTGGCTTCCTTGTGCCGTGAAACAAGAGGACTAGCCTAGGTTTGGCTAGGGGTTTTTGGCTGCCTTGTGCCGTATAAACAAGAGGGCTAGCCTGGTTCGGCTAGAGGTTGTAATCGTTGTGATACGATTAGTGGAATTCCCAAAGGTTTTGGGGAGTGGATGTAGGTGCTGAGTTTGGCACCGAACCACTATAAATTTCTGTGTGTTTGTGATTGCTTGTTTTTGTTGATATTATTCTGTGCACTCCACTTCACCGCTGCAAATCAAAATTAGGGTTGAAAGCATATTTATCTGCATAGCAATTAAATTATTTTTAAAATAACCCAATTCACCCTCCTCTTGGGTTACTACATCTGGGCAACAATCTTCATAATCTACTCCTTCCTTTTGGGTAAAACCCTTTGCCACTAACCTAGCTTTGAAAGTCTCTACTTTTCCATCGGCTCCTCTTTTTCTCTTATAGATCCATTTGCATCCAATAAGCCTTACGCCTTCTGGTAGATCTACAAGCTTCTAGATTGAATTAGAATACACTAATTCTATTTCGAGTTTAATGGCTTCCTGCCATCTCTCTTGATCAACATCCTCCATTGCCATCTTATATGTCAATAAATCATCATCACTGCTATCGGTGATTGCAACTTGTGCTTCTCCATCCTGATCATAGCGGATGGGTAATCTTATTTCCCTCCCACTACGTCGTGGTGGTGGTGGTATTTAATCTTGAATAGTGGTCTCAACTTTTTGTCGTTCAACAACTTTTGTTGGTGTGGAGCTGATCTCATCAGCTAGCAACTCTTCCAGAATACTTTACTTCTAGGATTGAATTCTATCATATAATTGTACTCGAGAAACATAGCATTTGTCGACACAAATACTCTATTATCTTGAGCACTATAAAATAGACCTCCTCTCGTTCCCTTAAGGTATCCAACAAACATGCATACTTCTGAACAAGGTTCCAACTTTCCAATCTTTCCCTTCAGCACATGAGCTGGACATCCCCATATGTGGATATGTCTCAAACTAGGTTTGCGACCGTTCCATAACTCTAAGGGAGTCTTAGGGATTGACTTAGATGTAACTAAGTTTAGAATGTATACAGCTGTTTGTAATGCATATCCCCAAAATGAGGTAGGTAAAGAAGAATAGCTTAACATTGATCTTATCATATCAAGTAAAGTGCGATTCCTTCTTTCAGCTATACCATTTTGCTGTGGTGTCACAGGTGTCGTGAGCTGTGATAGTATTCCATTCTCAATCAAGTGGTTCTGAAATTCATAATCCAAGTACTCTCCTCCTCAATCATATCGAAGAGTTTTGATTGATTTACTGAGTTATTTTCTACTTCAGCATGGAATTCTTTGAACTTTTCAAAGGCCTCGGATTTTCTTTGCATCAGATATGTATATCCATATCTAGAATAATCATCAATGAATGTGATGAAATAATCATAGCCCCCTTTAGCTTTGACATTCAAAGGCCCACATACATCAGTATGTATGATCTCTAAAGGTGCTTTTGTTCTTTCACCTTTTGCTGAAAAAGGTCTTTTGGTCATTTTTTCCTTCTATACAAGATTCACAGATTGGTAGAGTGCCAACTCTTAGCTCTCTTAAAGGACCATCCTTTACTAATCTTTCTATTCTGTCTGTATTAATATGATCAAGCCTCAAATGCCATCTTTAGATTTAAATTATTAAATTTAAATCTCTGCATTTAAATTTCAAGTTCAAAATCTAGAATTTTTTTGAAAGCTATTAATTTAAAAGTTCAGAATTAATTAAGTAACCAATATTCTTATAAAATGGATTTAAATGACCTTATATAATCAAACCTAAAAATAAATAAGATTTTCAGTAATACTATTATTGAATGAAGAGATGTCACTCATTTTGAAAATGTATTTCCTTTTAAGAGCCAAGTTCCAAATCAAAGTCTCTTTTAATCTTTTCTTAGTTTCTTATTCTCTTAAATCTGAGTCATATAATGAGTCAAGGAAAAAAATCTAATTATAAAAGTGGACCTTTCAAACTAAAAAAAAGTTCAAGAATAAAGAAGAAAAAAAAGACCTCGATGAAAGTCTCTTTACTTACCTAGTTAAGGGTGAACCTTTCTCTTTTTTAGAGATGTCTTCATCTAACGCTCTTGTTTGAAAGAAAACTATCCTTTCATAGTATAATTTAATCCTTCAAATTCAAACCTGAAACTATAGTTGTCAGACTTGATCCAAACATCAACCTGGCCAAGGGCTCGAGTCACTAACCGTCGAGTCATTGGTTGAACCATCGGTTCAATTATTTTAATATAAAAATATATTTATTAAAAAAATAGTTTTTAATAAAAATTAAGGTCAATATGATAATAAACTTTAACGTCTAATGCCATAAAAAACTTTAAATTATAATCATACAAATACATTAAACTAATAATTCAAAAGTGATATATATAACAATCTTTTAAAATTTAAATATAAAAAGTCAAAACACACTTGAAATCTACTAGCACCTACATGAAAGAATTAAAATAAGAGTCATCAAGAGGTGCAAAATTTGGGTTAAAACTCAAAACTCATTTGAGTCTCTTGAGTATGCATCGTAGGCTCTGAATCTTTTCACTATCAATGTTTTGACCTTCATCTCCACCACTGCCACTAGCACCATTATTTTCACCATAAGCATTATTTTTATCACTATCACGATGACCTCCACCATTAGAACCACAACCATTATCGCTATCACCACTTTCATCATTATCGTAATCATCCAAATTCAATAATCCTACAAATTAATATAGTACGATAAGGATAAAAACTGAATTTAATATAAATAACATAAATTTTAAAAAATATAATTACGATCATTATTTGGAGTATTTTGAATTGCACATGATGTCAATTCATGATAAAATATATTTATTTCATCAGTTGCTAAAGTTGATATGTCTTCTACTAACATCCATTCGGCATTTTCACCATATGCTTCAAAGTCAATAGGATCATAATTTCGACCCTTGATATGATTCCTACACAATATCCAAACTCATAATTCATAATTTAAATAGCATAAAATGTAACAAAAGTTATATCAATTGAAATCATTACCTTTGCTGCAATCTTAAGTTGTAATGAACATAAACAAGGTCATCAACTTTTGATGCTCCAATCGATTTCGCTTTTTAGAATGGATATGCTTAAAAATGCTCCAATTTTGTTCGCATTCATATGCACTAGACGTTTGACTCAAAATGCGGATGGCTAACTTTTGCAAATTTGGAGCACAACTTCCCTAAGTGATCCACCATTCATCTACATGCATTAATACATTCATTACATAAAAATATAATAACAAATAAATGTATAGTTAAAAAATGGATATACCTTGAGGCAAAAGGTTACTATCATTAATTGCAATCTTTCAACTAAAGTCATGAATAACATCCCTAAATAGCTTCATTTTACTTGTAAGTTTGCTTTATAAAGATGGATCATCATGTCCATATCTCTCAATCACATTTAAAAGTCCAAAAATAGCAAAATGGTGTTTGTCCATCATCGATACATCATACTGAAAATAAGGATTCAAGTAAAATCATGCTGCATGTAGTCTTCTATGCAACTGTGTATCCCATCTGAACTGTAGGATATCTAGAAATGATTGAACTACATTCTTTTTTCTTTGAAATTTTCTTTTCATAACATCACTAGCATAATGGATAGCTTCATATAGATAACCCATTGTAGACCTATCATCACTATCAACAGGCCTTAATACCCGACAAGTGGTTCAGTGAGTTACACAATCATTGAACCTCACTCTAGAAGGTTGAATCTAAGTTATCTTTAACAAATTTTTTTTCTTTGCTATCTTTGGCATAGGCTGAAGTCATCCATTCAATGGATGTCACCATCCGCATAAGTTTATCTTTGTTTGCCAATAAACTTTGTAAGGCAATAAAATTTATGGCAAACCGTGTTGAAGCTGGCCTAAGTATTTCTCTACCTCCAGTAAACTGTCTCATCAAATATAAAGGATAATAATGATTGTACATATATTTAGTTATCCTAGATGCATGATCCATAGCAGAACTTATCAATGGTAATTTTTTAATATCAAATAGCATGAGGTTAATACAGTGAGCAGCACAAGGAGGCCAAAATAAAGTTGAAAACTCATACTCTAACAATCTACCAGCAGTCACATAATTCGAAGCATTATCAGTGACTATATGCATAACATTCTTCTTCCCAACAAACAAAACAACTTCTTTAAGCAATTTGAACAATGTTTCAGCATTCTTAGCAACATGTGATGCATCAACATACTTTAAAAAAATAGTACCTCTTAGGCAATACATCAAAAAATTAATTAATGTCCTTCTTTTCTGATCTGTTAACCCGTCCGCCATAATAGTCCACCCTATTTTTTTTTAAAGTAGCTCGAAAGCTCTACACAAATTCTTTCACCTCATCAATAGTCTTACCCAACAAATAAATAGAATGGATAGTTTTGTCCCTTATACCCTGGACCCATACGAGCAATAGCATCAATAGCAAGTTAATAGTATAAGGATTTTGTAGCATTAAAAGAAATGCATGCATCAATCATCTATTTAGCAATAGCCAAATCATAACGTTCAATAGCATCTTTGTTTCGCAGTACACTTTTCAAAGTAGGTTATGCTCCTGAAGTAGTCCTAGGTATAAAATAACTTACAATATTTGCATATTTTTTCCTTTGTTTTCATTATCTATCATCCTTTTTTTCTCTCAATTCAACCACATCATCATCCTCTATATGTATATGGCCCTATATGCTTCATCTTCATGCACCCTATATGTAGGACTAAATGGGTTCATCTCATCATGTATTTCCTTCAATCTCTTTTTCTTTTCTGTAGTACTTTTAAGTTTTGTATCATTTAATATTGAACATTAGCATTAACTTTCTTACACCCATCCACCTCTCCTTTTACCCCTGCTAAATGTTGTTTAACTTGATGAATGCCCCCTCCAACAAATACTTTATTACAAAACAAGCATACTAACTTTACTTTTTTTCATATTTCCACTCAATTTAGAAGCTTCTCTACAATAAGCCCATGCATGATCCATTCTCCCTCTAACACCACTAGACTCAGTAGAATCTATTCTAATAGAATCACATGTTGATGAAGTTGTAGCATTTTCATTTTCAGCCATCACTACAAATATCAAATATGCAGAATTTATTAACAAGATAATCACAACATATACTCAAATATGCATAATTATACTCATCAACAATCCATCAATAATTTAAACATTATAGTATTATACAATCTATAATAAACCAAACTCATTCACCATTTATTCAATCCATCACTATTCAAATATCAAACATTATACAATCCATAATAAACTAAACTAATTTATGTATACTCATATTAAGTTCAATTTTTAACCATGTTGAAGCAAGTAAAACTCAGCTCTTGAAGATCTCTATTACGTGGTACTATTCTACTACTAATGTTGTTACAAAAAAAAATTAAAATAAAAAACTAAACTTAATCAGAATGACAGAACATGTATGAGAGAGCATGAAAGAATGATTTTAAAAAATTCTATTGATTAAAGGAGCGAGCATGAAATAGAAGCACACATTCAATTTTCTCCTGACATTGAAAATAATGTAAAGAATAATATCAAAGTATCACTATACTCAATCTTCCACGACAGCATGGCGCATGACAATCACAATTCACAAGAGATGTTTGCATCAAACAAAAGACATTTAATTTTACAATACCTTTAGCCAAGAAAAAAGAGGGGAAAAAAATGAAACAATGATTTATTTCAATCTAGTAATATATTTTAAGTCCTCATTGTATGTGGCATGCACAACCTAAAACTTGTAATGAAATAGTTACAATAGCTAAAGCAAAAATTGATGCTACCATAACAAACCTTAACATATAAGCTTAACATAATCCACAGACTGATTCAATAATCTTATCACCTATGAAATTATGATAACGAAGATACCTGATGTTCTAAATGTTTATCAACTTCTTTTCCTTGATCTACTTTGCTCTTTCTAGTAGGTGTTATATATATATTTTGATCCATAGATTAAATATGTCTGGAGTTACCTTTCTTTCCCCTGGTGGGATTAGAGGTTGTTTCTATCTATGATTTATAGCTATATGTATTTCTTTTATTGCATGCCCAAAAATTCATCAGAAAACCTCATGGGCTTTCAACCCAGGCAAAGCCTCTAAATTATTCAAGCTTGAATCGATTTAGTGTCAATTTCCTTGATAGCACACAAAAAAGTGGGGCTATGGGAAAGAGAATAGACCAGGAAGAGGGATGCATCGAGGAGCCTACCATATTTGCGAAGCTTGCAAGACCGGCAATAGATTACCCCTTCAACAGCAATGGGAAGTCTTACTGGGGGAAGGTGGAAGGGTGGCTTAATAAAATGGGTTGGTGGTGTTGGCGTTGGTGGTTCCCTGACTGAGTTCTTTGCCTTGACACCCCTTGCTGATAAGGAGATCAGGAAGAGCAAAAGGACTAGCTGAAAGCCTGAAACACTATGCCCCTTGCTTGAACCATTCTGAGAAGGTCATAACTCGAAATTCAGAAGTCAAAAGGGACAAAGGCCAGAAAATTTGAAACGGCATTAATAAACCAATGACCCCATCTGATTCAGGTTGGGTTGACCAGTTCACATATGAACCGAACAGTTTGACCGGATTATTCTGGATGTCTTATACCAATTTTATGTTAGATCCGAACCGGCTTGGCCTCTAGATCCGGCTCCAACTGGTCCAACCAGCTAGTTTGGTCCGGTTCTAACAACTATACCTGAAACTTATCTAATCTACCCTCTAATAGCAAACCTTTAGGATGTAAATGAGTATTAAAGAAGAAGCTTAGACTTTGTGGATCAATAGAAAATTATAAGATTAGATTAATAGCCAAAGAGTATAACCAAAATAAAAAGATTGAATTTCTCTAATACCTATTCTTCAATAGCCAAAACAACAATACTAAATCTCTTCTTGCTTCTTCATTCATAAGTTGATCATTCATCTAATAGATGTGAAGACTACGTTCCTTAATTGAGATATCGAGGAGGATATCTATATGAAATAGCCTGAAAGTTTTATTGTAAAAGAATAAGAAAATAAGGTTTGTAAACTTGTTAAATTTCTATATGATCTTAATAAGCTTCGAAATAATGGGATAAGAAATTTGATTAGAACATTTTTTTCTTTCAAAAATAATGGCATGAGAAACATTTCTTAATGTACTATTTAAGAAATAATATGACTACTCTTATATTTTATTTATTTACTTGCTTAGCAAGAAATGAGGGGGGTGATCAATCTAATATTATGATTATCTAATATTCAAATTCTTAGAGAAGCACAGCTTACAAGTTAAATCCATAATTTTTATTTATTATATGGATGGCATGACAATTAGAACCATGCCAAATTTTTGTTAGGTTAATTTTTTATTTCATAATATTCTTCTAACTTCTGTAGTATATTAACATTATTCAGCGAGCAAAGCATACATAATAATAAGCAGCGAGCAAATCCAGACTTCAACTAACTTGTCTAGAAATAATATGGTTGGTTGAAGTCATCATAGAGGATGATGGCAGACACCAGTTCATTTAATATTGAGAAATCCTTTAAGCTTGGGCATATTACAAAGCCAATAAAGTTAAGCAAATTTTATTGCTACTCTAAACAAACTCTTGGTTTTGCTGCAATTTATTGAGTCACAGTTGATGGGCATGTATGCAAATGCTACTAAAAAACTATCCTAAGTACCCATTGTTGGACATATAATATAAGTAATTATTGAGTATTAAAAAAATAAACTCACTTAAATATAAATTCTACTTTTAAGTAGTGTAAGATTCTATGATTCTTGATGGATAAATATTGATTTTTTCTCGCTTTATGTTTCTCTCTGTTGGCCCAGATGGCAACCCAAGAGGGGGGAGGGGTGAATTGGGTTCTTTAAAAATTTTAAACAAATTTAAACAAATAATGCTAATGTACTGTGAATGGAGAAGTGTAAGTACAGTGAGATAAAATCCAAGCAAAGTTTAGCAAATAAAGAAGAGAGAAAGAAGTTAAGCATGGCAAATACACATATTTTATAGTGGTTCGGTATCAACTACACCTACGTCCACTCCTAAGGATCTCTTAGGCCACACTATAATCTCTCTAATTACAGTAGGGTTGTTTTATAAGCTCACAACTCAAACTTATTATTTTACCTTGGAATCACAACAAACCTAGCTGGTTTTTACAGGATCATCGGTACAAAATCTTTCACAAGCCTCCTAGCTTGTGCAAGATCAAACAGCCCCTTTGATTCAATCCCCTGATTGAATCAACTAACCAAAGTAATAAGAGTTTAATTATTGTTGGCCCTAGATTGATTTTGATGATTACAAAACAATTAAGTAAGGACTAATTTTATTTGTTGTGGAGACTAAGATTAATGCAGGAAAGTACAGGTGCCTTATAATGAGCTTCATCAAGCAAAATTTTATGAATGAAAGCTTCCAGCCGGTTAGCCTTGAATTTAGTTAACTTGGGATGTTTCCCAGCTAGCTATGTTGCCTCTTAAGTTAGCTATTTTAGTTTGGTTCTGTGCCTAACTGAACCATGCATGAAAATAGTTAACTATGGAGCTAGCTTGTTCCCTCTCTTAGCTAGCTTGATTGCTTTTTTAGTTAACTATTTTTCTCATGCTTTATGCCTAGCCGAACCATGCTTGAAATAAGTTAACTTGGGAGCTAGCTTATTTCCTCTCTTAGCTAGCTTGTTTCTCTTGTTAGCTAGATACTCTTTCTCATGCTGTAAGCCTAGCCGAACCATGCTTGAAATAAGTTAACTTGGGAGCTAGCTTATTTCCTCTCTTAGCTAGCTTGATTACCTTTTTAGTTAACTATTTTTCTCATGCTTTATACCTGGCCGAATTCATGATGAAAATGGTTAGCTTGGGAGCTAGCTTATTTCCTCTCTTAGCTAGCTTGTTTCCCTTGTTAGCTAGCTACTTTTTCTCATGCTGTAAGCCTGGCCAATTCATGATAAAAATAGTTAGCTATGGAGCTAGCTTCTTTCCTTCCTTAGCTAGCTTGTTTGCTCTATTAGTTAACTACTTTTCTTGCTTCGTGCTTGACCGGTTCATGCTTAAAAATAGTTAGCTATGGAGCTAGCTTCTTTCCTCTCTAAGCTAGCTTGTTTGCCTTGTTAGCTAGCTACTTTTTCCTTGCTATAAGCTTGACCGAACCATGTTTAAATCTGGTTAACTGAGGAGCTAGCTTGTTGCCTTTCTGAGCTAACTAATTTGCTTTGTAAGCTAACTACTTTTTGGGCAGATTTTTCTTGGCCGTGTGAATTCAAGAATGAGTTAGCTAAGAAGCTAACTACTTTATGGCTGATCATCCCTCAAGCCATGTGGTATTTGTATCTAGCTAACTAAAACTTATTTTCAGCTAGCTTGTGGACTCAAGCCTCTCCTTCATGACCATGAGCTGTTTGGATCTAGTTAACTGAAGCTAAGCTTCAGCTAACTAATGGGCTGCAGAACTCTCTCTTTGACCGTGTGGATTTCAAATGAGCTAACTGAAATTAGCTTTCAGCTAGCTATTCTTCTACCTGGCCGGTCACTCTTTTGAAGTAGTTAACTGGGAATTTCTTCCAGCCAACTACTGATATTCATTGCAAGCCTTAGGCGTGTTCTCTCTCTCTCTTCCTTAATTCTATTTTCAGCTAAACTGACTATTGATCTCTTGGATTATGGAAGAAATCTTCCTTCCTCAAATAGATTCAGTGTATTCAATGCTCAAGAAAAATATTTTACAATGCTGAGATTAGAAGAAGAAAAAGAGGATGAAAAGAGGAAGAAATTCAAGAAAGGAAGAGCTTTTATTTCATATTTTTTGAGTTATTGAAAGCAAGTTTCTGTGTTGAAGTTGAGAAATCTTAAAGATCATTCACTGCTCAACTATCCAAATCTATTAAAGCCTCTAAGCATTCAAAGCTTCAGCTACCTCAGAGATCTTCATTTATTGCTGAAGATTTGCTGCGAAAATTGTAAAGTATTATTTTGAATATTTTCTCAATTTAGGAGCTATTTGTTCTTAAATATTCTGAACATATTTCTTGTAAAAGGGTTAGATTTAACCCTTAGTTATTGTTTGGCTTCCTTATGCCGTAAACAAGAGGACTAGCCAGGTAAGGCTAGGGGTTTGGCTTCCTTGTGCCGTGAAACAAGAGGACTAGCCGAGGAAGGCTAGGGGTTGTAATCGTTGTGATACGATTGGAGTAAAAATTTTTAAAGTATTTTTGGGAGTGGACATAGGTGCTGGGTTAGCACTAAACCACTATAAAAATCCTTGTGTTTGATTGTTTGCCTTGTCTCTGAGATATTGTTGTGTGCACTTCACTACACCACTGCCAATTAAATTTTGATTAGTGATAAGCACATAACTGCGCAATTATTTTTTAAATACCCAATTCACCCCCCTCTTGGGTTGCTACATCTGGGCAACAAGTGGTATTAGAGCAGCGTACTCTTGATTTCTACAGCTTTAAATAGCTTGGAGCCAAAGATCAGTAGTAATCCAAATGGGATCTATGTTGACTGAGAGACAATCAACTAATAGACCACCTTTGTTCAATGGAATAAATTACACGTATTGGAAAGCACGTATGAAAATTTTCATTCAAGCACTTGATTATGATTTATAGGGAATCATAATTAATGGGCCACACACACCCACCATCAAGATTGATAATCTTGATATCCCAAAACCTGAATCGGAATGGGATGAACAAGATAAGAAATTAGCTCAATTAAATGCAAAGCTATGAATGTTCTTTATTGTTTTCTTGATGCAAATGAGTTTAATCATATTTCTGCTTGCATGTTTGCTAAAAAAATATGGGATAGACTTGAAGTCACCCATGAGGGTACTAACCAAGTTAAAGAATCCAAGATTAATATGCTTGTTCATAAGTATGAATTATTTAAAATGGATTCAGCTAAAAATATCATTGATATGTTTACAAGATTTACTGATATTATCAATGGACTAAAATGTCTAGGAAAATCCTATGCTAATGGTGATCTTGTTAGAAAAATCTTAAGATCCTTGCCTAGATCATGGAAAGCTAAGGTTACTGCTATTCAAGAAGCAAAGGATCTCAACATATTATCACTTGAAGAGTTAGTTGGTTCTTTGATGACTCATGAGCTTCAGCAACGACAACACATTGATGAAGATGAATCAAAGAAGAAGAGAACTATGGCATTAAAGAGTGCCACTCAAGATGATTAAAGTGAAGAAACTACTAGTGACAGTGAGAAAGATGATGAAATGACACTTATCTCTAGAAAATTTAAGAAATTTATGAAGAGAAAGAAGTTTGGAAAAAGAAAACAATTCACCAAAGGGGATCACAATAAAGAAAAGGAAAAGAATGAACCCCCTATATGCTATGAGTGCAAATAGCCTAGACATATCAGGCCGAAGTGTCCATAATTAAAGAAGAATCCAAAAGAGTAAAGAAGAAAGTAATGTTGGCTACATGGAGCGACAATGAAATCACAAGTTCAGAAGATGAAGAGAAATCCGAAGTCGCCAATGTATGCTTCATGGCTAATGATAATGAGGTAAGTCCTAGCTTTCTAGATGACTTTACTTGCGATGAACTGCATGGTGCATTTTATGAACTTGTTGATGATTTTGCAAACTTAAGTTCAAAGAACAAAGATTTGAAAAATAAAATTAAAAATCTCATTCTTGAAAAAAAAAGAATTTCAAAAGACAATGAATCATTGCTAAAGGAAAACCAAGATTTGAAAAATGAAGTAAATATATTAAAACCAATTATTGATAAATTTACATTAAGTTTAGAAAAATTAAAAATGATATTAAATAATCAAAGGGCTGTTTACAATAGAGATGGTCTTGAATATAATCCTTTTGAAAGACAAAAGTTTTTAAAAACTATTTATGTGCATGGTGATAATTCTACTAAAATTACATGATTTAAATATGAAAAATTAGGATATAAAGTTTATGCTTGTCACACACACAATGTGAGAAAAATATGGGTTCCAGAAGGAACTATTTTAACTAACCCAAAAGGACCCAAGAAAGCTTGGGTACCTAAGAGCAAAACTTAAAATTGTGTATGCAGGTATGTCTTACTACTCGAGCAACTAAAAAATAATGGTACTTGGACAGCGAGTGCTCAAGACACATGACAGGTGATGAATCACAATTCATCACTTTGGAGGCAAAGGATAAAGGTGTTGTTACTTTTAATGATAATGGCCAAGGAAAAATAATTGGTATTGGCAAAATAGGTATCACACCTCATACTTATATTGATAATATCTTACTTGTGAAAGGTCTGAAACACAATTTACTGAGCATTAGTCAATTATGTGACAAAGGATTTAAAGTTACATTTGAGTCATCCTTATGCATTGTTAAAAATCCTGTTAATGAAAATATGAAATTTGTTGGTCATAGGCATGGTAATATATATACTGTTGATTTAAATGATTTGCATGATCAAAATGTTGATTGCCTAGTTGCTACAAATGATAAAACTGATAATAGTTGGTTATGGCATCGTAGGCTAGCTCATGCAAGCATGGATTTACTATCTAAATTAATTAAAAAGGATTTAGTGCATGGTTTGTCAAAACTCATTTTTAAAAAAGAAAAGATTTGGAATGCATATCAATTTGGAAAACAAACCCGAGTATCTTTTAAATCAAAGAATTTGGTTTCAACCACTAGACCTTTGGAGCTCTTGTATATGGATTTATTTGGTCCTACAAGAACAACTAGTTTAGGAGAAAAAGATATGGTTTTGTTGTTATTGATGATTTCTCTCGATTTACATGGGTTTTATTCATAGCTCGTAAAGATGAATCATTTTTCGTATTTCAAAAATTATTTAAAAGAATTACAAATGAAAAGAATTCTTCTGTTTTATCGTTACGAAGTGATCATGGAAAAGAATTTGAAAATAAATCTTTTAAAAATTTTTGTAATGAAAATGGCATTGAATATAATTTTTCTGCACCTAGAACACCCCAACAAAATGGAGTAGTAGAAAGAAAGAACATAATATTAGAAGAAATGGCCCACACCATGTTATGTGAGAGCAATCTCCCAAAGTACTTTTGGGCTGAAGCTATCAACACTGCATGCTATGTTTTAAATCGTGCATTAATTAGACCTGTTTTGAAAAAGACTCTGTATGAACTTTGGAAAGGAAGAAAACCTAACATTGGTTATTTTCATGTTTTTGGACGCCGTTATTTTGTTTTGAATAATGGAAAAATAAACCTTGATAAATTCAATGCTAAATTAGATGAAGGAATTTTTCTCGATTATTCTTTACATAGTAGAGCCTTCAGAGTTTTCAACAAAAAGACTTTAGTAGTTGAAGAATCAATTTATGTTATATTTGATGAATCTAATGATCTTCCATTAAGGAAGAGAAAATGTATAAATGATGCAGATGAAATTGAAGATCAACTCAAAGACATCACCTTGAAGGATAATGAGGATTCAGATACACAAGAGGTAAATGAAGAAAGCAACGCTAACCTACCAGAAGCTTCACAAGATAACGATGAGTTAGGAAGAGGATGGAGGTACATTCACAGTCACCCTAAAGATCAAATCATAGGTGATCCAACTCAAGGTATTAGGACTAGATCTTCATTTAGAGATGATGGTAACCTCATAACAATTTTGAGATGTTTGCGGAAGCATGATAAGGATCAAATTACATATCTTAGCGGAAGTAAGATAAGGATCAAATCCCATATCTTAAAAAATTGAGTTAGCAATCTATACCCATATTAATTTAATAACAAGAATAATAGGGAGATTAAGAAATTGACCTTTCGTTCTCCACCAATACTACTTTGAAATCACCAAATCCTTTTGATCATCACGGATCTTTCCAAACATTCTCCAAATTATGATGAACACGAACGAGTGGGCATTCCTTTGTGTTGACCCTACATTGATTTTGATGTTTACAAAACAATTAAGCAATGATTAATTCTATTTATCAAGCTTGTTGCAGGAAAGTTTAGATGCTCTACAAGTAAGTATCTCCATGCAAAATTTTATGTGAGTATATATCTATTTTATTTTGCCACCAGATTGATATCAAATGAACATCTTTTAGTCATGGCTGTTCTTTTTGGCTTGGGAGTTAGCTATTTAGCTAGCTTGCTCTTTCATTTAGCTAACTGGCATAACATTTAGCTAACTACCAAACTTTGTCTATGACTTGGCTGAACGGTTGATTTTTTAAGCTAGCTGGTTAGTTAGCTTGTTGCTTCGTTAGCTAGCTGGAGTTCCATTGCCTGTTACAATTGCTAGCCAAGCCGTTTCATTTTTGAGCTAGCTAGCTAGCTAGCTTGCTTCTTGTTTGGCTAGCTAGAGTTCCTTGTTAGCTAGCTTGGCCTCTTTGTGAGTTAGCTGGATTTCATTTTAGTTAACTATGGATTTGAACGCCTCTGTGCCAGCCGATTTCTTTGGGTATCAGTTAGCTAATTAGCTAACTTGACTTCCTTGATAGCTAGCTGGTTTGCTCTTTAGTTAACTATCATTCCCTTTTAACTTGTCTTGGCCGAGCGCTCCTCTTTTTCAGCTGACTGGTGAGCTAGCTGATGGTTCTCTTAGCTAGCTAGCATCCCATGTTAGTTGACTGCTTTGTTTTGGAGCTAACTAGTTTCTTTCTTAGCTAACTGTTATCTTTTCACAAGGAATCCAAGCCGAGCGCCATTCAATCTTAGTTAGCTAGAGAGTTAGCTGACCTTTGGTTTAGTTAACTGAAAGCTAGCTCCTCACTGGGCGTATGGCTGCCTTTTTTCATTAGTTAGCTGATGAGCTAACTCTCCTAGATGGTTGCTTTATTGCCTTTTGAGCTTAGTTAGCTGGGAAGCTAACTACCGTTGCTTAGTTAGCTGAATAGCTAACTCATCACTCTCCGACGTCTCTGTTTCTCCTGGACGACCATGAGCCATTCAAATTCAGTTAGCTGGAGAGCTAACTATCTGTTGGCTTAGTTAGCTAAGTAGCTAACTGATGGGAGTTGACTTTTTCTCCTGAGCCGCATGGATTGCTTGCTAGTTAGCTGGGAAGCTAACTATTCATTGCTTTAGCTAGCCAAGAGCTAGCTCCTCCTCTCCTAAGCCTTTTTACTCATGGCGTGTAATCTCTTGGAAGCTTGCTTGTGAGCTAGATGAGGACTCCTCCTTCTCTCTGGCCGACTGTCTTCATCTCTCAGCTACCTAGAATTTATTCCAGTTAGCTACGTTTCTGGTCATTTTGGGCATGCTCCTCTCTCTCTCTACTTTATTTTGATTGCTATTTTCAGCTAGACTAACTTTTGATTTTTGAATTATGACAGAGTTCTTCCTACCTCAAATGGATTCATGCATTCAATGCTTAAGGGAAATAATCTCAACGGTTATCTTTTCTTCCCGTTTTTATTTCCATTTGTTTCAATTATCTCTAACGGATTTTTTTACTGTTGAATTATTATATATAGCTGATATTAGAAGAAAAACATGACGAGATTTTGTAAAAAAAAATACAAGGGAGATATCCAAGAAAGAAAGCTTTTATTGCATATTTTCGGAGTGATTGAAAGCTAGTTGCTGTGCATTGAAGATTATTCATTGCTGAAAAGTTATCCAAATCTTTTAAAGCCTTCAAGCAAATCAAGAGACCAGCTACCACAACTTTGTTCATTTATTGCTGAAGATTTGCTACAAATTTGTAAAGTATTCTCTGAATATTTGCTCATTATAGGAGCTACTTGTCATCATTTACTTTGAATCTTTTGTAAAAGGGTTAGTGTTAACCCTTTGGTTCTTGTTGGCTTCCTTGTGCCGTTAAACAAGAGGACTAGCCTGGTAAGGCTAGGGGTTGGCTTCCTTGTGCCATTAAACAAGAGGACTAGCCAGGGAAGGCTAGGGGTTTTGGCTATCTTGTGCCTTGTAAAACAAGAGGGCTAGCCAGGGAAGGCTAGAGGTTGTAATCATTGTGATACGATTAGTGGAATTCCCAAAGGTTTTGGGGAGTGGATGTAGGTGCTGAGTTTGGCACCGAACCACTATAAAATCTCTTGTGTTTATGGTTGTTTGATTCTCTGATTACTACCTTGTGCACTACACTACACCGCTGCAAATCAAGTTTAATTAGGGCTAAAGCACATACCTGCATAGTAATTAATTTTTAATAACCCAATTCATCCTCCTCTTGGGTTGCTACATCTGGGCAACACTTTGGGTTGTGATTGAGATCACACAACTGAGTTTCATTCACTTTGCATTCTCAGCTCATGAGATAAAGTGAAGTTGAAGGAGAGAACTCTTTATGGTTGATCATTATCTTCCAATGTTCTTCTCTATTATTCTTCTCTTGTGAATCTTATATTCTGATAGAATAATAAAGATAACTTCCAACTCTTGGAATTACTTTAATGTATATCAATCCAACAACCAATTATTGGTTAGTTTTGATATACTTATCATGGGACGTTACGGGGGAGAGAAAGACTCTCTCAGATCCCATATATATTTCTCTAACAACTAAATAATTTCCACATAGACTCTTCTCGTGGAATATGCCTACGATGTGTTCCTAGCACACCATATATTCTTAAATTTAAAACAATTTTAAATTTATTTTTAAATAATCATATTATTTAAAATAGAAATTAATCCAATTAATTTTGTATGAAATTTAATTTAGAATTCTTAATTCCAAATTAATAACTCAACCCAACATAACATAAAGTTCACATAATTTAATGGAGCCATCTAGAGGAACTATGGACATTATAATTTTAAGCTTCAATAATTTTAACATTCAATTAACACCTTAATCAAAATATCAAAATTATTAATTCCAAATTACTCCACTAAAAATTTGGAACTGCACTCTTAAAATTATAAAATTAATTATATTCAAAAGGATTTGAATCGTCTATTGATATAGTCACTACATATAAATCAATCCTCCATAAATGGTTCATGATTAAAGCTAGGCATTTTCAGTTAACCTCTTTAATCACATCTTTATCCATAAGTTCCATTGATTCTATAATGAATAATATATTTATGATCCAATCATAAATTGAGCGCTCTTATTATTCAAGTCCCGAATCAATACTTATGGAAACCATCCATCTGACTTCTTTACAAAGGAATGGATTTCATCTTGTATATTAATATTCTCGGCTACTTATATTATTATATTTCCAATATACCAAGAATTTGACACTATGTTTCTGTGTCATTACCCGGTAAGTCAAAAAATATAATACAATAAATAGGATATATTAATTACTCAGAATTAAGATCGATTCACATATGACCATCATTGATTAATTTTGAATGCTCTGTTTTAACAATGGAATTTATTAGAGATTCATAATTAATCGTGTTCCAGTCTTATATAATCAAATTATATAAAGCGCTTTCATTCCGATAATCTCATTATCAATAATCCGGATAAGATCGTTTCATTCAGAATGTAATGAACCGCGCTAGTAATTTTAAATTAAAGATCCCAATTGCAACTTTAATTTTAATTACGAACAAATTTAGATTATTTTACTTAAATATTATCCTCTGCATATAACACTTATATACAATATTTAAAGTCACATTTTAAATAATCTAGAAATTTTTAATATTTATAAAGCATCATAACATGCATGCAAGTATAATATTAAAAAATTTCTCAAATATTCAGTAAAATAATAAATGTCATTTGTTTATGGGCACATATCCCAACATCTTCCACTTGCCCTAAAGCAAATGTGACATGTCTCTAAGTCCCATCCCATCAAGATGTAGCTCAAAACCTCGAGCTAGTAATGTCTTAGTAAACGGATCAGCTATATTGTTCGCACATGCGATCTTCTCAACTGAAACGTCTTCTCTACTGATAATCTCTCTCACAAGATAAATTTTCTCTCTATATGCTTTCCTTTACGGTGGTTTCTGGGTTCCTTGGCATTGGCTACTGCTCCACTATTGTCATAGTAGAGTCTAACTGGTTCATGCATATCTAGAACAACTTCTAGATCTGTCAAGAATTCTCGAAGCCAGACTGCCTCCTTAGTTGCTTCACAAGCTGCTACATATTCAGCCTTCATGGTTGAGTCAGTAATGCAGATTTGCTTGACGCTTCCCATATAATGGCTCATCCTCCCAAAGCGAACACCACTCCATAAGTAGACTTCCTAGAGTCTCTATCTGATTGAAAATCAGAATCTGTATATCCAACAGGAATCAAATCCCTACTGGAATATACCAGCATATAGTTTCTCGTATGCCTTAGATATTTCAGAATATGCTTGACTGCAACCCAGTAATCCAATCCTAGGTTTGACTGGTATCGGCTAACCACTCCCACTGCAAAGCAGATGTCGGGTCTTGTACACAACATTGCATACATCAAACTACCAACTGCCGAAGCATAGGGAATCCATCTCATATCTTCCTCCTCTTGCGGTATTTTAGGACACTGCTCGTTAGAAAGATGAACTCCATGTCGAGTAGGTAAATTACCTTTCTTAGAGTTTTGCATTGCAAATCTGACAAGCACCTTGTCAATATACGATGCCTGAGACAATGCCAAAAGCCTATTCTTGCTTCTCCCGTATAATTTGGATGCCAAGAATGTAGCTTGCTTCTCCCAAATCCTTCATTTGGAATAGGCTGACTAGTCAGTTCTTTATTTTGGACAGAGATCCTACATCATTCCTAATGAGTAAAATGTCATCCACATAAAGAACTAAGAAGACCACTTTATTTCCTTCCTTTTGCTTATAGACACAAGGTTCACCTAAATTTTGTTCAAAACCATAAGATTTTATGACTTCATTAAATCTGATGTTACAAGATCTAGAAGCTTGCTTAAGCCCATAAATGAACCTTTGCAATTTGCAGACTTTCTGCTCTTGGCCTTTACCACAAAATCCTCTGGTTGGACCATATAAATAGTCTCTTCAAGATGGCCGTTCAAAAATGCCGTCTTGACATCCATTTGCCATATCTCATAATCATAATGAGCAGCAATGGACAAGAGAATCTGAATGGATTTTAGCATGGCTACTAGCAAAAAAGTATCTTCATAATCTACTCCTTCCTTTTGGGTAAAACCCTTTGCCACTAACATAGCTTTGAAAGTCTCTACTTTTCCATCGGCTCCTCTTTTTCTCTTATAGATCCATTTGCATCCAATAGGCCTTATGCCTTCTGGTAGATCTACAAGCTTCCAGACTGAATTAGAATACACTGATTCCATTTCGAGTTTCATGGCTTCCTGCCATCTCTCTTGATCAACATCCTCCATTGCCATCTTGTATGTCAATAAATCATCATCACTGCTATCGGTGATTGCAACTTGTGCTTCTCCATCCTGATCATAGCGGATGGGTAATCTTATTTCCCTCCTACTACGTCGTGGTGGTGGTATTTAATCTTGAGTAGTGGTCTCAACTTTTTGTCGTTCAACAACTTTTGTTGGTGTGGAGCTGATCTCATCAGCTAGCAACTCTTCCAGAACTACTTTACTTCTAGGATTGAATTCTATCATATAATTGTACTCGAGAAACATAGCATTTGTCGACACAAATACTCTATTATCTTGAGCACTATAAAATAGACCTCCTCTCGTTCCCTTAGGGTATCCAACAAACATGCATACTTCTGAACAAGGTTCCAACTTTCCAATCTTTCCCTTCAGCACATGAGCTGGACATCCCCATATGTGGATATGTCTCAAACTAGGTTTGCGACCATTCCATAACTCTAAGGGAGTCTTAGGGATTGACTTAGATGTAATTAAGTTTAGAATGTATACAGCTGTTTGTAATGCATATCCCCAAAATGAGGTAGGTAAAGAAGAATAGCTTAACATTGATCTTATCATATCAAGTAAAGTGCGATTCCTTCTTTCAGCTACACCATTTTGCTGTGGTGTCACAGGTGTCGTGAGCTGTGATAGTATTCCATTCTCAATCAAGTGGTTCTGAAATTCATAATCCAAGTACTCTCCTCCTCGATCATATCGAAGAGTTTTGATTGATTTACTAAGTTGTTTTTCTACTTCAGCATGGAATTCTTTGAACTTTTCAAAGGCCTCGGATTTTCTTTGCATCAGATATGCATATCCATATCTAGAATAATCATCAATGAATGTGATGAAATATTCATAGCCCCCTTTAGCTTTGACATTCAAAGGCCCACATACATCAGTATGTATGATCTCTAAAGGTGCTTTTGCTCTTTCACCTTTTGCTGAAAAAGGTCTTTTGGTCATTTTTTCCTTCTATACAAGATTCACAGACTGGTAGAGTGCCAACTCTTAGCTCTCTTAAAGGACCATCCTTTACTAATCTTTCTATTCTGTCTGTATTAATATGATCAAGCCTCAAATGCCACAAATACGTGTCATTGTCATTATTCACAACTTTTCTTCTTTTAGGAGTTGGTTCAGCGACTTTAAACATTTCGGTTTGAAGCAAGTTGTTGGAATTTGTTTAACAAAATATAAACCATTTTCAACATACCCAGAACAAATATTTATTCTATTCTTATAAATTGAAATAGAGTCAATACTAAAGGAAATAGAAATAAATTGTTCATGCAACTTCGACACCAAAATCAAATTCTGTTTGAAATCTGGAATATAATAAACATTGTTCAAAAGTAAATATTTATTATCAGCAAACGATAGTCGAACTATCCCTACTGCTATCACTGACACCTTTTTCCCACTGCCTACTCTCATCGTGAAATCTCCCACTTGAAGATCCCGGGCAGACTCAAGCATCTATAAAGAAACATAGATATGGTTAGATGCTCCTGAATCAATGATCCAGCTTAAGAAATCATTCTCAACTAAGCATGTTTCCATGACTAGTAAATCTAATTTACCTTGTTTCTTTTTCTGTTTCAGCTTATCAAGGTACTTTTTACAGTTCCTTTTCCAATGGCCATCTTGATGACAGTGAAACACTTTCCTTTAGGTTTAGGCTGAGCATCCTTTCCTTTCTTCTTCTGAACCTTCTTCTTGTTATCCTTTTTCTTTCCCACATAGTTCTTCTTCTTTTTCTTTGAAGAAGAAGGCTTTTCTCAGCTGCATTGGCTTCAGCAACATTTGTCTTACCACCCTTATCATCTATAAGAGTCTCATATATTTGCAGCTCATTCAGGAGTTCAGTCAGATTACTTTTTATGATTCATAATGTAATTAGTCCTGAATTGGAGAAAAACAGGAGATAGTGTCTCCAGGATCATGCCAACCTGAGTCTTTTCATCAATTTTAGCTCCATTGATCTCAGCCTCATTGAAATGATTGACCATTTTGAGGATGTGCTCACGAACAAAAGAACCATTCTTTATTTTGCTATTCATAATGGCTTTTACAGCTTCGTAGCGAGCCTGATCATATGGGCATCCAAACATCTGCTGCAGAGATTACATAATCTCTCTTGCAGTTTCAAAGGCCTCGTGCTTAGTTCTAAGCACCTCATTCATTGCTGCTAACAAGTAGCAACGGGCTTTGTTATTTGCAACAATCCAACGGTTGTACTCATCAGTAACAACCTTGGAGGCACTGACTGGAGGCACTGGAGGACAATCCTCCTTAAGAACATAGTGGTAGTTTTCGTTAATAAGAAGGATATTCATGTTGCTTTTCCACTTAACAAAATTTTTACTAGTTAATACTTGAGAGGCGAGAAGTGAGAAAATCGGGTTTGACATATTTGCTGAAAAATAAAAAAATTTTAATAAATAATTACATAAAAATCATCACACAATTTAAGGCAAAGTAAATATGATGCATAAATGCACATATTAAAATACACAAAAACATGTTTACTTTAAACGCCTAAGGAATTTTAATCTCCACAACTAAGTGTCACCGTAAGGTAGGTCAAATAGTTGCTAATTAAAATGAGACTTTCTCAATTAATAAGTATCTACCAAAATATCTCATATTTCTAATACTCATTAATTTTCTTAAATTTTGGTCAAGAAAATAATTAACTAATTTAATTATTTCTTCATGAGTGCGACCCATCGTATCACACTTTTTGAGACTTAACTTAGAAATTACCGCCATAGGGTAGGTCAATTCTAAAATACATCTTAAAAATCCTATCTCATGGAAGACAACCTTGGTATTGCCATTAGTAGATACCCTCCGTAGGGAGGACGAAATCAAAGCATCGCGAGGCGCTACTAATAACTCACGATGTTGTACTAACGATGGAGACCAAGGGTTTATATTGTCATATTACCCCTCCCACTCATTATTTTGTAAAAGTGTATTTGTTGATCCATTTATTGATTTTGATGATTAATAAAGGAATTGAGTATATTTATTTGATTACTAATGGATTTTATAAGTGTTTCAGGACTTAAATTTATTTGATCAATTTAAAGGAATTAAGAAATAAATTTTGAATCAAATACAAATCAGAGATTTCAAAGTTTCAGAGCTTGGAGTCGACACCTAGAAATCTGGAGCCGACCCCATGGCCAATTCAATTTTAATCTGATTTTTGATACGATCCGGAGTCGACACCTAGAATTTCGGAGCCGACACCTAGAGTTTCAGAGTCGACACTTACAGTGTCTGGAGCCGACTCCGATGCGGGGACAGAACGCTTGTTTTTTGAGCATCCTGGAGCCGACACCTACAGTATTCGGGAGCCGACACCTGACGATGGCGAGCCGACACTTACTTTTTCGGAGCCGACTCCTCAACGAACTCGGAAATTTCTATTTTTGGTAAAACGATCTGGAGCCGACACCTGAAAAGTTGGAGCCGACTCCAACCTGACTGGGACGAAAATTTAAAATGCCAGATCAGCTCTAACGGTAATATTTTCTTTTTACCTAATTTCTAACGGATATATTTTGTTTCCAGGTACACTCCAACGGCTAGTTTCCTTTCCAAAATAGATTAAAAGAAATCTATAAAAAGGGGAAAACACCCGTTTGAAAAAGAGAACGGAAGATAGAAAAATTTTAAATCAAAATCCGAGAAACCCTGAGCCTGAAATCCAAGAGAAAAGCATTCAAATTCAAATCCTTCCACTCCAAAAAGCTCAAAGAGGAATCCAAGGCGCCCAAATCAAAAAATCGGTGGATTTCCCAAATTGAAGTAAAAGCTCTGTTTCTTTCATTTCAATCTTCTCAACTGCAACGACTGTGAGGGATTAAAGCTGAGGCTTGATTCATCATTCCAAAGGGAGAAGAGGAAAAGAAGAAAAGAAGAAAAGCTCAAAGCCAAACAACTTCAAATCAGGCTTTTCTAAACTTGTTTACTTATTTTTGAATATTTGCTCATTGAGGAGCTGTGTATCTTTGAAAAACTATATTCTTTTTGTTTGTGCCTAGTTCAATCAAAGGGATTGAACTAGTGGAGGTTGTTTACCTCGGGTCAAGCTAGATTAGCTTGAGTTTAGGGTTGTGTGCTGGTGAGCCCAAAAATCGGCTGGGTTCGTTGTGATCCCGGGTAAAACAACAAGTTTGGGTTGTGAGCTTGTAAAACAACTCGGCTGTAATCGAGGAGATTATAGTGTGGACCCAAGTGGATCTTGGGAGTGGACGTAGGTGTTGGATACACCGAACCACTATAAAATCTTTGTGTTTGCCGTGCTTCTATTGTCTCTATCTCTATCTCTATCTCATTGATTGTACTTTATATTTGCATTGCATTTACTTTCATTCATCTTAAGCAAACAATTTTTTTGAGGTTAAATTTTTTTTAAAGAACCCAATTCACCCCCCCTCTTGGGTTATCATCTGGGCCAACAATTGGTATCAGAGCAAGTGCTCATTAGATTTTGATCACACGATCAAGAGCTAAAGATCCAAATGGCAGCTCATGTTGGATCATTTGCCGAAGGTCATTCTACGAATAGACCTTCCTTATTTAATGGTTCCAACTATTCATATTGGAAAGCAAGAATGAGATATTCATTCAAGCTTCTGGTTATAAATTGTGGGGTATTATAATTAATGGACCTATTACACCCACACACATTGTTGATGGCACTATTGTTCCGAAGCCCGAAAGGGATTGGAATGATAATGATAGGAAAATGGCACAGCTCAATGCTAAGGCCATGAATGTCTTATATGTTAATATGGTTTGAAACATAATTTAATTAGCATTAGTCAATTATGTGATAAAGGTTTTAAAGTATCATTTGAATCTTCTATATGCACAGTTTCTAATCCCATTGATAATAGCATTATTTTTATTGGAAATAGAAATGGCAATGTATACTTGATTGATTTAGACAATTTGTCTACTAGTAATCATTGCTTAGTTGCTAATAATGCTAATATGAATGAGATTGGTTGGTTGTGGCATCGTAGATTAGGTCATGCAAGCACACACCTTATTTCAAAATTAATTAGAATGGATTTAGTAAAAGGACTTCCACAACTAGATTTTGAAAATAATAAAATTTGTGATGCATGTCAATTTGGAAAACAAACTAGAAATTCTTTCAAAACTAAAAATATTGTTTCCACTTCTAGGCCTCTTGAACTACTTCACATGGATCTTTTTGGACCTACTAGAACCACAAGTCTAGGAGGAAAGAAATATGGTCTTGTGATTGTAGATGATTATTCTAGATACACTTGGGTATTATTTTTAGCTCATAAGGATGAGACCTTTCCATTATTTCTGAAATTCTTCAAGAAGGTCACAAATGAGAAAAACAACACCATAGTGTCTCTAAGAAGTGATCATGGCACTGAATTTGAAAATCATTTATTTGAAAACTTTTGCATAGAAAATGGCATTCATCATAATTTTTTGCACCTAGAACACCGCAACAAAATGGAGTAGTTGAAAGGAAAAATAGAACCTTAGAAGACATGGCCCGTACCATGCTATGTGAAAGCAACTACCAAAATACTTTTGGGCGGAAGCTATAAACACGGCATGCTACATTCTTAATAGAGCTCTAATTAGGCCAATCATTAAGAAAACACCTTATGAACTATGGAATAATAGAAAACCAAACATAAGTTATTTTCATGCATTTGGTTGTAAGTGTTTCATTCATAATAATGGCAAAGATAATCTAGGAAAATTTGATGCAAAATCTGATGAAGGCATTTTCTTAGGATATTCAACATCTAGTAAAGCCTATAGAGTATTTAACAAGAGAAACTTAATTGTAGAAGAATCTATTCATGTAATTTTTGATGAATCTTTAGCATCAAGTTCTGAAAAGATTGATGATGAGGAAGATACAAACATTCTAGAAAGAGATATTGAAAAATTGAATATAGATGTATCTTCAGATCATGAACAAGAAGCTAAAGATAATGATTCTCCTAGTGTTGATGTTGTTGATGCAAATCATAATGATATAGATCTACCTAGAGATTGGAGATATGCCTATGGTCATCCAAGAGAATTAATTATAGGTGATCCATCTCAAGGAGTAAGAACTAGATCATCAATGAGAAACATCAATAATCATCTTGCATTTGTATCTCAAATTGAACCTAAAACTATTGAAGAAGCAGAAAAAGATAATAATTGGATGTTAGCTATGCAAGAAGAATTAAATCAATTTACTAGGAATAATGTTTGGACTCTTGTAGATAGACCTAAAGATCATTCTGTTATAGGATCAAAATGGGTATTTAGAAATAAATTAGACGAAAATGGCATAGTAATTAGAAACAAAGCTAGATTAGTTGCAAAAGGATATAATCAAGAAGAAGGAATTGATTTTGATGAAACTTTTGCACCTGTAGCTAGACTTGAAGCAATTAGATTATTACTTGCATTTGCATGTCATATGCATATCAATTTATTTCAAATGGATGTTAAAAGTGCATTTTTAAATGGATTTATAAATGAGGAAGTGTTTGTTGAACAACCACCTGGTTTTGAAGATCATGAATTTCCAAATCATGTTTTTAAATTACACAAAGCACTATATGGTTTGAAACAGGCACCTAGAGCTTGGTATGAAAGATTAAGTAAATTTTTAATTGAAAATGATTTTGTAAGAGGAAATGTTGATAAAACATTATTTTTGAAAAGATAAAGATTTATTAGTAGTACAAATATATGTCGATGATATTGTATTCGGTGCTACTAACAACTTGTTATGTCAAGAATTTGCTAAGTTGATGCAGGGTGAGTTTGAAATGAGTATGATGGGAGAACTCAACTTCTTCCTAGGACTTCAAATCAAACAAAGCAAAGAAGGAATTTTCATCAATCAAGCCAAATACACAAAAGAACTGCTCAAGAAGTTTGGAATGGAGTCAATCAAGCCACTTGGAACTCCTATGAGTCCTTCGTGCAAATTGGACAAAGATGAAGATGGTAAGAAAGTAGATCAAAAACATTATAGAGGTATGATTGGATCTCTTCTTTACTTAACAGCTAGTAGACCAGATATTATGTTTGCAGTATGTTTATGTGCTAGATTTCAATCTGAACCTAAAGAATCTCACTTAATTGCTGTAAAAAGAATTTTAAGATATTTAAGTGGAACTAAAAATGTAGGTTTATGGTACTCTAGAGACTCAACTTTAAATTTAATTGCATATTCTGATTCTGACTATGCTGGATGTAAATTAGATAGAAAAAGCACAAGTGGTGCATGTCAGTTCTTAGGATGTAACTTAATCTCTTGGTTTAGCAAAAAGCAAAATTCGGTTGCATTATCTACTGCTGAAGCAGAGTATGTTGCAGCTGGAAGTTGCTGTGCTCAAATCCTTTGGATTAAGAGGCAACTTGAAGATTATGGCATAACCCTTGATAAAACACCAATTAGATGTGATAACACGAGTGCAATAAATTTGACTAAAAATCCAATTCAACATTCAAGAACAAAACATTGAAATTAGATATCATTTCATAAGAGAACATGTAGCTAATAATGAAATCTGTCTTGAATATGTTAATACAGAGGAACAATTAGCTGACATATTTACAAAACCCTTGAGTGAAGAGAGATTTTGTTATCTTAGAGGTGAATTAGGAATATGTGACCCTTTAGAGTGATTTTGAAACCCTAAGGAATGAGAATCTAGATTTCTATAAATTTCTTGAAAATCCTCTCACAATTTTAAGGACAAATTATCTAGTCATTTGAGCTATTTGATCCTTGATATTTCAAAGATTTTTTGAAATTTTTATTAAACTCTTTTTGACAAGTTTCAGTCATTTGAATCTCAATTATTTTTTTCTGAAACTGTCTTTGGAGTCGACACCTCAGAATGAGGAGTCGACACCTCTGACTGTGTCGCTCTCGGTCCTGACCTTGGAGCCGACACCCGTATAAGTGGAGCCGACTCCAGTTCGAGCGCTGACTGTGTTAGCGATTTGGAGTCGACACCCGACTTTGCGGGAGTCGACACCTGGGATTCCAAAATTGATTTATTAGGGCAGAGTCGACACCTCATCATTTCATAACTTCTCAAATCCTAACCAAACTCCTCCAAAATTCTTCCAAAACTTCCCCACCTCTAATTCCATCCAAATCGAAACTTCCAAAGATCTAATGGCACCCAAAAGGAGGGAATCAGTGTTGGAGCGCCGGTGACCACGGGAAAATGGTCCGCGCGTCGTCCCGCTCGTGAGCCGACTCCAAGCAGTGATTCGTCCACGGATTCAGACAACCCCAACACCTCTTCCACTCAGGTAGATACCTTAGCCGGGAGGGTTATCACAATGGGGAGAAAGATTGATTTTGACCTATTTGAAACCGAGGGTTTCTCAATCGGTAGGCAATTAAAGGAAATGGGCTGGGATAAGCTCTGCTCTCTTGATGTTCCCACTTATCCAGCCTTAGTAAAAGAATTTTATTTTAATTTGGCTAGAGGTGATGGCGGTTTAGTTAGCTCAGTAAGAAATAAGAGGATTCACCTTACCTTTCAAAAGCTTGGAAACCTCCTTAGCATCCCAATTACCGGTTTAGCAGCTGACATGCACAGTGATAGGTCAGCGGCTCTTTCAAGGATGTTAGGAAGGGAAGTGACAGAGTTTGAGGAGATTAGAGCTAATCAATTACCCTTGGAATTGAGATTATTACACAACATTTGCAGTAGAATTTGTTTCCGAAGACCGGTCGGTTTGAGTATGTCTCGGAGCGAGACATTGTTGTTATGGATAGTGTTTTGACTGGACAGCCAATCAACCTTGCAGCTATGATGATATTTTATATGGCGAAGCTGGAGGGAAAGAGAAGATCATCCCTACCGTATGGCATGGTGCTTACTATGGTTTTCAGGAGCCAAGGGGTTGTAATTCAAGAGAATGAACCATCTAAGAACCTGAGGCACACCGACTACTATAGTTTGGCAACATTGCATCGGATGGGTTTTGCTAAAGTGAATGGACAGTGGGATAGGAAAGGACACCTTGATGAGAGCCCCTGTGCCGAGAGTTTCTGAGCCTTGCGAGGCTGGACCATCAGTTAGGGTTCCTTCTCCACAGCCTAGGAGTCCCATTCCTGCTCCTGCTCCTGCACCTGCACATGTTAATGATCAACCATCCACTTCTTCACTGGATTCTCAGACCTTCAAATGGAGCAATTAAAAAGTTTGTTTGCTGCTCAGAAGGATGAGTTTGACAGTCAATTCATGAATATAAAAGAATCACTTTATTCACTTGATGATCGGATTGCAAAATTGAATCAACTCTCAACTCCTCTGCAGAATCTTTAAGTGGTGATTTGAAGAACATCTTTGAAGAACTTAAAGAGATTTGTGGAGATAGTGAAACTTATTCAAGGTGCAACGCCGAGCTTCAAGATAAAATCTTAACAGCTTGCACATTTGTTGATGAGAGACTTAAAGACTATGTTAAGCTTCAATGTGATGGAATGAAAAATATTGTAGATCATTTAACAAGAAGTGAGGAAGAACTTTTGATGTAATGAATGTTTAATGTTAATCTTTGTTGAATTTTGATGAAATTAGTTTACATTTTGATGTAATGAAGTTTATGTGTTGATGTAATGAAGGCTATATTTGATGAATGAGTATTTTGATGTTTTTTATGTAATACTTGACTTTTGTTGAAATGAAATTATCTTTTGATGCAATGAAAATTATCTTTTGATGCAATGTGAAATATTCTTTACCTTTTTGTTGATTACAAAAAAGGGGGAGAGAATTATGGTTGTATATGCATTAAGAGGGAGAAAGTTATATTGTTAATTGCATTAAAGGGGGAGAAAGTTATGTTGCATTAATTGTTTAATATGAGTTAATTGATTAATATGAAAACATTAATGAAGTTAATTGATTAATATGATATTGAGTTATTTAATTGATGTGGATTAATAATCAAATTGATTTGACTATGCATAAAGAAATCTTAAGTACCAAATATGTAAAGTAAGAGGAAGAATAATTTGAACTTCATAAGGGGAGCTACCTTATTCAGGGGGAGCTTACTCGTGAAGATCACTTCCTTGATAATTTTTTAATTTAAGAATTCTATGCATATACTCAATGTTTTTATAATCATCAAAAAGGGGGAGATTGTTGATCCATTTATTGATTTTGATGATTAATAAAGGAATTGAGTATATTTATTTGATTACTAATGGATTTTATAAGTGTTCAGGACTTAAATTTATTTGATCAATTTAAAGGAATTAAGAAATGAATTTTGAATCAAATACAAATCAGAGATTTCAAAGTTTCAGAGCTTGGAGTCGACACCTAGAAAATCTGGAGCCGACCCCATGGCCAATTCAATTTTAATCTGATTTTTGATACGATCCGGAGTCGACACCTAGAGTTTTGGAGCCGACACCTAGAGTTTCGGAGTCGACACTTACAGTGTCTGGAGCCGACTCCGATGCGGGGACAGAACGTTGTTTTTTGAGCATCCTGGAGCCGACACCTACAGTATTCGGGAGCCGACACCTGACGATGGCGAGCCGACACTTACTTTTTCGGAGCCGACTCCTCAACGAACTCGGAAATTTCTATTTTTGGTAAAACGATCTGGAGCCGACACCTGAAAAGTTGGAGCCGACTCCAACCTGACTGGACGAAAATTTAAAATGCCAGATCAGCTCTAACGGTAATATTTCCTTTTTACCTAATTTCTAACGGATATATTTTGTTTCCAGGTACACTCCAACGGCTAGTTTCCTTCCCAAAATGGATTAAAAGAAATCTATAAAAAGGGGGAAAAACACCGTTTGAAAAGAGAAAAAGAGAACGGAAATAGAAAAATTTCAAATCAAAATCCGAGAAACCCTGAGCCTGAAATCCAAGAGAAAAGCATTCAAATTCAAATCCTTCCACTCCAAAAAGCTCAAAGAGGAATCCAAGGCGCCCAAATCAAAAATCGGAGGATTTCCCAAATTGAAGAAAAGCTCTGTTTCTTCCATTTCCAATCTTCTCAACTGCAACGACTGTGAGGGATTAAAGCTGAGGCTTGATTCATCATTCCAAAGGAGAAGAGGAAAAGAAGAAAAGAAGAAAAGAAGAAAAGCTCAAAGCCAAACAACTTCAAATCAGGCTTTTCTAAACTTGTTTACTTATTTTTGAATATTTGCTCATTGAGGAGCTGTGTATCTTTGAAAAACTATATTCTTTTTGTTTGTGCCTAGTTCAATCAAAGGGATTGAACTAGTGGAGGTTGTTTACCTCGGGTCAAGCTAGATTAGCTTGAGTTTAGGGTTGTGTGCTGGTGAGCCCGAAAAACGGCTGGGTTCGTTGTGATCCCGGGTAAAACAATAAGTTTGGGTTGTGAGCTTGTAAAACAACTCGGCTGTAATCGAGGAGATTATAGTGTGGACCCAAGTGGATCTTGGGAGTGGACGTAGGTGTTGGATACACCGAACCACTATAAAATCTTTGTGTTTGCCGTGCTTCTATTGTCTCTATCTCTATCTCTATCTCATTGATTGTACTTTATATTTGCATTGCATTTACTTTCATTCATCTTAAGCAAACAATTTTTTTGAGGTTAATTTTTTTAAAGAACCCAATTCACCCCCCCCCCCTCTTGGGTTGTCATCTGGGCCAACAGTATTTTATTTATAAAACAACTTTTGTTTCATAAACCCTTAGTTAATTTAAACAATTTAAATCACTAAGATTTTATGATTTTAAACACTTTAAAATTATAAAATAAGCTAAATGTGATAACTTAAATATAACACTTAAATTTAAAACATCACATTAATTTTGCAAATCCAATTGCTAAATTAATTTACAAATTTAATCTCATTAAATTTATTGCAGAGTGCATTAAATATAATTCACTAAAACCTTTTTAATAAAAAATAATAAAATAATAATGCACATAGATGCGTGACATATAATAAATAGGTAGACACATTTCTATCTAATATGGCATATAATATGCATGAAATGTAATTATTATCGACATAACAAAACATTCCATAAAAAAATGAAAAAACTTCTCATATGTGAAGAGTAAATGTAATTATTATCAACATAATAAAAACATTCAATAAATAAAACTTTTCATATTTTGACTCTTCATGTCTTTTGAGAAAGAGAGGCTCATCAAATTCCTGGGAAATGGTGAGACTCTTCGAATCACTAGGAAACGGTAAGACTCTTTGAATTCCTGGGAAACGGTGAGGCTCGAAGCCGGACTCCCCATTCAAAACCTTTTGGAAAATATTCTATTGGAAAGCCTTTGAAAAATTTCTCAATAAAACAAGACTTTTTAATAAGTAAAAAAATTCTAATTGAGAACCTTTCTCAGAACCATGAAGAACCATTCTTCATCAATACAAAATGAATCACATATTCAATTGATCTAATTAAAAGGAATTTGCATAACTTATTCCATGGAATAGAAAAATTAATGCCAATCCATTCACACATGCATTCATCATCATGAAAATATTAAAAGCATATACCAATATGCATGAGTGCCTAGCCAATTATCATATAATCTATTATTAAATTAATAGGGATTTAACTGCTCTGATACCAATTGATGGTAACCTCAGAATGATTTTGAGATATTTGTGGAAGCATGATAAGGATCAAATCACATATCTTAGCGGAAGCAAGATAAGGATCAAATCCCATATCTTAAAAATTTGAGTTAGCGATCTATATCCATATTAATTTAATAATAAGAATAATAGGAAGATTAAGAAATTGACATTTCATTCTCCATCAATACTACCTTGAAACCTTTTGATCACCACGGATCTTTCCAAACGTTCTTCAAATTATGATGAACACGAACGAGTGGGCGTTCCTTTGGGTTGTGATTGAGATCACACAACTGAGTTTCATTCACTTTGCATTCTCAAATTATGATGAACACGAATGAGTGGGTGTTCCTTTGGGTTGTGATTGAGATCACACAACTGAGTTTCATTCACTTTGCATTCTCAGCTCATGAGATAAAGTGGCATTCCTTTGGGTTGTGATTGAGATCACACAACTGAGTTTGTTGTGATTGAGATCACACAACTGAGTTTCATTCACTTTGCATTCTCAGCTCATGAGATAAAGTGAAGTTGAAGGAAAGAACTCTCTGTGGTTAATCATTATCTTCCGATGTTCTTCTTTGTTATTCTTCTCATGTGAATCTTATATTCTGAGAGAATAATAAAGATAACTTCCAACTCTTGGAATTACTTTAACGTATATCAATCCAACAACCAATTTTTGGTTAGTTTTGATATACTTATCATGGGACGTTATGGGAGAGAGAAAAGCTCTCTCGGATCCCATATATATTTCTCCAAAAACTAAATAATTTCCACATAGACTCCTCTCATGGAATATGCCTACGATGTGTTCCTAGCACATTGTATATTCTTAAATTTAAAATAATTTTAAATTTATTTTTAAATAATCATATTATTTAAAATAGAAATTAATCCAATTAATTTTTGTATGAAATTTAATTTAGAATTCTTAAATCCAAATTAATAACTCAACCCAACATAACATAAAGTTCACATAATTTAATGGAGCCGTCCAAAGGAACTATGGACATTATAATTTTAAGCTCCAATAATTTTGACATTCAATTAACACCTTAATCAAAATATCAAAATTATTAATTCCAAATTACTTCACTAAAAATTGAAACTGCACTCTTAAAATTATAAATTTAATTATATTCAAAAGGATTTGAATATAGTCACTACATATAAATCAATCCTCCATGAACGGTTCATGATTAAAGCTAGGCATTTTTATTAACCTCTTTAATCACATCTTTATCCATAAGTACCATTGATTCTATAATGAATAATATATTTATGATCCAATCATAAATTGAGCATTCTTATTATTCAAGTCCTGAATCAACACTTAGGAATGGTCCATTGACTTCTTTATGAAGGAATAGATTTCATTTTGTATATTAATATTTCCGGCTACTTATGTTATTATATTTCCAATATACCAAGAATTTGACATTATATTTGTGTGTCATTATCCGGTAAGTCAAAAAATATAATACAATAAATAGGAATCTATTAATTACTCATAATTAATTTGTAATGGATTTCATCTTGTATATTAATATTTTTGGCTACTTATGTTATTATATTTCAAATATAACAAGAATTTGACACTATTTTTGTGTCATTACCCAGTAAGTTAAAAAATATAATACAATAAATAGGAGTCTATTAATTACTCAGAATTAAGATTGATTCATATATGACCATCATTGATTAATTTTGAATGCTCTATTTTAACAACAGAATTTATTAGAGATTCATAATTAATTGTGTTCCAGTCCTATATAATCAAATTATATAAAGCACTTTTATTCCGATAATCTCATTATCAACAATCTGGATAAGATCATTTCATTCAGAATATAATAAACCGCGGTAGTAATTTTAAATTAAAGATCTCGATTGCAACTTTAATTTATAATTATGGATAAATTTAGATTATTTTATTTTAAATATTATCCTCTGCATATAACACTTATATACAATATTTAAAGTCACATTTTAAATAATCCAGAAATTTTTGATATTTATAAAGCATCATAACATGCATGCAAGTATAATATTAAATTTTTTTTAAAATATTCAGCAAAATAATAAATGTTATTCGTTTATGGGCACATATTCCAACAAGAGATACTTATAATAACTTAGCATTTGTATCTAAAATTGAACCTAAATGCTATGATGATGCTAAAAATGATGTTGATTGGATAAATGCCATGCATGGAAAACTTTATCAATTTGAAAGAAATAATGTATGGACTCTTACTGAGAGGCCTCATGATCATCAAATTATTGGAACTAAATGGATATTTAGAAACAAATTGAATGAACATGGTAATATAATTAGAAATAAAGCAAGATTAGTAGCTAAAGGTTATAATCAAGAAGAATGTATTGATTTTGATGAAACTTATGCCCCTGTTGCTAGACTAGAAGCTATTAGATTACTTCTTGCTTATGTTTGCTTTATGAATTTTAAACTGTATCAAATGGATGTTAAAAATGCTTTCTTAAATGGATACATTGCTGAACAAGTTTTTGTGGAATAGCCACCCGGCTTTGAAAATCACTTGTTTCCAAACCACGTATTTAAGTTAAACAAAGCTTTGTATGATTTAAAACAAGCGCTCCGGGCTTGGTATGAGAGATTAAATAAATTCTTTATCAGTAATGACTTCATTCGAGGAAACATGGATACAACTTTATTCATTAAAAGATAAAATAAAGATATATTAATTATTCATATCTATGTAGATGATATCATTTTTGGTGCCACTAATGACTCGTTATGCAAGGACTTTGCAAAGCTTATGCAAGAGGAGTTTGAGATGAGCATGATAGGAGAACTAAATTATTTCCTCGGACTTCAGATTAAACAAAGCAAAGATGGGATCTTCATAAGCCAATCCAAGTACATCAAGGAAATGATCAAAAAGTTTGGCATGGAGACATTTAAAACTATCGGTATCCCTATGAGCTCATCTTGTAGACTTGAATCAAATAATGCTGAAAAATTTATCGATTTAAAACTTTATAGAGGCATGATAGGATCATTATTTATTTAACTGCCAGTAGACCTGATATCTTATTTAGTGTTTGTATATGTGCCAGATATCAAGCCAATCCTAAAGAATCACACTTGTTTGCTGTTAAAAGGATATTTAAATACTTAAATGGAACTATGAATTTAGGACTTTGGTATGACAAACAATCTAGATTGACTTAATAGGATACACAGATTCAGATTTTGCTGGATATAAATTAGACAGAAAATCAACTAGTGGAACTTGCCAATTTCTAGGTGTTAACTTAGTCTTATTGTTTAGCAAAAAGCAAACTTCAGTAGCATTGTCTATGGCCAAGGCCAAATGCATTGCAGCTGGAAGTTGCTGTGCTCAAATCTTATGGATTAAGCAACAGCTAGAAGACTATGGCATCAAACAAAAGGGCATTCCAATAAAATGTGATAACACTAGTGCAATTAATTTAACCAAGAATCTCATCCAACATTCAAGAACTAAACATATAGAAATTAGACATCACTTCATTAGGGATCATGTAAACAATGGTGACATTATAATTGAATTTTTATGTACTGAAAAATAACTTGCTGATATTTTTACTAAACCACTTGAAGAATCTAAATTTTATGAAATTACAAGAGAACTTGGTATGATTGATCCTTCCATTCAATAAACTATCTTGAATAATTATTAATTATGACTATTGAGTGTTGCATGACTTTTCTTAAACATTTAAATCAAATCCATTCATGAACCATCCTTTCAAGCACATTTATTGCTATTATCTTTATTGTATTAGTTGGCTAGGGAGTTAACCGCTTTAATTGATTCCTTGCTACCAGCAACCTTTTCACATTCACACCTTTACCAACTTGCCAATTCCCTTTTTCACCTAATCTTTAAGTCAGTTAACTGAGGCAACCAGTCAGCCACCAGATCAGTCAATTGCTTTTGGATTTTCTATATATAAGTCAACTACCAACCGGTTCATCTCACATCACCTCTTCAACGTCTTCTCCTTCTTTTAAACCGACATCTATTCATTCAAACCGGCTCCTTCCCTTCCTCTTATTCAATCTGTCACTCCTTCCATTCCTCTTCAAGAAGAAAAAGAAGATGGCTTCTAAGAAGAAATCACTTCATTCATGGGAAGAAGATTCCTCCGATCTTCATAGGAAGACCACTTCTTCTTCGCGAAGCTCTTTTCCACCTAATACTCAAATCGCCGCTAGAGCCTTAGCCAATGGAAAGTTAGTAGATTTTAATTTTCTAAAGCAAGAAGGATTTAAGTTAGGTAAGTTGTTTGCTACTCAAGATTGGACTAGTTTATTATCCACCAAAATGCCTATTTATCCCGAACTAATCTGTGAATTTTATGAAAATATTACCTTTGGAAATGGAATCATAACCTCTTATGTTAAAAACTTTAAGATAGAACTTGATAGTAAAATACTAGGTTCTGCCTTAGGCATTCCATCTGAAGGTGTTCTAGAAATTTTTTCTAGTGAAAGAGGCTATAAGCTTGCCATGATTCTTGACTTAGAGGATGGTGAAGCCAATAACATAGTAAACCTTGATGCTAATATGCTTTCTGTTGAGAATAGATTACTTCATAGCATCATTGCAAAAATCTTTGCCCCTCGAGTAGGATCTTTTAATGCTGTAACTGATCGTGACATTTGTATTATGTATGATATTCTAGTAGAAACACCTCTAGACTTCCCTGAGCTTATGTTATCTATCATGAAAGAAGCTTTAAGTAGGTCCAAAGCTGCATTGCCATACGGTATGTTTCTCACTTATGTTTTTGAATTCTATAATGTGAAACTTGAGGGAGAAACTATTGTAGCATTGCATCATTCTGATGTATTTAATGCTCACTCTCTTCATCGTACGGATTATGCCAAGCGTAATGGTGTCTGGACCAAAATTAGGACTAGGACAGGAGAAAGACCTACCCTTCAACCAAGTAGCTTACCACCATCTAACCTACATCAACCTGCTTGTCCTTCACCTAATTTCTTTAATTTTAATTTTCATCAACCTAATCCTTTTCTAGCCGCCATGACTGAACCCAATCCTTTTCTGACTGAGCCACCTGATGTTAAAACACCTGGACCATCTCACCGTAATGATAATTCTGCTCATATTCATCCCATCGTTCAGATCTGTGAAGAACAGATTCAATGGATCATTCATGAATTATCTATTGCCCAATCCAGCAGGAGTACCAGGGATAGTGGATCATCTGTCAACGACTATACCTTGGTACCCCACATTTTCATAGTTTTTGAGACCCTCTCTCAAGTTGCGATGAGCCAAAATCAACTTGTTCATGACATGCAAATTCTCAATGGACGAGACTTCCACCACAACGAGACTGTTATGGGCCGCATTCTAAATGAAGTTAATTTGTTAAAATCCAAGCTTGAGAATTTTGAGACAAAAGTGGAATGGGTCACCTTTCAAATGCGCACCAATGAAAGCCAGACTAGGGATACATTTAATGTTATTGATCACTGGACCACATCTATTGTGAGGCTTACAGACCTCATGGAAGCACATCTTGCTTCTTCTACTCCTTCAGTGTTTCCTCCAGATGTATCTTACTCACATCCTCACCTCTGGTCATCTCCGCCCCAACCAAAAAGAGACAAGCCTGGACCCTCTCGCCAACCAGACGGATCCTCAACTCAACCTTCTGTAATCTCTTCTGATGATGGAAAATGAATGACTATGTGATGAATGTTTTGTAATATTTTCCTTGACTATATAATGCTTTCTACTTGAGAGCTTGAGACCTAAACATTTTGTATGAATGATATAAGTATGAATGATATACTCATTTTATCTTAATGCCTTATGCTTCGATAAACAAATTGAATTCTTGCACATCCTTCAATCGTCTTTTTGATCAATGACAAAAAGGGAAAGAAGGATAATGCATATATTGAGATAATGGAGAAAATAAAACACTCCATACATTCAAATTGACAGGAGGAGAAAATATTTATTTTAATGAATTAGCAAAAAGAATTTCCTAATACATTCTATGCATTCCATATTCCTGTTTGTTTAACGTCTTTCCTATATTTTTTATGCATACTTAAGGGTTTTATCATCATAAAAAAGGGGAAGATTGTTGGCCCTAGATTGATTTTGATGATTACAAAACAATTAAGTAAGGACTAATTTTATTTATTATGGAGACTAAGATTAATATAGGGAAGTACAGGTGCCTTACAATGAACTTCATCAAGCAAAATTTTATGAATGAAAGCTTCCAGCTGGTTAGCCTTGAATTTAGTTAACTTGGAATGTTTCCCAGCTAGCTATGTTGCCTCTTAAGTTAGCTATTTTAGTTTGTTCTATGCCTAGCCGAACCATGCTTGAAATAAGTTAACTTGGGAGCTAGCTTGTTCCCTCTCATAGCTAGCTTGTTTCCCTTGTTAGCTAGCTACTTTTTCTCATGTTGTAAGCCTAGCCGAACCATGCTTGAAATAAGTTAACTTGGGAGCTAGCTTATTTCCTCTCTTAGCTAGCTTGATTACCTTTTTAGTTAACTATTTTTCTCATGCTTTATGCCTGGCCGAATTCATGATGAAAATGGTTAGCTTGGGAGCTAGCTTATTTCCTCTCTTAGCTAGCTTGTTTAACTTGTTAGCTAGATACTTTTTCTCATGCTGTAAGCCTGGTCAATTCATGATAAAAATAGTTAGCTATGGAGCTAGCTTCTTTCCTCCCTTAGCTAGCTTGTTTCTCTATTAGTTAACTACTTTTCTTGCTTTGTGCTTGGCCGGTTCATGCTTAAAAATAGTTAGCTATGGAGCTAGCTTCTTTCCTCTCTAAGCTAGCTTGTTTGCCTTGTTAGCTTGCTATTTTTTCCTTGCTATAAGCTTGACCAAACCATGTTTAAATCTGGTTAACTGAGGAGCTAGCTTGTTGCCTTTCTGAGCTAACTAATTTGCTTTGTAAGCTAACTACTTTTTGGGCAGATTTTTCTTGGACATGTGAATTCAAGAATGAGTTAGCTGAGAAGCTAACTACTTTATGGCTCTCAGCTAAATACTTTATGGCTGGTCATCCCTCAAACCATGTGGTATTTGTATCTAGCTAACTAAAACTTATTTTCAGCTAACTAATGGGCTACATAACTCTCTCTTTGACCATGTGGATTTCAAATGAGCTAACTGAAATTAGCTTTCAGCTAGCTATTCTTCTACCTGGCCGGCCACTTTTTTGAAGTAGTTAACTGAAAATTTCTTCCAGCCAACTACTGATATTCATTGCAAACCTTGGGCGTGTTCTCTCTCTCTCTCTTCCTTAATTCTATTTTCAGCTAAACTGACTTTTAATCTCTTGGATTATGGCAGAGATCTTCCTTCCTCAAATGGATTCAGTGCATTCAATGCTCAAGAAAAATATTTTACAATGCTGAGATTAGAAGAAGAAAAAGAGGACGAAAAAGAGGAAGAAATTCAAGAAAGGAAGAGCTTTTATTGCATATTTTTGAGTTATTGAAAGCAAGTTTCTGCGTGTTGAAGTTGAGAAATCTTAAAGATCATTCACTGCTCAACCGTCCAGATCTATTAAAGCCTCCAAGCATTCAAAGCTTCAGCTACCTCGGAGATCTTTATTTATTGCTGAAGATTTGCTACAAAAATTGTAAAGTATTATTTTGAATATTTGCTCAATTTAGGAGATGTTTGTTCTTAAATATTCTAAACATATTTCTTGTAAAAGGGTTAGATTTAACCCTTGGTTATTGTTTGGCTTCCTTGTGCCGTAAACAAGAGGACTAGCTGGGTAAGGCTAAGGGTTTGGCTTTCTTGTGCCGTGAAACAAGAGGACTAGCTGAGAAAGGCTAGGGATTGTAATCGTTGTGATACGATTGGAGTAAAAATTTTCAAAGGGTTTTGGGAAGTGAACGTAGGTGCTGGGTTAGCACTGAACCACTATAAAAATCCTTATGTTTGATTGTTTGCCTTGTCTCTGAGATATTGTTGTGTGCACTTCACTATACCGCTGCTAATTAAACTTTGATTAGTGATAAGCATATATCTGTGCAATTAATTTTTAAATACCCAATTCATCCTCCTCTTGGGTTGCTACATCTGGGCAACAATTACAATAGAAATAAAGCTCCAAAAATGAGCAAATAAAATAATGTAATCAACTAAAAATAGAAGGAGCCTGATTAGAAGATTTCTGAAGTTGGCTTTCCTTCTTTTCTTCTTTTCCTCTCTTTGAACTTCCTCAAGATATACTTGAAGCTTTGAAAGATTCTTTGACGTTGAAGCTTTTGAAGAACTAAGGCTTTCTTCTTCTCCCTTTGATTTGATGGAAATCCCTCAAGATTAGCTTCGGATTCTTGAATTTTTTTTTTATCTTTGTTTTCACTCTAGGGCTTTTGAAATTTGAACTTTTCTCTTGTTATTTTCTTTTCTTCTCTTCCTATATTTGAATCAACCCAGGGCTCTTACTTATAATCTCCTTCCAAATCCACTTTTAGAAGCAAACTAACCGTTATTACCAGTTGAGCATGGATGGAGAAAGTTTGTTGAAGAAATATCAGACTCTGGAGCCATCTCTGACAGTCCTGGAGTCAGCTCCTATCAGGCTTCAAGTCGACTCGAATAGATGCGGGAGTCGGCTTGAGTGCGGGATGACCAAAAATGATTTTTGCCCATCAAGGAGTCGGCTCTAGCTATTCTTGGTGTCAGCTCGAATTCATGCGGGAGTCGGCTCGAACTTGTGCAGGAGTTGACTAGAGTTGAACCCCGAAAAATACTCTCTGTATAATTGATCAAGTCAACTCGAGATCCTGCAGGAGTCGACTCGAGCTCGACGCAGAATTGTGATCTTTCTGTCTTCCTAACCGAGTCAACTTGAGACTTTGCAGGAGTTGACTCGATCTCGATGCAGAAATGCAATTTCTCTATCTCTTTGATCGAGTCGACTTAGGACACTATAGGAGTCAACTCGAGTCCGTGCCAAAAGTGTCAAAACATGCCGAAATGTGCCGGAGTCAGCTCCTTGACTGTAGGAGTCGACTCTAAGTGCTGAAATTGACACTTAAAGCTAGACTCAAGATCAAGCTCAATTCTTCTAATAATTTTGATTGATTAAAAATTAAATATCTGAAACACTTAATCAAAATTATTAGTACTCAAGGGAATATATTCAAGTAGTTTTTGTTGTTCATCAAAATTAATATTTGTGTCAACAATCTCTCCCTTTTTTATGATGACAAAAACACTGAGTATATGCATAAAAATTTACATAGCATGAAAATTTAAAGCATAGATTTCAAATCAAATAAAATTTCAATCAGATTGATATTTTTAGTAAAACTTTTGATAAAAATCCTTCATTTGATAATGTTATAATTTTAGCAATTCAACTCAAACAATTCAAACAACTTAGACAATTCAAATAACTCAAACAATTCAAACAAACATTTCAAATAGATCAAACAACTTTGACAACTCCCCCTGAGTAATTTCTTCCCATGTGTATGCGCATACCATTTGTCCATTAAATCAATATGCATATGCATACCAATTCTTCCCCTTTTTTATCATCAATAAAAAAGTTAAAGAATCATAGGGTAGACATAACTCAGGTTAGGCATTGAATTACATAAGATTGAAATTTCATCAATAGCTGAAGGATATCTTACAAAGTGAGTAACAACATAAATGGCTATTTCAAATAAGAAAAGTTTCAACATATTCATTACCTATGATCTGAAATAACAACTTCATTAATATCATAAGTGTTTCATACATGATCATTCATATGTAAGCATATCAAATCAAACTACAAAATACAAAATATCAGTCCTAAATACAAATTATATAGCTCCAAATCCTAGGTAAAACTATATAATCCTGATAACTAGGGTAGGTTGGCTGGATTTGCTGGATTGGCTGGATTGGCTGAAAGAAATCACTTGAGTATTCTCTTGAGCTGCTCTAGTATTTCTCTCATTCCATCTTTTTGTACCTGCCTAAAATGCGTCATCAATTCTTCAATTTGAAGTATGATATTTTGAATGTCCACTTGGAGCTTTGCAGACGCATTGGTGTAGACATTTCCATCATCAACCAACCCTTTAAGTTTTTTAGAAATTGATTCCAAAGTGGTTTTAAAACATTCAGCTAAGATTTTGATTGTATCTTCTACATTACTCAGCCTTTCTTCAAATCCAAGTATCAATTGCCTAAGCCCAAGTAGAATCCATCATTTCTTGGATCCTTCCCATAATATCTTCAGTAAAAGCTAGGGATGGATCTGCTATTGGTGGTGGTGGTGCTAAAAAGGAAGCTGGTGCTGGTGCGGGTGAAGGTAGAGCTGGAGCAGAAGGTCCAAGAGCTGGTGAAGATGATTTGGGGGCTACTGAAGGTCCGGGGACCTCCTCTATATTATCATCATCCTCATCATTAGCCATAACACCTCTGACTAGCGCTGGTAGAGCATTATGTCTGTGCCTCTACCAAATACCATCCACTTTTCTAAATCCCATCCGGTGAAAGGTGGAGGCGTTGTTATAGTTAGTATGTCGGAGTAGTCTCTTTGGCTCATTATCTAATATCTCTACTCCTTGGCTTCTAAAAACCAATGTTAGGACCATTCCGTAAGGCAGACTTACCTTCTTCTTTGAACAAGCTTCACTAGCATAACATCATTCTAGGCAAATTTATTGGCTGTCCATTCAGAATACAATCTATAAGGACAATGTCTCTCTCAGATATATAGTCAAAATGATCGGTTTTTGAAAACAAGATCCTATTGAAAATATTATGAAGAGGCCTTAACTCTAAACTGAGTTGATTTGCATATACTTCTTCTAACTCATTGACATCTCTTCCTAACATCCTTATCAAGGCTCCACCACAGTCTGAGTGAGTTGTGGGAGTCATCCCTTCCATGGGCATTTCCAAAAGATTTCCCAAAATAGACTGATTAACTCTTACTCGAGTTCCTCTAACCACTACAACTAATCCATTGTCATCTCTACCCGAGATGCATAGAATTCTCTCACTAATGTTGGGTAGGTAGGGACATCAAGAGAGCAAAGTCTTCCCCAACCCATGTTCCTCAATATATTTCCAACATTGAAACCTTCAGAGTCCAAAAAATGGAATAATACCTTTCTTCCTGTTGTGATAACTCTTCCGACCATAGGGTTTGGATGTGGTGAGGTTGGAGTGGCTGCGGCTTCGGGTGTGGAGGTTGAGGATGAGGATGGAGTGCTGGGTGATGGCTACCTTGTCAAACATCTCGCGGACCATCTCCCAGTGGTAACAAAAGCACCAAGGGTTGAAGCACGATGCCAAGAGCCATACGAAGATAATGGGGGTTGAAATCAAGAAGAATTGGAAGTTGGAGAAAGTTGGAAATATATTGGCTCGAGAATGATTGAAGATTTTGATTCTAAAGATGTCGACTTAAACCCTAAATAACTATTTGGGACCACCTTGAGTCAGCTCGCGCAAGAACTCGAGTTGACTCCTTAATCAGAATACAGTTAGCACTCGAAATCAAGTTAGCTCATGCAGAGACTCGAGTCGACTCCCCGTCGAGCGGACAAAGAGCTTATTGATTTCGAGTTGACTCTTGCTTCTTTATGAGTCGGCTCACCGTCGAGTCAACTTTAGATAAAATCTCGAGTCAGCTCGAGGAGAGTTTTAGCAAAATATCAAGAGTTTTAAATGCTGAAACACATCAAGCCAAGCTCAAAATTCTGGATAATTTGTCCTTGAAGCATGAGGGATCAATTAATTCAAATATCTAAATGATTTCCTTAGAAAATAGAGGATATTCAATGAAATTTGATTGAATTCTAGATAGTCTTCCTTGGGAGTTTCAAACTATTCCATTGGATCACAAACTCCTAATTCTCCTATAAGATAACAAAATCTATCTTCACTTAAGGGTTTTGTAAATATATCAGCTAATTGATTTTTATTACAAACAAATTCAAAACAAACATCTTTATTAGTAACATGTTCTCTTATAAAGTGATGTTTAATTTCTATGTGTTTAGATCTTGAATATTGAATTGAGTTTTTAGTCAGTTTATTGCACTTGTATTATCGCATCTTATAAAAATTTTATTAAGAGTGATGCCAAAATTCTCAAGTTGTTGCTTAATCCAAAGGATTTAAGCATAATAATTTTTAGTTGCAACATATTCAGCTTCCGTTGTAGATAATGTAATCAAATTTTACTTTTTGCTAAACCAAGAGATTAAGTTATTATCTAAGAATTGGCATGCACCACTAGTGCTTTTCCTATCTAGTTTACAACCAACAAAATCAGAATTAGAATATGCAATCCAATCAAATATGAAGTCTCTAGAATACTATATAGCCCTACATTTTTAGTTTCACTCAAATATCTAAAGATTCTTTTTACAGCTATTAAATATGATTCCCTAGGATTATATTGATATCTAGCACAGATACAAACAACAAACATAATATCAAGTCTACTAGCAGTGAGATAAAGAAGAGATCCAATCATATCTCTATAAAGCTTTTGATCTACTTTCTTACCATCTTCATCCTTATCAAGTTTGCATGAAGGATTCATAGGTGTGCTGAAGGGTTTGCCAATTTTCGTACCAAACTTCTTGAGAATTATCTTTATATTCTTTGTTTGGTTGATGAAAATCTCTTCCTTTTCTTATTTGATTTGGAGTCCAAGAAAAAAATTTAGTTTCCCCCATCATACTCATTTCAAATTCTTTCTGCATCAACTCAACAAACTCTTGACAAAGAAAGTTGTTAGTAGCATCGAATATTATATCATCTACATATATTTGTATAACCAATAAATCTTTTTTTTTCTTTTCAAAATAGGATTTTATCAACATTACCTTTAAAAAAATTATTTTTAATCAAAATTTTGCTAAGACTATCATACCAAGCTCTATATGCTTGCTTTAAACCATAAAGTGCTTTGTGAAGTTTAAAAATATGATTTAAAATTTATGATCTTCAAAACTAGAAAATTGTTCAACATAGACTTTTTTATTTATAAAATTATTTAAAAATATACTTTTTACATCCATCTAAAATAAGTTAAAATTCATGCAACATGCATATGCAAGTAGCAACCTAATGGCCTCTAATCTAGCAACTAATGCAAAGGTTTCATCAAATTAATACATTCTTCTTTATTATAACCTTTTACAACCAATCTAGCCTTATTCCTAACAACAATGTCATTTTTATCTAACTTATTTCTATAAACCCATTTGGTTCCTATAACTGAATGATCTTCAGGTCTTTCAACTAAGGTTCATACCTTGTTCCTAGTAAACTAATTCAATTCCTCTTGCATTGCCAACATCCAATTGCTATTCTTTTCAGCCTCTTTAATTGACTTGGGTTCTACAAAAGATACAAATGCAAGATGATTATTGATATTTCTCATAGATGATCTAGTTCTTACTCCTTAAGATGGATCACCTATTATTAGATCTTTTGGATGATCATAGGTATATCTCCAATCTCTCAGAAGATGTGTATCATTATGAGTAGTGTCAATATCTCTATCCTTAATTGAGTCATCATCTTTAGCTTCAGGTCCATGATCTGAAAATACTTCAACATTTAATTTTTTAAAATCTCTTACAAGAATATTAGTATCTTCCTCATCATCTTTCTTTTTTGAACTAGATGCTAAAGACTTATTAAAGACAACATGAATTGACTCTTCAACAATCAAATACTTCTTATTGAACACTCTATATGCCTTGCTAGATATAGAGTATCCTAAGAAGATACCTTCATCAGACTTGGTATCAAACTTTTCTAAGTTGTTCTTCCCATTATTATGAATAAAACATCTACACCCAAATGCATGAAAGCAACTAAAATTAGGTTTCATATTATATCATAGTTCATAGGGGGTTTTCTTAAGGATTGATCTAATAAGGGCTCTATTTAGGATGTAACATATTGTGTTTATAGTTTTCGCCCAAAAATATTTAGAAAGTTGGCTTCACATAGTATGGTGCGGGTCATGTCCTCTAGAGTCCTATTTTTTCTTTCTACCATCCTATTTTGCTGAGGTGTCCTAGGTGTAGAAAAATTATGATGGATGTCATTTTTAATACATAATTTTTTAAATAATTAATTTTTAAATTTAGTTTTATGATCACTTCTAAGAGACACAATGGTAGTGTTTTTCTTATTTGTGACTTTCCTGAAGAATTTCAGAAATATAGAGAAAATCTCATCTTTATCAACCAAAAATAGTACTCATATGAATCTAGAGCAATCATCTACTATCACAAGACCATATTTCTTACCTCCTAAACTTGTGATTCTAGTAAGTCCAAATAGATCCATATGAAGTAGTTCAAGTAGCCTAAAAGTTAAAACAATGTTTTTAGATTTGAAAGAATTTCTAGTTTGTTTTCTAAATTGACATGCATCACAAACTCGATCATTTTCGAAATTCAATTTTGAAAGTCCTTTAACTAAACCCTTTTTAAGCAATTTTGAAATCAAGTGTATGCTTGCATGACCTAATCTACAATGCCATAGCTACCCAATCTCATCAACTTTAGCATAATTAGCAATTAGGCAATGATTACTTATAGATAAATTATCTAGGTTAATTAAGTATACATCGCCATTTTTATTTTCAACAAAGATAATGCTATTATCAATGAGATTAGACACTATGCAAATAGAAGCTTCAAAAGAAACTTTGAATTCTTTATCGCATAGTTGGCTAATACTAATTAAGTCATGCTTTAATTCATTAATATATAGAACATTTTTAATAAAAGTAGATATAGTGATCTAAATTTTACCGATACCCAAGATGTGACCTTGACCATTATCTCCAAAGGTTACCACTCCACCTTTTTTAGCTTTAAGGATGATGAACTCATCTTTGTCGTCCGTCATGTGCCTTGAGCAGCCACTATTAAGATACCACTTTTTTTTGCTCCTTTGGCTGCAAGACACACCTGCATAGCAATCAAGTTTTATGTTTAGGTATCCAAGCTTTCTTGGGTCCTTCATGGTTAGTGACAAAATATATGGTTCCTTTCAAAACACAAATTATTTTACCTTTGGTTCTAGTATTTACATGATGTTTTTATTATTACAAATAAAAGATTTATGACCTCTGTTTCCATAGCAAAACATAGAGGATCATTATTAACAGAACTTTTTACAAAGAAATTATTAACCAACTTTTGCTTTTTGTATGGCTTGTATCCTAAATCTACTTTATTAAAAATAGCTCTTTGATTATTTAACAGCAGATTTAATCTTTTAGAACTATAAGTAAATCTATCAACAACATTCTTATATTTTTCAACATCATTATTTAATTATTAATTTTTAGCAGAAATTATATTCTTCTCATTTTCTAAAATTTATTTTTTGATTTTAGTTTTTCAAATTCAGCAGCAAATTCAATTTTCTTTTCAAGTTTTTGGAGAAGATCTTGATATTCAGTTTTCAAAACTCTATTTTTTGATCTTAGATTTTTAAAATCATTCAAAAGTTCATTGAATGTATCATAGAGTTCATCAAATGTAAAGTCATAAAGAGGGTTTTCTATACTTACCTCTTTCTCATTAGCCATAAGACATGTTTGCAATCTTTTGTTGTTCCTCTTCGGAGGATGATTCATCACTGTCGCTCCATGTTGCAAGATAAGCTTTCTTCTTTTTTTTGAATCCCTTTTTGAGTTGAGAACATTCAGACTTGTAATGTTCAGGCTTTTTGCACTTATAACATATTACAGAATCCTTCTCCTTCTTATCTTTCTCCTTATCTCCTTTCATTTTGACACCAAATTTTCTTTTATGGCCTCCTCCTTTGCATAAATTTTTTTTGAACTTTCTAACAAGGAGGGCGATGTCATCATCATTTTCATCTTCTTCACTGTTGGTTTTCTCCTTCTCATCAGCTTTCAAGGCAATAGTCTTTTTCCTCTTGACATCTTCTTCCAAATGTTGCTTCATAGTGAGCTCATATGTCATGAGGGATCCAAGAAGCTCTTCCAAAGGCAAAGTGTTCAGATCTTTGGCTTCTTGGATGGCTGTCACTTTTGCCTCTCATGTTCTTGGAAGAGACCTAAGGATTTTTGCACAAGCTTTGAGTTAGTATAGGTCTTCCTAAGACTCTTTAATACATTCACAATGTCTTTAAATATAGTATACATGAAAGTGATGGACTCATTTTATTCCATATTAAAGAGTTCATATTTGTACACAAAAATATTAATTTTGGACTCTTTAACCTGGTTGGTGCCTTCATGGGTAACTTCCAACCGATCTCATATCTCCTTGACTGAGATGCAAGTAGATGTTCTATTGAATTCATTTGCATTCAATGAGCAGTATAGGACATTCATGGTCTTGGCATTTAGCTGGACCATTTTTTTATCATTCTTATTCCAATCACTTTCGAGCTTATGAATGATAGAACTATCTACCATGTGTGTGGGAGTACTAGGGCCATTGATAATGGCACTCCAAAGATCATAATCCAAAGCTTGAATGAATATTTTTACTCTAGCTTTTCAATATGAATAGTTTGTACCATTAAACAATAGAGGATAATTAGTGAATTGTTCCTTAGAAAAAGAAGAACCAGCTTGAACTGTCATTTAGATATTTAGCTCTTAATGGTTAGATCAAATAAGGATGAGCACCTGCTCTAATAACAATTGTTGGACCAGATGGTAACTCAAGAGGGGGATGAATTGGGTTCTTTAAAATTTTAAAAAAATTTAAATAAGTAATGCTAATGTGCTGTGAATGAAGAAGTGTAAGTGCAGTAAGATAAAATCTAAACAAAGTTTAGCAAATAGGGAAGAGAGAAAGAGTCAAGTACATTAAACACTTAGATTTTATAGTGGTTCGGTGTCAACTATACCTACGTCCACTCCTAAGGATCTCTTGGACTATACTATAATCTTTCTGATTATAGCAGAGTTATTTTATAAGCTCATAACTCAAACTTGTTATTTTATCTCGGGATCACAACGAACCTAGCTAGTTTTTAGGATCACTAGCACAAAATCTTTCATAAGCTTCTAGCTTGCACAAGGCTAAACTACCCCTTTGATTCAATTTCCTGATTGAATCAACTAACCAAAGTAATAAGAGTTTAATTACAACAGAAATAAAGCTCAAAAAATGAGTAAATAAAATAATATAATCAACTAGAAATAGAAGAAATCTGATTAGAAGATTTCTGAAGTTGGCTTTTCTTCTTTTCTTTTTTTTTCTCTCTTTGATATTCCTCAAGATATGCTTGAAGCTTTGAAAGATTCTTTGACGTTGAAGCTTTTGAAGAACTAGGGCTTTCTTCTTCTTCCTTTGATTTGATGGAAATCCTTCAAGATTAGCTTTGGATTCTTGGGATTTTTTTTACCTCTGTTTTCACTTTAGGGCTTTTGAAATTTAAACTTTTCTCTTATTATTTTCTTTTCTTCTCTTCCTATATTTGAATCAATTCAGGGCTCTTACTTATAATCACCTTCCAAATCCACTTTTTGAAGAAAACCAGCCATTATTACCAGTTGGAAGAGTGTTTAGCATAGATGGAGAAAGAGCCATTGAAGTTTGTTGAAGAAATGTCAGACTTCGGAGCCATCTCTGACAGTCTTGGAGTCAGCTCCTATCAGGCTTCATCGACTCAAACAGATGCAGGAGTCGGCTCAAGTGCGGGATGACCAAAAATAATTTTTTGCTTGCAGAGGAGTTGGCTCTAGCTGTTCTTGGGGTCGGTTCGAATTCGTGCGGGAGTCAGCTCTAACTTGTATGGGAGTCGACTCGAGTTGAACCCTAAAAAATACACTCTTTGTATAACTGACCGAGTCGACTCGAGTTCCTGCAGGAGTCGACTCGAGCTCGATACATAATTAAGGTCTTTCTGTCTTCCTGACTGAGTTAACTCGAGACTCTATAGGAGTTGACTCGAGCTCGATGCAGAAATGTAGTCTCTCTATCTCTCTAATCGAGTCGACTCAAAACTCTGCAGGAGTCAACTCGAGTTCATGCCAAAAGTGTCAAAATATGCCGAAATGTGCCGGAGTCAGCTCCTTGACTGTAGGAGTTGACTCTAAGTGCTAAAATTGACACTTAAAGCTGTACTCAAGACCAAGCTCGATTCTTCTAGTAATTTTGATTGATTAAAGATTTAAATATATGAAACACTTAATTAAAATCATTAATGCTCAAAGGAATATACTCAAGTAAATTTTTTTATTCATCAAAATTAATATTTGGGTCAACATTGTCCATTGATTAATTTGATAAAGGCGATCAGATAGTTTAAATCCAATAGATATAACCCTACATCTATAAATAGAGCATTGGATCGTCATTCTCATCCATCCAAAAACAATCCAGTACAATTGAGAGTCCTCAACCATTTGAGATTGAGTTAAATTGAGTACACCCATTAAGCATTCAAAGAAAAGGTTTGAGTCCACATAGAGAGAGAGTTTTATCCAATTATTTTACTTATTTTATTTGCATTTGAATTTGACTGATTCAAATTTATCCTAATTCTTTCTCGTTAAAGTGTACTTTCAAAAGAATATGCAGCAATTTGTTGTATCCTGAGACTAGACCTCATCAGCTGTTTACACCCAAGTAAAGCAAAGTTTACTCTGAAGAGAGTGACAACCATAATATGCCTCAAATTGAATCATCTTAATTTTTTATTTATTTCAAAAATAACTTGAAGTAAAAGATAACGATATTTTCAACACTAATCTCTTGCTTCAAGCATGCATGTTTTGTCTTATGAGGGCTGATGTTTCAATATATATTTCAACTCTTATATAGACATGCATGCAGATATAGTATCCCACCATCATCTATTTATTTGCCGTGCTAAACTTATTCTAAACAATATCTATCCTTTCCCTTGTTTTTCTTCTTTTTCTTTTGTCATTTGCAGGCTATAAATCAGGAACCATTACCCATGGTGCTCCATGGATATGGAGTGGAGAGAGAGAGAAAGACTTTGTTCCATCTAAAAAGTGAACGATAATTATATCCTCTACGGACTTCACTTTAAAAGCATTGAGGAGTTTCCTCACTAAACTGAGCTGAAGTCTATCTTTATAATCTTTTGTTGCTATCACTCTCTTCATTTATAGCTGGCAATAGTGGCCTCATAACTATTGGAATGCACAGACGGTAGGGAGGAAGAAAGGATAAATAGGAAGTAAACATGGATTTAAAGTGGTTCGTTCAGATAAGCCTGCATTCACTTCGGTAAAAATGGTTGAATGTTTTTTTAAAAAAATCAAAAAGCATAAGACCCTCTCATGAAATTCTATATCCTTTTACACTCTGAATAATTGATGAATAGGATGCCCTAAGGCCACAGTCACATAAGTTTATACAAAGGAGTTTATGGTGTCTTAAATAGGCTACAATTCCTATTCTCCACATCTATAATAGTATGTCCCTATTAGTTCATGTCCATCTTGAGCTTATGGACCTCTAGTCAAACTCTAACAACTAATCCGATTTAGTGAATTGTTAATGAAAGCTAGCCATATATTGGAGGAGAATACATTCTCAATAACAAGAAAATACCTTCACGATCTCCATGCACTACATGTAATCTCCTTTCTTTTAATTTGTCAAGTATTATTAAGTAGAGCTTGATTCGAACCACAGGTGTATTTGTTCTCTTAAGCTATGTGTGTGTGTGAGAGAGAGAGAGGAGTAAATTTAGTTATATTAAAATATAGTTAGTTTAGGATTCGGTCATCTGGGATCTATAGGAATTCCGAAGTCATTCCATCCTCTTTATTTTTTCATCTTTGAGATCTATAAGCCGTGTGAATTTAACGGTTAAAAAGATGATCAAACCTAAACTTGATTTTATTTGATTGTAGTCAAATATATATATATATATATATATATATATATATATATATATATATATATATATATATATATTGTTGGGAATTTAGGGGTCTAATACTAAAGATATGCAGCGGAAAAATAACCTAAATCCTCATAAGGATCCATGTATTTCAATTAAATTGATTAGGAAACGAGAATCATACCTTATGTGAGTATATATATATATATTTGATGAGACAAATCTTTAGGCGCTTCGAAACCACAACTCCCTCTACGGTATTCACACGAATAACCATTTCACAATGGGACTCGGTGTGCTAGCACTCTCTAGAACTCTTCTAGATCAGTTCAGGAATAATCTCACTAAAAGGCTCTTGTATATTTGGTGCGCAGAGTTTCTCTGCAAATCCAATGTTGATGGCAAGCGTTGTCTATTTTGGATGAGAGCAACAATGTCTATTTATAATGAAAAATATCCTATTCCAAGAAAAGATTATTCTCATTAATAGGTCTCTTATGATTCCTAAAAGACACGTCTTCTCATTAATAGGACTCCTAATCTGATTAGGATTCCTAAAAGATACGTCTTCTCATTAATATGACTCCTAATCTAATTAGGATTCTTAAAAGACACATCTTCTCATTAATGGGACTCCTAATCTAATTAGGATTCTTAAAAGACACATCTTCTCATTAATGGGACTCCTTAAAAGACATGTCTTCTCATTAATGGACTCCTAATCTGATTAGGATTCCTAAAAGACACGTCTTCTTATTAATGGAACTCCTAATCTGATTAGGATTCCTAAAAGACACATCTTCTCATTAATGGGACTCCTAATCTGATTAGGATTCCTAAAAGACACGTCTTCTCATTAATGGATCTCCTAATCTGATTAGGATTCCTAAAAGATACATCTTCTCGTTAATGGAACTCCTAATCTGATTAGGATTCCTAAAAGACACAATAGTGAAGATTATTATTTATTATATTTATTAATCTTAAATACTTAAGAATAATAAATATAAATAATTTTTGCTAGGTTTATATAAATTAAACCCATAACCCATACGCATCATTCCTTGTGTGCGACCCTGTAGGTTCACTCAATGTTGGCAGTAGGACTAAAACCCTTTCCGGCCCACAAGACATAATTGGTCTCTAGCAAGACATTATGTCTACCCAAATTGAGTGAAGATCGTCGATCCGACTTTACCTAGTAAATGTCAATTATCTAGTCCCTTTGTCACACGATATTTAGTGATTAAGTATGAGGCATAGATCACATCACTCATAGATTGTTTAATCACAGTTTTCTTGATTCCAGAGTTTGACTGAATAAACCAAATGTTACTGATAACTTCTATCAATTCATTTGGGCATGGCCATGTACTTATCTCAATCTCACTCTTCAAGAGGGCCCAAAATATCTCTCTCAAATTAATGAGAGGGACAAATTCCTTCACGAACACTCATATCCCTCAACGTAGTTTATTCCATATCCAATCACAGTCTTATGATCATCTGGTTAAAGATGATGAAGAGCCATATCAAAACATGAAATTCACTATGTAGGGATCCATAGTGTCATCATGTCAAAGGACTAAAATAACAACATCATGAAGAGAAGTATTCATAACAGAATCTATATGATACTCTTATGGTGGGTCGATCCAATACAATGTACTTTTACATGTATCTATGTGTTGACTTGATATCTCATATCCATGACTAGTAAAACGTGATCATCAATCAACCAACATACTAATCTTACTTCATTATCGTTCCATATAATGAATGATTAGGAATAATTTAGAATAGTATTCTTATCACCTTATAGTTTTACTATTTAAGTCACATACTTAAATGATATAAGGAAGAATAAACTATTCAAGGAAACATTTTTATCACATTAGAAGAGCATAAATAATAACATGATAAATAAAATGGTTTATTAAGTAAAGATAAAACCATAAATGACAGAAAATATCTTGATGGCCTAGGGTGTATATATATATATATATAAACCTAGTCATGATGTCTTGAAGCATATGGACTAATTTAAATTTTCTTAAGCTCTGACAGCAATCTATAAACCTAATTTCTAATCTGAGCCAACCAAAAATGCTCTATACATTATCACATATATGAACTCCCTTAGCTGCTCCAATAGTGCAAATCTTATCACCACGTAGGTTGCAAACCCATAAGTTGTCACTAAAATCAAACATAATTTTTAATATCTCAATTGATTGTCCTCTTGATAGCTCACGTACCCTTGCAAGTGTCTTAAGATTGCCAGGGAGTTAGCCGATCAAAATCATAATACCACACACTGCCATTTTTGCTCTCTTTCTACGTCATTAACTATTTCACCTAGTGATATGGCTGATCCAGCACCGTCAGGGTTAACGGTAAAGGAGACTGACGGCGTTCCACTTCAACCTTCGAGACCCACCTCCAAGGCCAACCTTCGAAGCCCACCTTCGAGGCCCACCTCCGAGACCAACCTCCGAGGCCAAAGGCCCACCTCCGAGGCCAACCTCCGAGGCCCACCTCCGAGGCCAACCTTCGAAGCCAACCTCCGAGGCCCACCTTCAAGGCCAACTTATAGCTGCGAGCCACTTGGCATGCCTACGTGACCCACTGCTCGCCTGCTACAGTGCATCACCATGCCTCATTAAGGCGTATGGTCCACCACGCGTCCATAACAGTACGTGGTCATACCCTGTTACGGCGTGCAACCCACTACTTGCCTGCGACTACGTATGGCCATATCCCATTACGACGTATGACTCACTGCTCGCCTGTGGCTGCATGCGGCCATACCTCTTAACGGTGCATACCTGATGCAGTCGCGGCTGCCTGACACTTGTAAGACCGTATCGGTGGGTGGAAAATCAAGCAGGACCCCTCTGACGCACCTCTGACGCACAGTAATGATACGGCCTATCATTATCAGCCCCTCCTTTTTGTCCATTATCGGACGGGGACATCATGAAATCGGTAACCTTCTGGAATCATGGAGGGAGGGAGATCTTTGAATAGGTATAAAAGCTCACATTTACAATGAGGGAAGGATCCTGAACTCTAACTCTCTGGCTTTCTTCTGCTGGCTAACTCTTGTCTGTTTCCGAGTGACTGACTTGAGCGTCGGAGGGTCCCCACCGGAACATCCGGTCTCCGAGGACTTTTCTTGTAGGAGTCCAGCGAGGAAGACCTTTGTTTTTTCAGCGTTCAAGGAAGGTGACTCGACGTCAACAGATTGGCATGCCAGGAAGGGGGGAAAGAAGAGAAAAGCTTCGAATCTGTCAGCGATGACCTCTCTTTCCCTGAGCTCTCAAGCGATGGTGACGACCCATACGTGAGAGGTCTCCACCAGTTGTCCTGGTGGGCAGCGTCAAGGGGATGATCTGCTGGCGGTTGGCCCCTCAGCTCTCCTAGCTGATGTTCCTGCACCTCCACCGTAACAGCTTCAAGAAGACCAGCTTGCCGCTCTCGCCGCACAAGTCCAATCTTTGGCAACGGTGGTCCAAGGCTTGCAACACCAAGCGGTGGCTGTGTAGCAACCGGGGCCCCTCCCATCAGTGCTAGGAGTCATCCAGCCCAGCCAGCACTCTTTCTGGACGAGGTCCCCTGCCCGAGAAGCTGAAGCTTGCCACCACCACGCTTCGCCCAAGCCTCATCGTCGTGAAGCCTCCAAGAGGTCCCGGTCGCCCTCTCGCCGCGCTAGTGCATCTCCCAAGCGGCGATATGGGAAGGAAGCGGAGCGCCTTTGTCAGCATCGCTGCCACTCTACCCCCACCTCGAATTCCTCGAGGAGGGGTCCTTTGACGGTAGAATAGCCTGCCGAGCTGAGCGTCGGCTCGACGAGTACAATTAGCGGTTGGAGGAGCTCAGCCACCGGATCACCAACCCGCCAGAGGCGGACTACGACAGCCGGCCACCGCTATCCCGCTGAATTATGGAGTAACCGATCTCAACCCGGTTCCGCCTTCCTCAGTTGGACCCGTATGATGGGACCATGGACCCCCTTGACCATTTGGAAAGTTACAAGATCATCATGCAGGTCCAGGGGGCAACCGATTTGCTCCTGTGCATCGCCTTCCCCGCCACTCTAAAGAAAGCTGCTCGAGCTTGGTACTCTCATCTGCCGCCACGGAGTATCAACTCCTTCTGCTAGCTGAAAAGGGCCTTCCTCGCCCTTTTTGATGCATGTCAAAAGATTTCAAGGGTGGAAGACAGTCTCTTCTCAGTCCAAAAAGAGTGGTGAGTCCCTGCGGGACTACATTGCTCGGTTTAAGGAGGCTGCCTTAGAAGTCTACAACCTTAAGGATTCGGTGGCCACCTTGGCCTTGAAGCGAGGGCTCCATCCCTCTCACCTCGCATACTCCCTTGACAAGAAACTGCCCGGCTCCTACACAGAGCTTTTGAGCTGGGCCCAGAAGTACATCCGCATCGATGAAGCTGACTCCTCCCGGCGCGAGGCCAGTGGGAGCACCACCAAGAAGCCGGCTCGTCCAGAGCCTGTTGAAGTCTGGCCTAGAAGGCCCAAGCCTCCTCGTCGACCAGAAAACCATCCCCGAGCTCCTACACCGAGAGATGGGCCTTACACTCCTTTGCTCGCCCCGGTATCGCACATCCTGCTCGAGATCGAGGGCGAGCCCTATCTTCAGCGCCCTCCTCCAATGAACCCAAAGATCCCTCATAACAAGAATCTCTACTGCCGCTACCACCGGGATCATGGCCACAACACCGACGACTGTCGCCAGCTGAAGAAGGCGATAGAGGACCTAATCTAGCATGGCCACCCGAGGAAGTTCGTCCAGAGGAACAACCCGGGAGCTCCTAGCCCATCAGTGCCTCCGCCATCGATGATGACAATGCTCTGACCGAGAAGACGGTGGCAATGATTTCCTGAGGGGCAGGTGGCCCACCCAAGAGGCCAAAGGGGGAGGGAGAGTTAGACTCTGTAATCCCTTTTTCCAAAAGGGACTTAGAGGGGGTAATTAATAAAAATGATGATAGCGTCGTCGTGTCCATGATGATAGCTAAGCATCCTGTAAAAAGAATTCTGGTTGATAGTGGGAGCTCGGTGGATGTGTTGAACTATGATGCCTTTATTCGCATGAACCTATCACCCGACCTGCTTCAGCCTGTCGCCACGCCCCTGATGGGGTTCACCAGAGATTCCATGAAGGTCGAGGGGGAGATCACTCTTCCTATCATGGCTGGCATGGCCCCATGCCAAAGTACAGTCTTCATGAGCTTTCTGGTGGTCCGGGTGCCCCTCGCCTACAACGCTATCCTTGGAAGGCCTGGGCTTAATCTTTTGGACACTATTATCTCCACCAAGAGACTCCTCGTGAGATTCCCAACCAGCGAAGGGGTCGGGGAGATGCGCGGAGAGCAGAACCCACCGCCGCTGTGCTGCCACATGACCCCTAGCCCTCAGGGAGTGATGCCCACACCTGCACCAGAAGCATTGGACCCCCGGGACTCGGTAAGGAGGGGAAAACCGGTCGAGCACCTGTTAGCCTTTCCCCTGATAGGACCCGGAGCGGACTATCCAAGTTGGGGCTCTGCTTCTGAAGGAGGCTCGCAGCCAGCTTCTTACTTTCCTGCAAGCCAATGCTGATATCTTCACCTGGTCGGCATCCGACATGCCAGGCATTCCGGAAGAGGTGATTACACATCAGCTCAACATTAAGCCGGAGTGCTGACCAGTTTGGTAGAAGAAAAGGAGTTTTGCTTCAGACAGACAGAAGGTCATAGACAAAGAGGTACGCAAGCTGACGACGGCTGGGCACATTCGCGAGGTGCACTACCCCGACTGGCTGGCGAATGTCGTGATGGTCCGCAAGGCTAGTGGAAGCTCGAGGATGTGTGTAGACTTCACCAACCTCAATAAAGCATGCCCCAATGATAGCTTCCCGCTACCTAAGATCGACCAGCTTGTAGATGCAACGTCCGGCCACGAGACCCTCAGTTTCATAGATGCATTCTCGGGGTACAACCAGATCAGGATGAACCCGGCTGATGAAGAGGCAACCTCCTTTGTCACCAAGAAGGGGATATATTGCTACAAGGTGATGCCGTTTGGGTTGAAGAATGCAGGAGCCACCTACCAGAGGTTGATGAACAAGGTTTTCGAGGACCAAATCGGGCGCAACATGGAGGTGTACGTGGACGACATGCTGACCAAGAGCACCCATGCCACGGACTATGTTGCTGACCTTGCGGAAACCTTCGCCAACCTGCGCCGGTACCGAATGAGGCTGAACCCCAGCAAGTGCGCCATCGGAGTTGCAGTAGGCAAGTTTCTGGGCTTCATGGTGATGCAGCAAGGAATTGAAGCCAACCCAGACAAGATCCGAGCCATCTTGGATATGAGGCCCCCAGCTAACAAGAGGGAGGTGCAGCGTCTGATCGGGAGGGTGGCAGCCCTGAGCCGCTTCATGTCAAGGTCGGCAGAGCGGTGTCTGCCCTTCTTTAAGGCGCTGCGCAAGGTCAACAGCTTCGAGTGAACGAAGGAGTATTAGGAAGATTTCGAGGAGCTGAAGAAATTTCTATCTACTCCTCACTGTTGTCCAAGCCAAGGAGCGGGAAGGAACTCTTTTTGTATCTTGCAGCCTCCCCCGAAGCCGTCAGCTCTGTGCTCGTCCGCATGGACGCCGATGGAGCGCAGAAGCCAGTCTACTACACTAGCAAGGTACTCCACGATGCTGAGACCAGATACTCCAAGATCGAGAAGATCATCTTTGCCCTGGTGGTCTCCGCCCAGCGCTTTCGACCCTACTTTCAAGCTCACCCAATCGTGGTGCTCACGGACCAACCACTTTGGACTATCTTGTCCCATCCTGACACTTCCGGTCGGCTGACCAAATGGGCCATCAAGTTGGGGGAGTTTGATTTATCCATCCGGCCAAGGCCTGCAATGAAATCCCAAGTGTTAGCCGACTTCTTGGTCGAGTGCACTTGGGCCAAGGAGCACCTGGAAGAGCTGCACCTAGAGGCATGCTTGGAGTCCCCTATGGCTGAGGGGGTGGAGAAAGAAGACTGGATCCTTCATGTGGATGGAGTGGTGAACTCTCAGGGGAGTGGGGCCGGGCTTATCCTCGCAAGCCCCGAGGGAGAGGTGGTGGAGTATGCTCTTCATTCCTCTTCCCGACCACCAACAACCAGGCAGAGTATGAAGCCTTACTGGCAGGGATGAAACTAGCCAAAGAGCTTGGTGCGGAGCGTCTGAGGGCCTTCACGGACTCCCAGCTCATCTCCGGGCAGGTCGCTGGGGAGTACAAGGCTAGAGACCCAACTATGTCCCGCTACTTGAACAAGGTGCGATCCTAAGCCTCCCGGTTTGCATATTTCTGCTTGGCTATATTCCCCGGGCGGAGAATGCCAGGGCTGATGCGCTGTCCCACTTGGCCACTTCGGCCGACGAGACCTTGGTAAGGACGTACGTGGAGCATCTGCAAGTCTCGAGCATCGAAGCAGTGGCAGAAGAAGTACTTCCGGTCGAGCAGGAGCCCTCCTGGATGGATGCCGACATCCGATACTTGACCGATGGTGACCTCCCTGAAGACCCGGCCAAGGCCAGACTGCTCAGGCGACGGGCTCTGAAGTTCCTGATGATGGATGGGAAGCTCTACCGAAGATCATTCTCATACCAAGTCCTCAAGTGCATTGGGCCTACTGAAGCTGACTATATCTTGTGAGAAATTCATGAAGGCATATGCGGGGGTCATCTGGGGGCAGAGCCCTGGCATACAAGACCCTGTGGTAGGGGTATTATTGGCTGACCATGAGGGAGGATGCGGTTGAGCTTGTCAAGAAGTATGATAGCTGCCAGCGTCATACCAACATCCAGCGGCAGCCGACATCTCAGCTGACCCCACTGGCAGCACCTTGGCCCTTTGCCCAGTGGGGGATGGACATTTTGGGCCCATTCCCTCCTGCCTTCGGCCAATGCAAGTTCCTGCTGGTGGCTATCGATCACTTCACCAAATAGATTGAGGCTGAGGCGCTTGCCAAGATCACCAAGGGCAAGGTGAGGGCTTTCTTCTGGAAGTCTATAATATGCTGGTTCGGGCTGCCGCATACTCTGGTCACCGATAATGGCCAGCATTCGACAATGCACCCTTCCAAGGATTCTGCACTGAGCTCGGCATCCATCAGTGGTTCACCTCTGTAGGGCATCCTCAGACTAACAGAGCGGCCGAGGTGACCAACTGCATCATTCTCCAAGGACTGAGAGCCTGGTTAGATGACTGCAAAGGACAGTGGATGGAGGAGCTCTACAATGTGCTATGGGCCTACCACATAAAGCCTCAGGCCCCCACCGGAGAAACTCCCTTCAGCTTTGTCTTCGGATCCGAAGCAGTCATTCCTGTAGAGATCGGTGCCCCAAGCCCCAAAGTGGAATCCTACAGCGAGGAAGACAACCCAAACCAGTTGCGGGCCAACCTCAACCTGGTGGAAGAGGTGCGGGATCGAGCGCGACTCCGAATGGCAGCCTACCGACAGCGAGCGGCTAGGTATTACAATGCTCATGTCCACCCGAGAGCCTTCTTGCCGGGGGACCTCGTCCTTCATCAGACTGAAACCTCAAAACCGATGGAAGGGGGCAAGCTAGCACCAAACTAGGATGGACCCTACCGGGTCATCGAGGCACTCCGCCATGGAGCGTACAAAATAGAAGAGCTGGACGGAAAGCCGCTCCCGTGGACGTGGAACGCCGATAACCTCCGTCGGTATTATCAGTAGCGTACTCTTTCTTTACATGAAATTTTGCGATTGTATTCTCTTGGGGCTCCCGCCCCGCATTTAAAACTAATAAACAGAAGTTTAAGCATCTCAGCTTCTCAACAAAAAGCCCAATGTACCACTGGCATCGAAGACCCGATGTACCATCGGATTCAAAAAAGCCCGAGGCCAGACTCGGTATGGAAAGCCCAGTGTACCACTGGCAGACCGATGTACCATCGGCTCTCAACAAAAAGCCCAATGTACCATTAGCATCGAAGACCTGATGTACTATAGGATTCAAAAAAGCCCGAGGCCAGACTCAGCATGGAAAGCCCAGTGTACCACTGGCAGACCGATGTACCATCGGCTCTCAACAAAAAGCCCAATGTACCATTGGCATCGAAGACCCAATGTACCATCGGATTCAAAAAGCCCGAGGCCAGACTCGACATGAAAAGCCCAGTGTACCACTGGCAGACCGATGTACCATCGGCTCTCAACAAAAAAGCCCAATGTACCATTGGCAATGAAGACCCAATGTACCATCGGATTCAAAAAGCTCGAGGCCAGACTCGGCATGGAAAGCCCAGTGTACCACTGGCAGACCAATGACCATCGGCTCTCAACAAAAAATCCCAATGTAAAATTGGCAATGAAGACCCAATGTACCATCGGAATCAAAAAGCCCAAGGCCAGACTCAGCATGGAAAGCCCAGTGTACCACTGGCAGACCGATGTACCATCGGCTCTCAATAAAAAAGTCCAATGTACCATTGGCAATGAAGACCCGATGTACCATCGGCTCTCAACAAAAATCCCAATGTACCATTGGCATCGAAGACCCGATGTACCATCGGATTCAAAAAAGCCCGAGGCCAGACTCGGCATGGAAAGCCCAATGTACCACTGGCAGACCGATGTACCATCGGCTCTCAACAAAAAGCCCAATGCACCATTGGCATCGAAGACCCGATGTACCATCGGATTCAAAAAAGCTCGAGGCCAGACTTGGCATGGAAAGCCCAGTGTACCACTGGCAGACCGATGTACCATCGGCTCTTAACAAAAAGCCCAAGTCATCCTTGGCGATCCAAGGCCGATGTTCCATCGGTACTCAAAAGCCCAAGTCATCCTTGGCAGTCCGAGGCTGGTGTTCTGTCAGCCCCTAGAAGTCCGGGTTTTCATCAGCACTCAACTCCGAGGCTGATATTCCATCATCCCCCAGAGGTCCGAATCCTTGGGGTAGACGCGGCCCCAGTTTCAACCTTGGTGTTCTCGGAGGTTTGGTCCTACACGGCTAAGTCATTCGCGAGTCGGGAGAAGCTACCCCTCGGTGTCGACGAAGCCCTAGGGGTCCCACATCAGCGACCCAAAGGTCCAAAAAATAACAGTGCAGTTGGTCAAAACAATTTCATTGATGGAAAAATTACACTTCATTGATATCAGTGTTTACAAAATGCCGATCAATCGGACTTAGTATAAAAACGAAAATGAAGAACTACAAAATCAAGGTCCGACCACGGGCTCGCCATCCGAGGCTTCATCGAGCTCCTGGTTCGGCTCATATCCATGACCTGGGGGAGGTTCAAAACTTGGGCAACTTTCTTCTTGGCATTGACAAACCCCTGGACATAGAAATCTGCATTAGCTTCAACCAGCTCGGGGTGAAGTGCTCCGATGCCTTGAACTCCTCCACGGCCGTGGCAACCCTGGCCTCGGCAGCAGCCTCCACCTTAATAACTCGGGCCTCCTTCTTCGCCACTAGAGAGGCTGCTACCGCCCTCTCGTCCTTCATGGCCTTCACCTCTTCCTCAGCCCACTTCACCTGATCCTCGGCCTCCTGAATGGCCGAGTTCAGGTCGGCTATCTGGAGGTTTCGGGCTTCAATTGCACCCTCGGCCTCTGTGAGCTGGTTGAGCGCCGCCCGCCATTGGTCAGCCTCGGCCTCGGCTCTGCTCTTAGCCTCCTTTATTTTATCGGCACACTCGGCCCTTACCAGTTCCAAGGCCTTCTCCGCAGCCTCGGCCCGAGCCTAGGCATCCTCGGCATCCTGCTGGATTTGGCGGGCAACGGCTTCCCCCTCGCCGATGGCCTCCCAAGCAAGCACGACGGAGTTGGTCACCTACACTTAGAGTGTCAGCTATGCAATTTTCTTAAGTGCACTAAATTAAGGGCAAGAAGGAAAATACTTACTCGAACGAGAGCTGAGAAGATCTCCCAAAAGAACCTATTCGCCCCCAGGGTTTGGAGCTCCTCTTGAATATCAGGCTGAACGACATAGGACATAAGTTGTTCAGCCCGGTGCCTGTTGTTTGTTAAGGAGAACCCATGAGGGGTTGGCCCAGCCCTGCTCCCCTCGGCGTTTCCGATGTGCTCCGGCTTGGCACGCGGTGGGCTGCTCGTCGGTATCTGTTCGGGGGGAGGACTTATCCCTGATGGCCCCTTCCCCCAACTTCTATCTGCTTCGGCCGGGGTGGTTCGCTGGAAGCTGGGGGCTCCATCGCCGCTGGCTCCACCGTCGACGGCTCCTCCGTCGTTGCCCCTTCGGCCCTTGCCCCTTCTGGCGGGGTATCGACCGTCAGATCCACCTCCGGGACCAGTGGAGACTCACGCCACTCGGCCAGTGGAGACGCCCTCACAATGAGGCGCTTGGGGGCCGATGCCTGCTGCCCCTCACTTGGGCTGCCCTGGGCCCTCATCCGCTTGACCGCGGCCTTCCTAACCATGGCGGTTGGAGGTTTCATTGCTGCACAGCACCAGTCGGAGTCAGCAAAAAAAAAGAAAAGAAAAGAAAAGAAAAGAAAAGAGAAGAAGAAAAGAGAGTGCGATTTGGCTAAGTGTTGGGGCTTCCATTACTCACCGCTCTATGTGGTGAGGCCTGCCAGCTGGAGGTTGTGCTCCGACAGAAGCAAGTTTATCTGGGAATGTTGGCAGCCAACAGTTGCCCCAGCGCTTCTTGATCTCCTTGGAGGACAGTGGAGTTCATGTTGGGTCGGAGGTCAGGGTCCCCCCATCGGGACTTGACTTGGTCAAGGTCAACAAAGAAGAAACGAGATTTCCATCCCTTGACCGAGGTAGGGAGAAGAAGCTTGAGGACCCGACCAGGTCAGGGATGGAATAGCCACCAACCCCTCTGCTGCCTGAGGGTGTAAAAGCAGCGGAAGAGAGAGAGTCGGAGGGTGATTTGGAAGTGGTGGCAAAGGATGAGAAAGGCGCAAACGATCGAAAGGGAGTTTGGGACCAGTTGAGCAGGAGTCAAAGAGTAATAGTCCAAAAGGTTAATAAAAAAGGGATGGAAGGGTAGACGAAGGCCTAACCTAAAGAAATCTCGTAAACAGCCACTCTGCCGGGCCGGGAGGAGACCACCCTGTCATCGGGGGTCAGAAGGAAGAGTCCGTCATCTCAGGGTACCTAGTAACAGGCCCTAATTTTGGCTAAGTCTTGGCCTATTACTGTAGAGGTGGTTCCCTCCGGGGATTCTACCCTCGCCCTTAAAGAGGCACCGACCGCCGCCTGGCGCCTCCTCGCCGGGGCCCGGCTGGTCACCGCCGAGCGTCCCTTGCAGGAGCCCTGGCAGCAACCAATCGTTGGGACAAAGGAAGATGGTCCTCCAGATCGGAAGACCATGAAGAAGAAGGAGATGAAGAGGCACGAAGCCTCGAGGGAGAAATGCGGTTGTCAGAGGGAGCAGAAGAAGTCCAGGATGGTGAGGAAGCCATGACGAAAGTTTGGGAAGAGGAAGGGAGGATCAGGAAGGACAGAGGGCTAACCTGGAGAAAGAAATTGCGGGGGGCGATTCTTAGGTTGTAGAGGGAGCAGAGGAAGAAGATAACTGAAGTAAAATGATGAGTATTCAGCCTTCGCCTGGGTTTTATCAAGTTTCAAATCATCCTGCCTCGATTTTTTAGCCACGCGGACTCCCGTTATAGGCTAGGCCACCTCGATAGGCGTCCAGCGCATGGAACAAACCGCCTCTAGCCAATGATGGGACACCAGTGATGCCAGTGCCATGATGGCAATGATGGTGGCCGCTTTTTACGAATTTCAAAAAGACAACCCCGCCTCGATGGCGATCGCGGCAGATCGGACGGACAACAGCGGCTGCCCCTTCACATCCCCCAAGTCGCCCGCGCTAAGTTATCGCAGCATCCATAGACATGTGGTCGGGGTAGTTGGCAACGAACGAGGATCAGCCACTGGGGAGGTGATACCCCTTTCGCTTCGCTAGGGTGGACCCGCTCCATCTCAGGGGCTAGGGGGCATCTGATATGGCTGATCCAGCACCGTTAGGGTTAACGGTAAAGGAGACTGACGGCGTCCTACTTCAACCTCCGAGGCCAACCTCCGGCCCACCTCCGAGGCGAGCTTATAGCTGTGAGCCATCTGAAAGCATGAAATCGGTAACCTTCTGGAAGCATGGAGGGAGGGAGATCTTTGAACAAGTATAAAAGCTCACATTTACGACGAGGGAAGGATCCTGAACTCTAACTCGCTAGCTTTCTTCTGCTAGCTAACTCTTGTCTGTTCCCAAGTGACTGATTTGAACGTCGGAGGGTCTCCACCGGAACATCCGGTCTTCAGGGACTTTTTTTTGCATGAGTCCAGCGAGGAAAACCTCCGTTTCTCCGACGTTCAAGGAAGGTGACTCGGCGTCAACACCTAGCATTACATGTTTTGATAAGGAAGCTGTAGCAAATCATGCTGTCTATCTGATTGCCAGTTTCCTTTCAGCCTAGTTTAACCTGGCCCTAGAAATAACAGGCTGGAGTTTAATAAACACCTAACAAAATAGGATTTGACCATTTATTCATATATTCATATCTTATCCAATGTAATTGCTCTTATGGGACTCATCATGTGGATCAACAGGCCGATTGGTTGTTTCCTATTAGCAATGATGTTGATAGTAAAACTTTTGCTCGTAGAATTTTGAATAGTAAATTTTTTAATAAAAAAATTATTTGGGGTAACTATATTTATAAATTACTCTTTACTCTCAACCCATCTAAGCATTTTTCTAACTACATGGGGTCGACTACATGAATCTACTTCCTCCACTTTGCTCTATTCAAGGACTAAGTCGATATTCAAATTACAAATAGTTATATCTTTTTTAATTATTTTGTCCAATATTAGTTTAGGTCTACCTCTATCTCTATATTTATCATGAATTATTAAAAGATCACTCTTTCTAACAAAAACATTAAAGGTCTTCGTTGTATATGTTCAAACCACCATAATCAATTCTCTCATTTTATCTTCAATTGGGGTTATATCTATCATTTCTTTTATACGTTTATTTCTAATTTTATCTTTGAAAAAAAAATTCTATAAAACCGCTATTAGGCCAACTATGTTATATGGAACAAAGTGTTGAGCATAATTTATAAATTACTATAAATCTTTAATATGTTTAGTAATCAAACTTAAAAATGCTTTGAGTGATGAAAATTATAACAAAAAAGACATTGCAAACCTTTCAATTATGTAACTCTTGCAAAAGTACAATAACAATTTATTATATATAATAATTATTTATTTTGATACTTTAATCTAAACAATATGACATAATAATTTTTATGTGTCTTATAAAATATAAAACTTTTGCAAATCATAGTTATAGTAATATTAAATAATTTCCTATTTTTAGTATAAAAAATATTTTCATACAACATTTATTATAATATGATTTAATTATTTATATTACATGATAATATATTATTATATTGATATAATAATATTTTAATTATAATAATCTTATATTAAATATTAAATATAATTATTTTTATTTGTTGAATCCCTACCTTTAATTCTAAAAAGGAAAAAAAAATCCAATGCATTTCAAGTAGAGTTTTATTTTTTAATGAAACACTCCAAATGCAAAGTTTTTTCTAGTTGACTCCTTTTTGAATTTTTTTCAAAGTTATTTTATAATTTGTATCAAATATCTTAAAATCTCCCAAAAGTATCACTCCCTCCCCCTCCCCTCTACGTGCACAACAAAAAAAAATAAAAAATAAAAAATCCAATTGAGGCTGAAAAATGCACATGTTCTCTTAGGCTATGTTTAAAATAGGGATAACTCTGAAAAAGGTTAACCAGAGGAGATAACCCATGTTTAACCATGAGTTATTCCCTGAACTTATTCTCTTAGTGTTTAATAGGAAAAATATTATCCATGGATAAGTGTACGGGATAGAGTTTATCCTCTGGCTATCCCTAGAGGTATCCCTTGGCTATCCCATTGATCATATCAAATGCAAAAGGTAAATCCATAGGATAACTTTTTTTTACTCTTATTTGAAGGATAACTAGCTATTCTTGCATTTTCTAGGGAATAAATTAAAAAGATAACCCATGGTTAACCATGGTTAACCATGGATTATCCCTCTGGTTAACTTTATTCCTAGCTATCCTTTATAGTTATGGCTTTTGGGAATAAGAGGGGTTATCCTTTAACCCCTCTTATTCCCTATTTCAAATACTACCTAAGAACCCATGAATAACTAGAGCTATCCCTTGATGGTAAAGTTATTTAAAAAGATAGTTATTCCCTCAGCTATCCTCTGAATAAATACTATCCTGTATACTTATCCAGAGATAGCTTTTTGGGAACCAAATACTACTATAGTAGCAGGGGTAGGCATCAATCGAGTAAACTCTAGGTTAGGGTGAGTTTAACTCAAATTTTTAAGGCATGAGCAAATGTTTTAGTCTCATGAAATTAGGCCGAGCCTGACTTTTTAGGTCCAATGTTGGGAAGGAACCGAATACGATGCTTGAGATGGATATATTAATGCATATATGGTATAGTATATAAATGAGGGTTGGGTCGGGTTGGGATTGGCCATATTTGGCTAAGTTTAGATTCAATCTAGTCCAATGCCTCAAACTATCTTTTTATTGTGAGTTCGGTCCATGCTCCTCCTACTTGGTGGTCCATTTTACTAACTAAAGTCTGCCTTATAAGGATTCTCTATTTGCATATTTGATGGAGGGCTTGATTAGAGAGTGTAAATGGATCAAATTGTGTTCTCGCCCACCCATTCTACTCGAACCATACCATTTTCAATGTATTCCTTCGATGCCTAAAAGAATGGTACCAGTGCAGTTTAGCATTAATGCCACCACCTTCCACCATGGCATTCTTTTACTTAAACGGGTGGGCCCTTAGCGATGCTATGGAGAGCTATGCATGCTTAATTCGTTTCATCTCAAAAATGGTTAAACACACATACTTATTTAATCCTTAAACTTTCACTCAAAATTTATTTTAGCTTTTAAACATTCAGATATTACTATTTAATTTCTTATGTTTTAAGAATCATGTATTCCTAATGTTCTGTTATAAAAGACCAGTTAAAACTGAAGAAATATCTGAGTGTCACCTTCTTAACTAACCACGTATTTATATCAGGTGACATATCAACTATTCCTTTAGGTAGTGTTTGATAGCCCAAAAGCTATCCCTGGATAAATGTACAGGATAGCATTTATCGAGGGATAGTTGAGGGTCTGCCATCAAGGGATAACTTTAGTTGTTCATAGGTTCCCTAGGGAATAAGTTCAGGGGATAACCTATGGTTAAATATGGGTTATCCCTTTGGTTAAACTTTTTCAGACCTATCCTTTCTAGCTATAGCATTTGGGAATAAGGAAGGATATTCAGGGGATATCCTCCTTATCCCCCATATCAAATACTGCCTTAATTTTAATTGATCTCATGTAACCAGGCCTTGGATAAGCTAGTCAAGGCCTAATAAGGAACAAACGAAAATTCTATACCTAAGGTGGTTAGGGTTGAGGATTAGATGGCTCTCTAATAAGGGAGTGGTAATCATGAAAGAATCCTTAATCCTCCTAAATAGAATGTTTGATTACTTTCAAATTGGTCTCGTGGGCTGATAACTAGAGTCCTAATCAAATTGGGATAGGTTAGTGTCTTTGATAAATCTGGTCAATGATCTTGTGCTTGATAAATAGAGTCCTAATCGAATTAAGATAGGTTAGTGATTACGTAGAAAAATCCTTTGGGGAATTTATCATGGTTTTTTTTTTTGGTATACATGGGCAATCACACAAGTCTTGTGTGAATTAGTCCAAAGACATCGGAATACAAAATTTGCACCAAAACATGAGGACATGGGTCTCCCAGCCTCCATAGCCAATGGCCAGTGTGCTGAGCAACTGAAGCTGCCACCCAGTCAGCCGCCGAGTTGGCTTCACGGAAAATATGACATATCTGGGCTGAATCCACTTCCTGAAGAATGGACCAGGTGTCCCGAAGAATCGGATTGATGGGGGTTGCAGGAACATTCTCCTTCCGTAACCACCTAATGACCGTCAAAGAATCGCCCTCGATAACTAATCTATGGGCATGAAGAAACTTAGAAGCATAAGTAATACCTGCCCAGGCCCCATAAAGCTCGTCATAGGGATAGAGGAGTTGAGGGTACCAAATCTGCCCGCTGCCAGCATATCGCCCTATGACCCATGGATGATAAAAGCCGATCCAGCAAGTCTGCCATGGACACTACCATCAAAGTTGATTTTGACGAACCCTGGAGGGGGGCTCCCAGGAAATAAAAACGTACTCCGGTTCGTTGACAAAGCAGCAGGGGAACCCCAGTGGCCAGAGAAGTCATGATCAACCGCTTGAGTAGCACTGGCATAATCAGCAGACAAAGCTCTAATCTTCCACACAAGCCGATGGGAAGAAATGAAGTCCTCTGTAAATATAATCTGGTTCCTAGTTAACCAAATCTGATAGGCCGTGGCCGCCCAGAGACCGCATTGATGCTTCGGGGCCCTCCGGAGATCGTAAATGAAGAGGGAGCGAAGGGAACCAGAAACATTCGTTCTGCAATTATAACCCATCAGATGCCAAATCCGTCGAGCACGAGGACATATGAATATAGCATGGTCGGTCGTCTCGTTCTCCAATCCACACAGAGGGAAAATTGCCTGGATTGGCACACCCCTACGAGAGAGAAGGGCACTAGTCGGAAGACAGTCCCAAAGGAGCTTCCAGATAAATACCTGAACCCTGGGAATAGTGGGGAGCGACCAGATCCAAGCAGCCTCCTTCGTACACTGGGACTGAGGCCTAAAAAAGTTCATAAGGTCCTTGAGAGGGGCCCTCGAAAGGGAGGATCTTGCCATAATTTGACATCAGCTGAGGGACCAGAGATAAGAGGAATCGAGAGAATCTGCTGAGAGAGTTCTGCACCAAAGAAACGGGACACCAAGTGGATATGCCAGGTGGGGGGATCAAGTGAGATCAAATCCTTAACTCTCAAATCAGTGGGGACATCAATACTAATGAAAGAGGACCACCGAGATAGAGAGAGCTCAGAAATCCACGAATCCTGAATAACATCAATAGAATGACCATCACCTATCATCCATGAGATATTTTGCATGATAGAGTCACCATACTGACACATCTCCTTCCAAAAGGAGGAACACCCCCGGGATAGAATAATGTTCTCCCCAGACTGCCATCATCATACCTTGCACGCATCACGGAGCTTCAAAGACATTGCGGCTCCAGGAGAAAATGTGTTGCATGCTTGGCCAATAAAGCCGTCCGCCTTACCATCAGGGATTGGATCCCGAGATCACCTTCATGAATTGGCATATAGATCGTGTCCCAAGATAGAAGGTGAATACCGTGACCATCTTGCATTGAAGCCCATAGAAAGTCTCGAAAGCATCTCTCAAGCCTCCGAAGACAGGTAGACGGGATGGCCGCATTCGAAAGTAGATAAAGAGGAAGGAAAGAAAGGACCGACCGAATGATGGTAACTCTAGCCATCATCGATAAGTCAGTGACTTGCCAACCCTCAATACGCTGTCGAACACACCTCTCAAGATCCACAAAATTAGAGCATCGGGGATGTCTACTGGTTATAGGAATCCCCAGATACATAAACCGGTCAGTTGAGTAGATATATCCAACATATTGGTAATAGCTTCTTTGGTGGATCCGGGTGTCTTCGGACTGAAACAAATAGAAGACTTTAGAAGATTGACCTTCTACCCCGAATCCTGACAATAACGCTGAATAATGGAATCGAAGGAAGCCGCATTAGTAGTAGTAGCCTAACCCAGAAGAATACAATCGTCGGCAAATAGAAGATGAGAAACAGAAGGGCCCCCAACTCCCCCATAAAGGGGACAATCCTTCGATTTAGTTGAGCCTGATGGAAAGCTCGGGAGAGATCATCCACAGCCAGAATGAACAAAGGGGTGATAAAGGGGACCCCTGACGTAATCCTACGGAGGAATGAAAAAACTCGGTCAGACTCCCATTAATGATCAGAGAGAAAGACGGCCTCTGAATACAAGCCAAAACCCACTCAATAAACAGCTCATCAAATCCGAACTCCTGAAGAGAACGGTGCAAGAAGGCCTAACTCAGTCTATCATAAGCTCTCTCATTTCAAGCTTAACTGCCATAAGGCTACGTCTGACAGGAGCTCGATGGAGATCATGCATAAACTCCTGAGTGATGAGGACGTTGTCCAAGATAGAACGACCTCTAATGAATGCCCCCTGTTCCATAGAAATAAGACGGGGAATGACCGACAAAGACGGCTAACTAAAAGCGGGCACAAACCTTATATAAAGTAGTGCACAAGCTGATCGGCCTAAAATGCTGAAGTAGGGAAGCATCCGAGCACTTGGGACAAGAGTAATAAGAGTCTGATTCCATTCCTCTGGAATGTACTTCGATTGGAAGGCAATCTGAATAGCTTGAACCACTTTTTGCCCAACAATCTCCCAGTAGTGTCTAAAAAGGAAGGACGAAAACCCGTCGGCCCGGGGCCTTGTCTGGACCAAGCTCCCAAATGGCCTGGCGAACTTCCTCCTCATCGATCGGCCTGACAAGCATGGTATTCTCCGAAGAGGAAACCTTTCTGGAATCAGATACCCGGAAGACTAGAGCCCCATCACCAGTGGACTTAGACCATCTGGACTGGAAGAAGTGAAGAAACTGAGTCCGAATAGAATGAATGTACTCATGAAAATTCCCTCAGCATCAGCTACCCTCCGAATCCTATTCGCTGCCCGCCGCTTCAGCATAGCCTGGTGAAAGAATCTGGTATTACTGTCCCCTTCACGGATCCACTGAACCCTAGACCTTTGCCTCCAATATACCTCCTGCTACCGAAGAAGGGAGTGGTGATGAGCAAGATTCTTCCGTAGCAAAGATAGATCAGAATCCAATAGAAAGCCATCGTGATCTTCTTTCGCCTGGAGGGCACTAATAACAGCTTCAGCCTGCTCCACTTGCCTCACCAGATCCCCAACTTCCAATCTATTCCAAGTGGAAAGTCTGTGTCTGGCCATCATAAGTCGACGATATAATCGATAGACTTCGTTGCCCCTGATAGGAAGGTGCCAGATCTGAGAAATAATAGTTCGAGCAGAAGAATGGAAAGTCCAGAACCGCTCGAATCTAAACTGTTTCCTCTGATACTGATCAGCCTCCGTGGAAATCAAAATGGGACAGTGATCCGAGGCGATTCTTGGAAGGTGAGTAACAGAGACAGAAGGAACTTTTGAAGCCATTGAGCTGTGGCCAAGGCTCTATCCAGTCTCTCCAGACCCGTGCTGACCCCTATCGGTTATTACACCAGATGAATTGGGGCCCCGAGTACCCCAAATCCATTAGCCCAGAAGACCCGATGAATGACCTTACTTCAATTATGTTAGCTGAGCCAGTGACTCTTCTGCCCCCCCCTCTTCTCACTAGCCTCAGTAATACAGTTAAAGTCACCAACAATAATGGATGGAATACCATGGTCCATGAGGGAGATCAACTCAGACCAAAGGGCCCGTCTCTCACGATAATCAGTACTGGCATAGATCGCCGATAGAAGCCAGGGATCAGAGGTTCCTTCAGAGACAACTAGACCAAGCTACTGGTTACATTGATGAAACGCATCAATCGTAACAGCTGATTCATGCCAGATGCCAAAATACCTTCCGATAGCCCCTCAGCCTCCACAGCATAAGAAGACCAAAAACGAGCAATCTGTCTCCGAAACCTCATCAGACTATCTCCCAACAACCTGGTTTCTAACAGGACACATATATCAAAGTTATGTAATTGCATCAATCTACCAAAAGAGGAACGAATGAGGGCTTATTAGCACCTCTTACATTCCAAATTAAGATCTTCATTAATTAACTGAGGTAGATGGGACCACTCCCTGGTCCTCTGACCCAACAGGCTGTGAACCACCTCAGAGTTCTGAATAGGACCGGCCTTCAAAGCAATTGAGTCAACTTCAATGTCAACTGAACCCTGATCTCTAGACAATATGGTTTTTAAACATCAACTCAAACTTTGGATATAAATAGTCCTAAGTTCGGCCAAATAAGAAAAGCCTTGGATTTGATAGGTTGGCATGATTCGATCAATCTTAATATTCCAATTCTCTAGTGTGCCGCATATCACTACCAAGTAGGTTAGCCAAACTAGATTACATCCCTTGCCTTCTACCTACTTTTGGGGGTTAAGTTTAGATAGCTATTTTTTAGAAGTTAGATTTAGGTCCCCTATTTTTAGAGGTTGAATTTATGCCTATGCTTAGATCATGAAAGTAGCTCAATTAGATTATAGTTTACTTTTATAGTTTGCTTTTTTTTGGCCTCTTTTGCTTGACTTGTAGTAGCCTGTTTAATGCATTAGATATGATAGTATAATATTTAATAATTTTAAAAGATAAGAAACTAAACGGTAACAACTAAATATTTGAGATTAAAATACACTTACTTGCATGTAGTCTAAGCGTAAATTCAATCACCCCTTTTTATCCTTGATCCATGCAGATGATAAATTTCAAAGGTGAAAAAAGAAGGGATGACTTCAAAATATGTATGGATCCTTAGATGAAAAGGTTGATTGAATTTAGAACTTAGTTACATCCAAGTGTAACCAAGTTTGGCCTTCATTCATATGTCTATATGTGTGTGTATAGATAGAGTTAGCTACATTTAAATACAGCTAAATCTAACCCATCTTGAAATCTATATAATTAATAAATCTTAAAGATTAAATAATTAAATAAGATGAGTTGGCTTCGATATCTATATTGATTCAATAGTAAAATAAAGAGTCTTAACCGTATTCATATATATATATATATATATATATATATATATATATATATATATATATAACTTTTATGCTAACGGAAAAGATTTCTTTCGTGTGTATAAGTTTAAGACATGAGGCCCTTTTTAAAGTGTTTGAAATAGGAATAAGGGGAATATCAGGCCTAAATATTTTCTTTTATTCTCAAAAGTCATAACTATAAAAAGGATAGTTGGAATAAAGTTAATCAGAGGGAATAACATGGTTAATCATAGGTTATTCTCTAAATTTATTTCTTAGAAAATGCAAGAATAGCTGGTTATCCCTCCAAATAAGAGTAAAAAGTTATTCTATTCATTTATCTTTTTGCATTTAATATGATCAATAGGATAGCCAAGAAATATTTTTAGAGGCATTTGGTAAGAGGTAATCTGGATGGTAATTTAAAAGGGCCCATAGATTACCGGTAATTTAAAAGGGCCCCACCAGATTACCATGTTTGATACGTTTTTTTTTGAATAGCAATCTATTTTGTAGTGTAATCTGGATTACCACTCAAGTGGATTACCACATGGGGAGGTGGCTATCCACATTACCGGCTATATTGTAATCCAATAATTTTTTTTTACAAAATTGCCCCGGCCTCTTATGTAAAAATAAAATTATTCCTTCCTCTGAATAATTAAATTAAATTAAAAATTAATTGAAAATTAAATTATTTTTAAAAATTATTTTTTAAAAAATTGTAAAATAATTTTTAATTTTAAAATTATTTTTTAAAATGTTTAAAATAATTTTTAATTTTTTAAAATAATTTTTAAAAATTTTTAATTTTTTGTTTTTAAATATTTAATTAATTAATTTAATTAAAATTTTAATTTTAAAATATTTTTTAATTAATTTTTTTTAAATTTTTTTTTTTTTTTTATATTTTAATTTTAATTAATTTAATTTTTTTTTTTTTTTAATTAATTTTTTTTTTTTTTTTAATTAATTTAATTTTAATTTAATTTTAATAATTTAATTAAATTATTATGATAATTGAAAGTTTAAGAATAAAAAAAATTGAATAAATGTTTAAAGATTAAAAATATATTTTAATCTTAAAAAAATAATTAAATCTAGTATATTATATATATATATTTTGATTTAGGGATATTTTGATGTTTTTAAAAAATTTTAATAGATTTGATTTAATATATGAATTTGATTTAGGGGTATTTTAGAAATTTGATGTTATATGACTGGTAATCTGTTTGTCGTACCAAACACAGTAATCAATATTACTGTAACATTATATATGCATACCAAACACAGTAATCAACATTACTAGCAATCCATCTCGTGTAATCTATCTTATAGGTAATCCATATTACATTCATTCAGAATTGCTGGTAATGCACCAAAGATCTTAGTGATATCAGAACATAAACTTTATTTTATATATTTTTATAAATAATATTTTTTTATCACTGTCCTAAGATACAAAGATAAATTAAGTTATTTGCGAGTCCTAAAGCCGTGTTGGTACGGCGTCTGAGAGAAATCTATCTTCTGTTGAGACTCCCGTGGGAAACGGCTCTGGTTGATTTTTGATCTCGAACTCGAAGGGGATGGAAGGTGCACTCCGCGACAAAGGCGAGGGCCCATTACCCTCCTGTACGCCGCTTTAAGCCTGTGGACTTGTCGATCGTTGGAGCCCTCCATTCTAAATCACACGATCAAGAATAAAACAACAGATCGCCGTCTTTCCAAATTCTCAGAAAGACCAATTTGCCCCTACCATGAAGTTCTTTTTCTTCAAGATCTCTCCTTTTTTTTATTATATTTTTTAGCTGTTATCTTCCTTTGTCATCGGCGCCAGAGCCGACCGTGCGCGTCCTTCCCTCTCTCTCCTCCGTCTTCTCCCGATTTCTAAGGTTAGGATTAGGGCTTTGCGTCCTTGCGTGACCTCCGATCAATCGTCACCGTATCATCTTCGATTCTGGTAATTTCCAGCTGTTTCTTACCTTTCTGTTCTCAGTTTCTCTTTATGCTTTGGTTTCAATGCTTCATTTCGGCATGAACATGAATTTTGTTCCTAGCTCGATATTTTCGGGGCATTTTCATGTTTTCATGCTCGGAATTAGGGTTAGGGTTTCGTTGCGGGCCGTTTTGATGGTATCGTAGGGCTTGATTTAGGTCTAGGAATCGAATATATCTAACTTACTATTGGTGCAGGGGAGCCTGGGGAGGGAAGGCCGTGGTGGGAAAGCATGTCGATGCACGAGAGAAAGACTATCGATTTGGAGCAGGGATGGGATTCATGCAGAAGGGTATAACAAAGCTGAAGAACATCTTAGAAGGTCTTCCAGAGACACAATTCAGCTCAGAAGATTATATGATGCTTTACACGTATCCTTCCTTGCTTCATGTTTTGTCGCTATACTGTCCTATTATTTTAATTTCCATGAGTTTGTTGCCTTAACTGGTGGATCAGAACCATATATAACATGTGCACTCAGAAACCTCCACATGACTATTCGCAGCAGCTGTATGACAAATACCGGGAGTCATTCGAAGAGTATATCAATATGACGGTGAGAATCATCTCTTTTTCATATGAATATATAAATACATACATATATGTATGTATGTATTCAACACTAAGCATTTATAGAAATGAAGGTTTGTTATTATGTTTTTGTCCTTTGCCTTTTAGTCATGTAAGTTATGAATAAGCGATCACTATTTTTTTGTTTTGGATTTCATTTACAAATCTGAATAGCTGTCATATTTTGATTGGAATCTAATGTTTTGAGTTTCTAATATAGAGTATTGCTATATGTTGTTCCTTTCCCTTTCAGTGTTATTGGTAGGTTAAGCCCGTCTAGGTTACACTTAGATGTAGTTAATTGTAAAGTTTCAAATCTCATGAGATAGAGGTGGCCTAGTTTTTTCATTAAATGAGATGTCTCGGTCACATCGAGTCCTGATCTCTGATTTAGTTAGGCATTACGATACTTGCTTGAGATGCCCCCGATTCGGTCCAATCCCGATCTTTGACCTGGTCAATCATTACGGTACTTGCTTGAGATATGTTTTCCTTAAAAAAAAATTTGTGAAGTTTAGTGTTTTATTTGATTTTTAAACTAGTTTGAACTTCAAAAATTATATTTTTATAATAGATTAAATCTATTTAAAATTAACACTATAATGTATTATAGCCAATACCGAATGGGATGAAACGGTCGAGAACAGTTTCAAAACATCTTTGGGATAGGACAAGATGGGATGGTTGAGACAAACCCCTTTTCCATCATGACTTGAATCCTATTGCAACTTTTAATGTGTTGAGTTTTTAATATGGAGCATTGCTATATTTGTTCCTTTCCCTTTTAGTGCTATTGGTTAGGTTAAACCCATCTAGGTTACACTTAGATGTAGTTAATTGTAAAGTTTCAAATCTCATGGGACAGAGGTGTCCTAGTTTTCTATCAAATAAGATGCCCTCGGTCCAGTCGAGTCTCGATATTCGACTTAGGCATTGTGGTACTTGCTTGAGATGCCCTCGGTTTTGCCCAGTCCCAATCTATGACTTGGTCAATCGTTACACTACTTGCTTGAGATGCTTTTTTTTTCCTTAAAAAAATTATTTGTGAAACTTTAGTATTTTATTTGATTTTTAAACTGGTTTGAACTTCAAAAGTTATATTTTTATGATAAATTGAATCTATTAAAATTAAACTATAATGTATTATGGCCAAAACAATAGGATGAGGCGATTGAGAACAGTTTCAAAATCTTTCTGGGATAGGATGGGACGGTCGGACAGTCGTCATTCTGTCGCGACTTGAATCATTGGTTGATGTGTCTTATTTGGTCGCGCCCCCCTCCCCCGCGTGCCCATTTTGGTTGTCATCATATACTTTAAGCCTTCAATGACCCCATGTAATTGTTCTAGAAAAGGCATTACGCAAGCAGTTAACATTACAAACTTGGCACGAAACATGCTGGTGTAAACTGCCCAAGTCGCGACATTCTGTCGCGACTTGAATCATTGGTTGATATGTCTTATTTGGTCGCGCCCCCCTCCCCCCGCATGCCCATTTTGGTTGTCATCATATACTTTAAGCCTTCAATGACCCCATGTACTTGTGCTAGAAAAGGCATTACACAAGCAGTTAACATTACAAACTTGGCATGAAACATGCTGGTGTAAACTGCCGAGGTTGCAACCTGTCTAATTGGTAGTTTTTACGATTTTCTTTTTAAAACAATGAAAAGTTTTGGGCAAGCCTAGCCTGCCTGCTTTCACCAAGGATAGTGAATTTTATGATTGGAAGCATTTTTTTGGACTCAGCCAAAATCTTAGCCGACATATGAGTTTGTAGCGCTTATTTTATACGGACATCAACTGTCACATGTCCATGTGTCGTAAAGAATCGAATGCAAGGATCTTCAAAATTGTTCCTTAGGTTAAAAAAAATGATAAAATGATTGTTAATTGTTATGCCAAACTTGATTATTTTTCTCAAAATAGTGCCAAAAGAACACACAAGATGATAGCATCATGATTTGATGATATGAAGCATCAAAGAATGTCATTGGACTGTCCCAACTGTCTGATATTGTAAAATAAAATAAAATAAAAATTTGAAGTGTCCAAGTGAGACTGCATTTCAATCAATAGAAGTTGATGTATCCTAATTTATCAGTATGTGATGTGCATCATAATAGCGGACATCTTTTAATCATTTTTGCCTTCTAAACATAGAAGTTTTAACAAGGTTATGAGAGGAATTGGGCTGTATCACCATGGCTGGATGATAATGAAGGGTGAAGGTCTATCATTAAAATTTGGAAGGATCAATCCCATCTATGACTATGGGTTTATGATGATGGCGATGATTAATTCTAGATTTGCCATGACTGAACTTTAGGTGGGGAAGTTATGGGGGAGATAGAATTGGAAGATTTCAATGACGACCATGGCTGATCTAAGAGGGGCTTTCATGAAAGGAAAGAAAATATAGATTATCTTGCAATGTCAATGGAGATGACGATGGGGGGTGATGGCTTCGAGAAAGTGAAGAGAGGAAGGAAAGACAAAAAGGGAATAAATCTTGTAGACAGATTTTAAGTCATCTAATTGTAATTACTATAAAAAAAGGGTTAATTGTGTTTGACCATATTGGTCAATTTTTCTATTTCTCACTTCTTGGGTTTTGGCCCCAATACCATGAACCTCCTAAATTTAGGTACCTTTCTAAATGGTCTAGTCTCAGTTGCTGAGAAATTCAATATCTTGGCCATCTCAGTGTTCGTGTCCTACTGAGAGAACTGGAGCATCAATATTTGAAAACCTTGATTGGGAGGGTACCTAACCTAAGATTAACTTATGGAAGATAAGGTTGGGGAATTTACATTTTCTTAGGCCTGTTGGAATAAATGAAATGTTTGAATGATATGATGCATTGAGGCAAAGGCTTCTATCATATTTAAATTTTATTGCAGACAGTTAGGTTGGGTCCATCTAGATTGCCTTACTAATTTTAGGACAAATTCTTGTCATTTGTTTTGGATGAAGCTTCCAGTAGACAGTTAGGTAAGCACTTCCACTCTTGCCAAGGGTTGTCTTAGATATATGTTAGATAAAGAGGCTAGGTTCTGAGGAGACAAGCGTTTTACAAATTTAAATTGAAACCTTAAATTACAATAACAACAAAGCTTTAAAGCCAAACTTGTTGGGGAAACCTTAAATTATAATTCAATATGAGTTATTAGGTCTAGAACTGAATCTCAAAATTAAGGATCTTAAATTCTTACTAAGATGTGGGGTCCTGTACAGTGGAAAAGGATATTCACTAGTCACAGCTACTACTGTTATAAGGTTGCTTTTGCAGCTCATTACTTTTTCAACCTTCTTTATTATGCTTTGGTTTAGGACTTTTTTAAACTCAATTGAGGAATGAGATCTTATATTCAGAATGTTATCATTGATTGAATTCCCTAATATCTTAGGGAATCTCCAAGCATGTGGAATCATTTTTCAGGATCATGCATTGATCTTCATTTGATTTGTTTTATTTTATTTTTCAAAGTGCATAAATTATACTCCAACACCTGAGCAGTCTTTTCAAAGCATATGAATGTTTTTTTCTTCTATATTTCTTTGTTTAATGCTTATTTGTATGTTTTTGGTTTCATTCTAATATAATGTGCAGGTTGTATTTCATGATTAATTTGGAAGCAACATAATGAATAACCCACCTTCTTTTGGTTTATGATATGAATTTCGGTCAATCAATCTAATTTCACACAACAAAATTCAATTACTGCACAAGATCTTGCTTTAGATAATAGTTTGGCCAAGAGTTGGAAATTACATAGTGTCTTGATGTTGACAAAGTTAATTCCATGAAAGGGAAGGTTGAATGATCTGTTCAAGAGTTAAGATCATGATTAGTTCTCTGTTCTTTTTATATTAGATCCTATTAATGGATGGATGATGATGGGAAGTTTTATGAGAATTTTTGCAATATTTGAGTATTATGTGGCTAAGGTTTCAAGTTTTGTAAATGTGTGTTATATGTGGAGTTTGTGAATAAACTTTAAAATGAGTTCTCATGATGCAATTTTTTTCCTCAACTCATTTTTTTATTTTGAAAGGGTTCAGGAATAAGTTAAGAGAATGTGACAATGTCAGAAATTGGTTTTTAGAGTTCATAGAAATATGTTGGTTCCAAGAAAAGATGTTTAAAGACAAATTTGAGGAAGAATAAAGGGAGCAACTCCCAGCCTCACATATTTTGAGTCATGCATGGGAAAAAATTAGAGTCAGGGCTGCAGGTGCTAGTCAGCTTCATGATACCAGCACCATACTTGTCATGCCAGTTCTTTATTAACTTGTGGCGTTGACATTGTACTGGCTGTGCCACATCATGCAGCCATGCTCATGCATGCTATTTACTGCCTGGAATATACTGTACCAGTGCCAGGCGTGAATGAAAAAAGCAGCACTCATCGCATCAGTCCATGATTGGAACAATGCTTTACTGGTGGTTGTTAAAATACTGGAAAATTCAATAACTACTGTTTATAAATTTTTGAGAGGTTTGCAGTAGTTTGGGTAATTTGATCAGTTTCTCTGTTGCTTCATGTATATGTTTTAGTTTGCCATGTGAATATTTTCTTTTCTACTCATGGTGAATTGCCGGGCATCCATGAATGCATGAGCAAAATATGATTTAAATCATAAAAATCAGGACGGAATAAAATTCTAATTGTTATTTCTTGTAGCTTTAATGGACAGACTTTTCCTCTTTCCTGGGGCTCATTAGTTCTTTTCTTTTTTTTTCTCTCTAAAAGAGTAGCCATTGATCTATACAATAACATGTTCCATGTGTGATCATCATGCAATCAACTTATGTTTTCTCACCTCAGGTATTGCCATCTTTGAGAGAGAAGCATGATGAATTTATGCTGAGGGAACTTGTGAAAAGATGGTCAAATCACAAAGTTATGGTTAGATGGCTTTCACGTTTTTTCCACTATCTTGATCGCTATTTTATTGCTCGGAGGTCGCTTCCTGCACTTAATGAAGTTGGGCTCACTTGCTTCCGCAATTTGGTACATCATCATCCTAGCTTTTTATCATAGTTTCTGTATTTAACAATACATTGTCATCCTAGCTTTTTATCATAGTTTCTGTATTTGACAATCAAACTGCAGATTCCTCTTGAATTAGACATGCAATTTGTGTTATAGACATCTATGCTGATTTTTACTTCGCCAAGGTTTCTGTAATTGAGTTCTGGAAGGTTCTCTTGATTCTTGGAATCACTTTTGACTGATGTAGTTTTTGGATTGCAGGTTTATAGTGAGATTAATGGTAAAGTGAGAGATGCTGTAATCTCTTTGGTATGTGGATACAATATTTCTCAGCATATTATGGGTTTATGCTTTTTATTGTGTTGGCCTTGTTTAACTTTGATCATTTAACAGATTGATCAAGAGCGTGAAGGGGAGCAGATTGATAGAGCCTTGTTGAAGAATGTCTTGGATATTTTTGTTGAAATTGGGTTAGGGAGCATGGAGTGTTATGAGAATGACTTTGAAGCAGACATGCTTAAAGACACTGCTGCATATTATTCTCGGAAGGCTTCAAACTGGATTTTGGAGGATTCATGTCCTGATTACATGTTAAAGGTATAGTTTCTGAAAATTGCTTGAGCAAATACAAATGGTTTTCCTTTGAGCATGATTGTTGAGACTTTCTGGCTGTTTTTAGGCTGAGGAATGCTTAAAACGGGAGAAAGATAGAGTTTCTCATTACCTGCATTCAAGCAGTGAACAGAAGTTGTTGGAGGTTTGTTGATGTTTTGCTTATAATTTTTAATGTATGATCACATCTTAGAACTTTAGATAAGGGGCTTGGCCTGATACGTCTTAGTTTTTAAAAACTGGAATGATGTATGGCATTAAAGTAAGTTGAATTCTTAAATTTAACTTGTCTTGGTTGTCTTTCTTTCTATGTTGGTAGAAAGTCCAACATGAGCTACTCTTTGTATATGCAAGCCAACTTCTTGAAAAGGAACACTCTGGATGCCATGCATTGCTTCGGGATGACAAGGTAAGTGCTTAGGACACATATAACATCTATATTTTAGAATGCATCCAGAGTGTTTTACTGTAATTTCGTGGTCAAGACTTCATGTCAATACATGCTAATTAGGTGGACGACCTATCAAGGATGTATAGACTGTTCTGCAGAATTCCTCGTGGCCTGGACCCTGTTTCTCAGATTTTTAAACAGGTTAGGAAATGCGTCAGCTGTTTAATTGAGACCTTATCTGGCCTTGTTTCACACGTTTGATGGATAAAATTTTCATATATTCAGCATGTTACTTCTGAAGGCACAGCCTTGGTCAAGCAAGCAGAAGATGCTGCCAGCAATAAGAAGGTGCAAACTATTTCCATTCCTCACTGTATCAAGTCTTTTGTTCTCAAATCCGACCTTTTTTTAATATGTTTTATTAAATTTTGTAACGTGCTTGTGCAAACATTGCATTGCATTATATGGTGTCTTGTGCAGATATCGCAGACTAAGATGCTGTAGAAAATTAGTTCCTGAGACTAGCTTTAGCTATAACAGTACTAGGACTATTGTTATTGGAGCCACAAATGAATACCTCGTTGCTGATGGATTAAGGGATTTTTCAATATCTTTCTCATCTTGCACTTGCATCAAGAGAAAAGCTAGGCTGCTATGCATCGCTTTTCCATTCACCCTCCTATTTGCTAATGGAACTGCTTTCCCTGTTTCATAGGCTGCTAAATTTATTTTCCAAGTATACCCTTCCATATGCACCCAAAGTCATGGGATTCAGATCTCTGTTTCCTTTTCTCTTCCCTTTCTTCCTCAATCTTATAATCTTCCACCACCTTGATTTCTCCATCTTCAAAATCGTCACTGTACCAGAAGAGAAGTGGTTTGTAATAGGGCTTTTGAGATCCATCAAGATTTCTTGAGCTAGGATGCTGCCATGCTAGTTAGAAAGACTGGCTGCAGTAATGACATAGTTTAGTGTAGTAATGACAGCCACCCAGCACAGCCATGGCCATGGGCTACATTACCCTTGCTGTAGGTTTGAGAGGTGAAAGCCTTTTTAACACTTCTCAATCCTGACCGTCACAGCACACCCATGATCAGGCCTACTGCTCTTTGAGATCTTCCAATGATTCCAAGAAGATTGGATATCATCTTATGTAACCACACCAATACCACCTACTAAACTAATAGTTGAAAGATTAGAGGTGGCAACAGTTGGACTTGTTTAGAACTGAGATGAAGAGGTGCGATATCATCTTACTTTATTTCCTTCTAGATCCAAGAATTGAGATCTAATGAAAGAGCTTTTCGTATCTGCATACTTTAGGCAATACTGCTGCTGAGCTTATTTTCTTTTTGCTTCAAGGGAGCATTGACGAAGGTGCATGTTTGGAGTAGCAGCGGTGTGGTACCTGAGTCAAAGAAATAAGAAGGGGAGAGAGGAGCAGGCAGAGGAGGGGCCAGAGAACAGAGAATGAATTGGGTGTGGAGGGCTAAACTGATAGGGGTATGTTCTCTTTAGTGGGAATCAGAGAGTCTAGTTTTTTCTCGGCGACACTATTATCAGGTGTCTCCCAATGATAAGGGCTAAACCGATCACTGGTCAGAAAGCGAGGAAGGAGTGGGAGAAGTGGGGTGGCTCCCTCGCTCCTCTCGCCAAATCAAATCTTTGAAATCCTTTAACTTTGAAGAATTCATAAATCTTCCTTCAGCTTTATAATATATAGGTACCTTCCAAAGTTTACATCACAGATTTAGGACAGGGCTTGCTAGTCCATTTTGAGAGTATGCTTACACATCATATCAGCAACTCTAATCCTGTTTTCTTGCTTCAATTTTGTTCTGATGCAGATTTAAAACTGCAAATCTTCAAGATCAATTCATTTGCATGGGGAATGGCAATAATCTTCTTTGACAGAATGGTACCGTTGAAGATGTGCGGCAGATATGTGTTAGTGACTTGAACAATATGCAAAATAGATTCTTTGGCAAGTGTTTTGTGTAATTTACAAAGACAGAAGAAACAGCAAATAACTGCTCCATCAGTTATAGGCTACCTTGCACATTTTGGCTCACTAACTCAATCTAGTCGATGTGCAGTAGGTCTCTTTGTTTTAGTGGACTAATTTTCTGGTTAGATGGATCTTATTTGGGAGTATAGGGAAGGAGATCTACAACTTAATGTTTCTTGAGGACAAATCCTTGTCATCAGTCAAATTCATCAAGAGATTAAGATGAGTCATTTGATAATCCTATGTTGATTAATATTAGCAAACCGAATTTTATTTGATCAGCAGGACAATTAGAGAATTTGATGGCTTATTAGAGACACTTATTCTAGACTTAAGGCATGTTGAAACTTATCATTCATGGGAATTTCTCTTGCACATCTTGGCCTTTCCTGCTGATAAAGCTAGAAATAGGGACTTGGCAGCCTGGGTTAGCTTTCAAAATAGATTATGTTTGTGTTTAGTTCTATGATTTTTTTGCATATCACACCTAGGATTTTGTGAATGCTGCATATAACATCTTCCATTATCCCTTTTACAAATTGACCCAAATAATACTAATTTAATTTTCAAGGTAAACCTCAAGTTAAGTTGACCATAACAATGTGACGAAGGGATGTTAGAATCACCTCGTTTGAGGGGGGATTATTTTCATGTTTGGATGAACAAGTTTGTGAGGCTCAAGGATAAGAGGCTGAGCCTATATTTTGGAACCTTCTTTGCCTTCCCTTGTCCCTATCCAATACTCCTATCTTCTCACCTCCTTTCCCGTGAAATTAAATAGAGTAGAATCAAGTCATCCAAAGCCCACAAATCTGATAAAATCTAGTAGTGATATGGGAGTGATGACAACAAGGGTGCTGCTAGTGGAGAAACCCCACAACGGTGGCAAACCCAAGAAGAGGCCAATCGAGGCAGCAATGGACTCCTCCCCCTATTGTGGTGGTGATGCAGGAGAAGTAGCCTCTTGGGTGGGATGAATATAGGGGGTTGTGGTGGTGGGTGTGGAGGCAAAGATGCTCCTAGGTTGGTTCCCCTTCGTTGAGGATTTCCTTTGCTCTGGAAATAAGAGAGGGGCAATCGAAGCCCCTTATGCTCTTGTCATGCTCAGACTTAATCTAATCTAGTTGTATCTACTTTCTCCGTGTATCCCTTACCACTTGCACAACCATAGCAAACTCCTTCAATAGCACTAGTGATAGAGTTCACAACAACCACGGTGACATCCTCTGCCCTGCATACTTCCACTATATCCATGACAATGATGAGCTCCAACTTTGGCCCCTCCTTAGGTCTTAGATCAGCTATAACATTGTGGCCATCATACATCAATGTGGTGCGCTGGACCATCATCAGCTCCTCATCTTGCTCTAGCATCACCTCCACCAGCTCGCTTTAGTCATCGAGGAGATTGGCAGCATTTCATCACTTAGCGTGGGGGAGAACTTGTCTGGATCTTGATCCTTGGTACCCTCAGCAACCTATATTGGAGAGGAAGAGCTCCTTCCGCAACATCCTCCTCTACGGAACTTCTTGTGTTGTTGAGACTTTTGTCACCTCCGCCTAGTACGCCCCCTCCCAACCACTACCACTCCAACCAAACCGCTTCTCTATTGAGCTCTCCTCCCACGGCTACCATCGTGAGGACTGAGCAATGGGGAGGAACAAATAAGACCCTTGGATAGAGGTAGCAGAGATAAGTGTTTTCCTATCCTTAGTTAATCAGGGACCATGGTTAGTGTTGGCAATTGGAGATTGATATTAGGTCCGTCTTACAAATAAAAATGACTCTATATGGGTCGATTTGTAAATAGGGAGAAGGAAAAGTGTTGTATGTGATATTGGCAAAATCCTGCATTATATATATATAACTCTAATTCTATTGGTAGTCAATACTCGCATAGGAGATGGCATACATATTTTTAATGGAGATTGAGGTTAGCTTGTGAATGCTTTTGAGAGAACCATTTGCCAGAGGTGAAAGCAATGCTGTTGTTTTGGTTTTAAATCAATTTCGTGGACTTGTCATTAGATGAGTCATGGTTAGAATCATTGGTTTCATGTCCAAATTGAGATTCTTTTAGGTGATGGTGGCTTGTATGCCCTTAAAAAAATTCATCATTTTCTTTAGATGAACTTTTGATCGTAGGAGACACCGGTAATGCTACTTATTGTCAGTAGGTTACTCATAACTTTGCTCTTGCTAATAATTAGAATTTGATCTAGGATCCTCCCACCTTTTTATGCATATGCAGTTTTATATTTTTATATTTTTATATTTTTATTTTTACTTTTTTGGGGGAGGTGAGGTGGTGGTGGTTATTGAGGGCTGATTGCTTATGGCTTAGCAAATATAACATCTTCATGGTCTAAAGAGGACTTTGTATGTAACTACATAAGTTGGCTTAGACCACATTACTTAATTTTCCTATATGCGATCAAAATCTTTTCTTAACTATGGACCATGAAGGTTGGTTGGAAGACCAATCCCCATCTTGTGCACCCCAACACAGAGAAAGATGGGAGACACAAAAAAGGATCATGGGAATCAGATTTTCATTGTGAAAAATGCTATCTCCTCCCGTAAGTTCTTGTAAAAATTTTATATAAAGCAAAAGATACATAGGGGATTTATCCACTGAAATAATGTGTATCCATCTAGGCTTTAAATCCGACTTCCAAACTTGATATCATTTAAGAACCAAGTTAGGATGGTGCCATCCCAACATGCAGAATAGGTTGGTATCTTGGTGATACATTGGGATTTTTTATTGTTTCTGAGTTGTTTATTTTTTTAATGATTGTTTGGACTTTGGAGGGTTTTTAGGATTTTCTATAATTTGGGGTAAGGGAAGCATTTTGAGCCCATGAATGGTGCTATGATGCTAGTGCATGTACTGGCAGCAATTTGATATTTATGATGTCCAAGATTTAAGCTCTTTCTCTTGTCATGCCTTGTATTTAGAGGATGGATGGGCAGTAGACCTCTCTTCAGGTATTTGGCTTGGGAGCTAAGACCAAATCCCTAAACCTGCACCTTCAGAGGCATCCTCCACAAATTCTACATTATGTGAAAAAAAAAAAGAAAAAACCTAAGAACCCTCTAGACAATCGATATGCACTACAAACAAGAGAAAAATTAGCATCCTAGTGAACTATCAGCTCTAGACAATCGATATGCACTACAAACAAGAAAAATAGCATCCTAGTGAACTATCAGGATGTTGGGTCATCTGAAGTCTCGATACAGTGGGTATCAACTATCACAGTTAATGTCCTTGTTCATATCAGTCAATACCAACTAAGTTGACCTGGTTTTATACCAACTATCACTGTTGCCATACATGGTTGAAATTTATTGCCCTGATATATCTACAAAACTTTCATTGCAAAGGTTAACCAAGGCATTGATGAACAAACTCCACTTATCTGTAATTTCATGTCCCTAGTTAATGATTAAAGTTTTGAAAAAGAGAAGCTTCTTGTGGCATTTTCTTCTCATATCTTGTCCGTGCATCTCATTATTCTGGTACTTGATATCGATAGCCTTATAACCCCCTCATTGTAGTGATATCTTCACCAAATCTCAGTGCATGCTTACATACATTGTAAAAAGAAAAAACTTAATTGTTTTAGGTTGAGCTTTAACACAATAATGACCATTAGGATGCCAATTTCCAATTCTTAACTGCTCATAATATTCTATAATCTCTAGGATGACATTTTGCAGGAATGAGAGTCCAGCTACACTAAAAGTCTTAGAGAATAGATTGGGGATCTTAATTTATTTTTGTAACATGCATAGTTAAAATTATTTGAATTATTGTAGCTACTTAATCTCCTAAACCCTGCAACTTACCCATTAGGCATTCCTTTTAATTGAGCAATGCGAATCCTTCAGTTTGTGTGAGATTAGCATTTTATATTTCATGCAGGTCTATTTACTATTTGGACTTAGAATTTAGCTGCTTCTCCTGTTTATATTTTATTGCTTCATTGGTTCATATCCTGTGTCTGTGGTAACCATATTTAGCAGTGTGAAGTGTGAACCAAATGGGTGCATGGTTCATTCATCATCTATAGCCATTTAATCTTTCCATCTCTTGCATATCATCGTTAAATTTCTGATTCTGATGTGTAGTTGGCTTAATAATATGTTCTTTACAGGCTGAGAAAAAAGATGTGGTTGGTTTGCAAGAGCAGGTAGATCTTGTATCTCATACGTTGGATGGATCAGATAAGTTGATTAAATGTTAATTTTACTTTTTTCATTGTTTGACCTTCAGGTTTTCGTTAGAAAAGTTATTGAGCTGCATGACAAGTACTTGGCATACGTGAATGACTGCTTTCAGAACCACTCCCTTTTTCATAAGGTTGAACCAGAAAAAAATGGTTGTTTGAGCTATATTTCCATGTTCATTATCTTATGTTTTTGTTATTGGCAGGCATTAAAAGAAGCCTTTGAAGTTTTCTGTAACAAGGGTGTTGCCGGAAGCTCAAGTGCTGAACTTCTGGCTACTTTCTGTGATAATATTCTTAAGAAAGGTGGAAGTGAGAAACTGAGTGATGAAGCTATAGAGGAGACACTTGAGAAGGTAATCTCTTCCCTTCTTATAACTGAATACTCTTCCTATTTTTAATAGCTAAGGCCTATTGACTTTTAAGACTGTATCTTATTATTAATGAATTGATAAATTTTTTTCAGGTCGTGAAGCTACTTGCATATATTAGTGACAAAGACCTTTTTGCTGAATTTTATAGGTAGACAATTCTTGCCTAGCTCATTATCTTATAGTTTCAAACCAGTCAATAAATAATTTAAAACTTCTGTTATAAAATTTTCACAGGAAAAAGCTTGCTCGAAGGCTGCTATTTGACAAAGTGCTAATGATGATCATGAGAGGAGCATTTTAACAAAGCTGAAGCAGCAATGTGGTGGGCAGTTCACCTCGAAAATGGAGGGCATGGTTAGTCTATTTATTTTTGTTGCATCAGTACCTTATGATTATAGATGTGCTTTCTGAAGTTTCTTCCCCTCCCCTCCCCACCCCCCCCCCCCCTCAATTTTTTTTTAAGGTTACTGATTTAACACTTGCAAGAGAAAACCAATCAAGCTTTGAAGAGTATCTTAACAGTAGTCCTCAGGCGAATCCTGGAATGGACTTAACGGTTACTGTTCTAACTACTGGATTCTGGCCAAGTTACAAATCCTTTGATCTTAATCTTCCAGCTGAGATGGTAAGAAATGTAATCCTTTTTCCATGTTTTTCTTTTCTTTTTTTCTGTTCTAAACATCATAATTAAGTGGGTAATGCTTTTATTTTGCTGATGCCAGTACCCATAGTTGGCCTTATGTTTTTAGGCATTTTATAAGACAATATAATGGATTTTTTTTTTCTTGCCCCATGGAAATAAGGCTTTTCACCGATGATTTTATTGTTGTGATTATGATATATAGGTTAAATGTGTAGAGGTTTTTAAAGAATTTTATCAGACAAAAACCAAGCATCGGAAGCTTACATGGATATATTCATTGGGTACTTGCAATATCAATGGAAAGTTTGAACCTAAAACCATGGAGCTGATTGTAACAACTTATCAGGTCTTCTTTAAATCCTTTGTACTCTCATATAAATGAATAGTTAATTGATATTCGTAGAATGTTCTTACATGCCTTTCTGGTTTGCAGGCCTCAGCGTTGCTGCTTTTTAATGCTTCTGATAGATTGAGTTATTCGGAGATCATGTCACAACTGAACTTGACGGATGATGATGTAATCAGATTGCTTCACTCACTTTCCTGTGCAAAATACAAAATTCTTAACAAAGAGCCAAGCACCAAAACTATTTCTCCAACTGACCATTTCGAGCTCAATTCCAAGTTCACTGATAAGATGAGAAGGATCAAGGTAAAGTTGATATTTGTTTTGTTGTTTTTGTCCCTACACTGTTGCTTGAGACTGGTTGTATTTTTCGCAGATACCTCTCCCGCCAGTTGATGAGAAGAAGAAGGTAATTGAAGATGTTGACAAAGACAGAAGATATGCAATTGATGCCTCAATTGTTCGCATAATGAAGAGTCGTAAAGTATTGAATCATCAGCAATTAGTGATGGAATGCGTAGAGCAGCTTAATCGTATGTTTAAGGTACTTTTTTTTGGGGACATTTTTTAGATAATCAGATTGAGTCATAAGCAATTAGTGATGGAATGTGTGAGCAGCTTAATGTATGTTTAAGGGTTTTTTTTTTTTTTTTTTTTTTTTTTTTTTTTTTTTTTTGCGGACACTTTTAAGATAAATCTCTTAAAGGGAATGCAGTGTATTCATCTTTAATGTAGAGTTTCCTTTCACAATGTGTAAGTGCATGCTCATGAATATGATCATTATGAACGGTACCTTTTTATTGACATCTGGATTCACCACCTTAGTTTAAATGTACAAAACTTGAACGAGAACTTCATGACAATTATTTAAAGGTGAAAGCTGATTACTGTAGTTGTCGGATGGTCATATGTTGGCTTGAGAGATATCAGGGAGTTTCCTTTTTTGATGGTTCGTAGTCTTGCAAGCTTTAACTTTGAATTGTTTTGTGTGCAGCCTGACTTCAAGGCAATAAAGAAAAGAATAGAAGATTTGATCACCAGAGACTATCTGGAGAGAGACAAGGACAACCCCAACTTATTCAGATACTTGGCCTGAGTGATTTTCTGTTGTTGATGGAAGTTTCCTCTGCCTTTTTGTCAGGGCAGCTACCAATAAGTATGCAAAAGCATATCATTACTCAGTGGGAACTCAATTCAGAAAATGCTGCCAAAGATGTTTTTTGCTGCTTGAGAGGTTGAGTATAATTCTGAGATCCATGAGCCTTCTTACTTGTACATCTACACTGAAGCCAGGCTACTGCCTAGGATCTTACAGTGGCAAGTGAAGTTCCAAGCAATCTGAAAGGTTCCAATGCAGTTTTCTTGCTACTGCATCTTGATATGCTGTGGGCATGTTTATTCTCAAATATTCCTCTTCTATGTTTCAGTTTGTTCTCATAATCTATTGTATTCTATTTTCGTATTTTCTTTGTTTTCTTGTGTCTGGCTTGGGTGTATGGACAAGGCACATAAGACTGCTCGTATTTATAGTGATCTTACTCAAATTTGCATCGTTTGGGTACTGCAATTGCTTTAAATAATTACATTTACATTTTTAACTATTCACAATGTTTACCATGGGAGATCAAAAGAAATCAATCCTTTCGTATTTGATTGAGGAACTTAGGCGTCATCGGTATGCATGCCTATTATGGGAATTCTGTCTATAGCTAGAGGAATCTTAGCGTGTGAGCATGCCTGCGGTTAAATTTCAATTCATTTTGCGAGTCAGGAGACCACATGCTGTGGCAATTGAATCTGCACGAGTGTTAATTTATGGTAACTTATAATTGAAGCTTTAAACTGCTTACCGAATGTTTAATCAAAATTGGACGCTCTTTATAATTAACTCTGATATTGAGTGGAAGTAGCTTCTCTGGTATAATTATTCTAATCTTTAAGAACTGCAAAATTTAGAGTTTCTTCTACATTTTAAATTCAAATGAATTTCCAGGCGCATGTATGCGTCGAGTATGGTCACGAATGTTGGTATCAGCCAGATCTCTTAGACCAACGTTATCCTTGGATTGTTTGGAGCGAGACTGCTCCATTCTGGCAGTAGTTTAGAAGTTCTGGCTGAAGGTTAAAAAGCAAAGGCTGCTTCTTTGCTCATCCCTTGGCAAGATGGGAAATGGAGGTTCATTTTATCTCATGCTAAAGCTCAGAGATCCTAGCATCTTTTCCTTTGGGCCGTTCTCTATTCTCGTTTTCTTGACTACAATGCTATATGCTGGCGATCTTCAATGGTATATGCTGGCGATCCTATCTACTAGATAAATTATAATAGGCATGGCATGATTTGGTAGAAATATAACATTATTCTTCTTTATCTCCTCAAACCAGAAGTGTGAAACATTCTTTGCAAAGAAGTTGCATATAAATTTATTTATCACTTACCGAACAAATGGCGAACTGAAATCTAATTAGATTCTAAATTTATTAACCACCTTCCCTCTAAGTATTAGGTTCATCACTTTTGGCTTAAGTTGCCTATCTATCAAAGAGATTTGTAGAATGCCAATCAAATGAATATTGTAATCAATCTGACAAGGAAATCTGAAACCTAATAGAATTTAAACTTATTAAACCTCTGAATTAATTGGATATCGGCTCCGCTTCCAGAAGAAATCATGGTGGCGCTATGATAATTCATATCTTGTAATTAGACAAGATCCGTTTCTTTATCTGCTCACGTCTTTTAGCTCATGCCAATGTATGAATTAAGTTAGGAGACAAGGGTTGACCTTATGGTGGTCTTTGGATTCAATGTATGAATTAAACTTCTTGCATGTGAGTAGACTTCGGATTTTCTCTCCCCATGCAATGTGGAGGTTTATTGCATGTATGATGACCCTTCAGAGATTTGATGCTAGTTGTCGTTGGTCAAACTTCTGGTCATGTAGTTTAGAATGACTTGTCAGAAAGCGTTTAGAAATGTTGTTTTGGTGCAACTTTCTGTGAGTTTGCTTGTGTTCACATTGTTCCCTGCTCTTTCTGCTATGAAAAGAGAGACCTTTTCATTGATGCCTTTGAGTTTAATTCTCTTCCTTTCTTTCCTTCATGTTCTCCTACCTTCCCCGCACAAATTTGTCATCCCTGCGGTGTGGTGTCCTGCGTCTGTGCTCCTTTGTAAATTAAATAATGGTATGATATTGCCACTGTATCATGCCATTTAATTCAGCTCGCCCAGGCCGACTGTTCTTGATGTTTCCATATTTCTTGGCTTCTTGCTGCCACTCTTCTCGGCTATGGGCAATCCAGTCACTCAGTTGAGTGGAATTCACCTTGGGTGACAAGACCATGGGTCCAAAACTTCCCAGAGTTTCATCGTTAAAGAAATCTTTTCTATTTAGCAGCTTGCCAGGGTTTCAAGTTAAAGATCTTACCTAGTAGTTTGCCTCTTTGTTCTTGTCATGCAGTTAATCCATTCTAACGTTGCCGTAGTGACGTTATTTGCTTTATCACACGCAGTGGTGGCGAGATAATTGTTCCAATTTCATAAATGAATTCCTCAACGACATTGTGATGCCTTTTCTGTAATTCATTCTCACATGATTAATATTTCTGGAGATCAAGGTGGTCCGGGATTGACCGTCCATGAACGAGGATATACTCTCCTTGTTTTTGACCTATTTCCTTGTGCGTGCCATCTCGTAAAAAAATCCCTCAACTCTTCCACCATTTGTTCATTATATATATATATATATATATATATATATATATATATATATATATATATATATGCTGGAATGATGTCACAAATGTACAAATAACGTGTTCCCCTCGGCAGTTCTAGGGGCCTTTATCACTAAGCAGTTTAGATCATTTCATTATTACGTTTGTATTGTTCTTTGGTGAACAAGTGGATTTTCTGATGGAATATATGAAGTTAATTTCAACCTCTCAGGTGTTTCCAGGAAAAGTGACTGCTTGGAGGTGTTCTACACAGCCATTACTCCCCTATCCAGCGGATTCAAAACCATCACGAAGGACTCATCATCACCTTAATGGTAACCATTTATATATATTTTCTATAGTAGCATTAAATGCTATAGTTTCCAATGTGCATACACTTGCTAAGATACACCAGCTGCAGAACTATCGATACCATATTGGTACAAGGTCAACATGTCCGATCTTTAATATGCATTCATATCGGTTCAATATTGATATGGTGTAGTACGATGGGAATGCCTCTTGATATGGCTGATAGAGCCGCACTTAATCAACGAAGATCATTCGATGGAGCTGATAAAATCACGCTGATCAACGGCGGCAATCAACCTCCCGAGGTGTCCTCCAGTGGCCTCCTTGGTAGGACCCTGCTCGGCCACCTAAGCTACGCCTTCCAGAGGCCTCCCGGGTAGGACTCGACTTGGCCACCCGGATTGTACCCTCCAATTGGCCTTCTGAGTAGGGCCCAACTCGATTACTCGAGCAGTGCCCTTCAACCGACCTTCATGGTAGGATCCGATTCGGCCACCCGGGCTATGCCCCTATAGCGGCCACCCATATCTGATGAGACCGTACCTAGCCCACCTACCTTATGTGGCCTCTCACGTCTGACGATACCTAGTCCACCTATCATGTTGTCACCTATGTCTGACGAGACCTGGCCCACCTATCATGCGGCTACCCATACCTGACTGAACCTGGCCTACCAACCTTGCAGTGGCCCCCACATCTAACGGGACCTGACCCACCGACCTTATAATGGCTTCCTATGCCTGACGATATCTGACCCACCGACCTTATAATGGCCTCCCATGTCTGACGGGATCTGGCTCACCAACCAACTGCAGCCATCCACATCTGACGGGACATAGCCTGCCAGCTATGACATACCACGAGGAAGGCAAAGCCCGCCATTGCCACCCTCGCTGCACGTTCTTTGACAGGTGGTTACATCTCAAGATTCATAAATATCCATAAAATGAGTAAGAGGGATCTTTGACCAGGTAAGCCCAAGTAAGGCACTCAAGCCAATAACGCTCATACAAAGTACCTCTCTAAGACTCTCGAGTTTTCTTTCATGCTCACGGCTGTTACTTAGAGCACTAACTTGAGTATCAGAGGGTTCCCGCTAAAATCACCGGCTCCGAAACTTCTTGCAGAATCCCAGCTGGAGCAAAGCCCACCGAAAAATCTCAGGTTTGCCAGAGAAGATGATCGAACGCTCACGGATGATCGAGGAAAGTGATCCGACATCAACACCTCGACATAGGATTTCATGGGCCAACCTTCAAACTACTTAGGCATCATATATGAGGCTTTGTTTTATTATGCTATTTGTTTCGGGATTTTTTTTTTTCAATGAATTTGGAGGAGGATGGGGCAGGGCAGTAGGGGTATGGAATATTATCAATTTTTCGTAGTTAGAAGCTTGTTTGAATCTTGGCGAATTCCAATGTCTTCTCTCCTTGCAGCTTGTTGGTGACATAGTGGCGACCAGAGAGTTGGGTATAGGATCGATGGGCACCCAAGCATTTGGGTTTGAGGATTTGAAGGCCTACTGACCCTGTGTCTTGCTGCAGGACAGTAAGGGCACTTCCATCAGAGTGAGGTCTCAAGCCCAGCACAAGGTCTTGGCTATGAGCATCAGCATGGAGGGTAGTAGTTCATCCTCACAGCTAGCACTGCCTCTGTCACGCTTTAAACCCAATTTTGAATCTAGGGGTGACAATCCACCGTATGTTTGACATGCAAGGCGTCCTGAAATATAACACTTAATACAAAGAGGGGTAATAACTATATATCATCCAAATTCAAAGTATTCTTAATATAAACCATAATCATATATTTTAGGCTACATGCCAAAATACATAATTCAATGGGATTACAACAAAATATCGGATCTAAGTTACTCTGATAGCTACTCCAACTACCCAATATCCCCATCTTCAGTTCTATGGCTCTGAAAAACATTGTGAGATTTAAATGAGCTCACACTCAATAAGTAAGCCAACTATAATATAATGTAATTATTTCAAGCTTTTATCAACTCAAATTTTCATAATAATCATCCGTCAAGCTTCCATATTTCAAATATATTTTACCATGTTATCATAACATGCATCATATGCTCAAAGTAATTTTGGAAGCAAATGCTATATAGCATTTCAAGAATATACAATTTCAGAATAAAACCACTGTACCACTATAACTAGGATGTAAAAATCTATTTTTATACCAATGTCCCACGACCACACACTGTGTCCTCATAAACAGAACACCCCATCGGGTGTAACACCCCCCTCGGTTGTATCCTCCACAAATATCTCCTAGGAGTCAGGGTCCTGAACCAGCATCATGAACTCACATCCTGCCATATCCAGCTACAGCACACCCTAAGAGTGTGTGTCCTCCACATATTCCCCCTATGGAGGTGGGTCCTGGAGTCATGTGGCATAATATTGCCATATCCTGTCACAACACACCTCATGAGTATGTGTCCTCCATATATTCCCCTATGGAGGTGGGTCCCGATGTCAAGTGAGTCATGCAACATATCACATCATATCTTATCATATTATGACGGACCATGGTGGGACATATTATCATATACACAAAATATCATTTTCATGTCACATTGCCAAATAACATGTATCGTTGCAAAAATACAATCCATATACTTTTCATAATTACGGTGATTTAAACATGTCCAATACACATGTATATTTAGAAAACCTTTAACAATTTTAAAGGTCATGCCAATTGATCAGTTGTTCACATAGATACCAAATTATTTGTAAAATATAATAAATAATCAACTAATCATAGTAAATGCTCATTTGCAAATAAGAGTACCAATCTATTTTCTCATTTTTTAAATAATGCAATATATATCAATATAGCATTTAAATGCATAATTTTCATTTTAAAAATTTATGAAAATTATGATAAATGGCTTACTTACCTTCTGGCGCCAATCTAAAAATGTAATTCGGCTATTTAAGCACCTGGGTACCTACAGCATCAATTTTCAATTTTTAGTTTCCAAAATTAGCATATCAAAATAGCTTTTAAACTCTACCTAGTTTAATCCCGGGGCCAACTTGGGGCTTGAATATCTCCCAATATATAAGCCCAAATGGGAAAATAAAAATACCCCAAGAAACTAGGATCAACATTGATCTAAGCCATATTTTTATTTCTCCATTCCGACCCAATACAGGGCCCAAAACGTAGCCCAAAAATGGCTTGGAGTCGGCCCAACAGGGCTCAAAGTGGGACGGCCCAGCCGGCCCATGGTCCTTCTTCCACGCGCTCCCCTGTTTCACCCGAAACAGAGGAGACTTGTGCCGGTGGCCAGGGCCGCCACCATCCTCTCCTCGGGGTGGCCCGGCCGCCAACGACCGGCCCGGAGCCAGCCGCCGCTATGGCCGAGCTCCCCTCACTCTCTCTCCTTCTATCTCTCTCTTTCTCTCTCTCGATTAACCATGGCATGATTCGTGCCGGTGGCACGGCCGGCCACCATGGCCGGCCGGACCTCCATCGGACGCTATCCCAGCGCCGGTGGAGGTCGTCGTTCACAGCCCAGGCCCGGCGAGCCGGCGAGCACTCCGCCGGGCCCGAACCAAGCCGTGGACCGGCTTGGTTCCACTATGAAGGGAGGGCCGCCCGGCGGCCCTCCATTGCTCCACTCCAGCCGCCTCGAGCGGCCTGAGTCTCCTCCTCTCTCTCCCCTCCGGCTGCCTCGAGTGGCCGGGCACAGTAACGGGAGGAGTTCCTCCCGTTCTCCCTCTGCCACTCTCACTATCACTCTCCTAATAAATCCATGGAAAGTGGGGGAAAATCACCTGTGCTCGGCTGATGGTGATGGGTGGAGGGAGGAGACTCCTCTCTCCCTCCCCATTTATCCTGGCAAGGGGGGGTGGAGAAGGAAGAGGCAGCACGCTGCCGCCATCGTGTCGTGGCTTCCTTCTCCTCCTTTCTTCTCATTTCTTTCATGTGAGAGATTACATTCTTCCTTCCTTATAAAAATTTTGGTCTCGAAATTGATGCACATTTAGAATTTAAAGTTTAATCATAAGAATAATCATCTTTTCATTTACATATACTAAGATACAAACATATAAGGATATTTCTTTTTCATTTCCTCCTCAAGCTCCCAAGTAGCCTTCCTCTCAGAATGGTTACTCCACTAAACTTGACATAGGGAATGCTACGCCGTCTTAAAACTTGATCCTTGCAGTCCACAATACGCACATGATGCTCTTCATATGTTAGATCCTTCCTTAACTGCATGGGCTCAAACTGTATCATATGGCTGGGGTCAGAAATGTACTTTCTCAACATAGATACATGAAATACATTGTGTACCCCAGAGAGTGCCGGAGGTAATGTCAGGCTATAAGCTACCTCTCCTACTTTACTCAGAATCTCAAATGGCCCAATGTATCATGGACTTAGCTTGCCTCTAATCCCAAATCTCATCACATTTTTGGTTGGTGATATCTTCATAAAGACATGGTCCCCAATCTGAAATTTTGGTTGGCTATAAGCTCCCTTCTTCTCACATCAGCATAGCTCTTCTATTGGCTCTGAGCTATGCGGAGTCATTCCTTGATCAACTGCACCTTCTCTACTATCTGTCGAATTAGTTCAGGGCCCAAAAATTTTCTCTTCCGCACATCATCCCAACATAAGGGAGATCTGCATTTTCTACCATACAGAGCCTTAAATGGAGCCATCTGAATACTGGCTTGGTAACTATTATTATAAGCAAATTCTACTAAAGATAAGTGGTTATCCCAAGCACCACCCAAGTCCATTACACAGGCTCGTAACATGTCCTCCAGGATATGTATGGTCCTCTCCGACTGCCCATCTGTCTAGGGATGAAAGGTGTACTGAAGTTCAGTTTGATCCCCAGAGCTCTACGAAGACTTTTATAGAATTGGGACAAACCTAGTATCCCAATCTGATACAATAGATACGGGAATACCATGAAGCCTCACAATTTGCTCAATATACATGTTGGCCAATCTTTCACTGGAGATCCCAACCTTAAATGGAAAGAAATGGGCTGACTTTGTCAATCTGTCTACAATGACCCATACTGCATCATTGCTCCTGGGGGTCTTAGGCAGTCCAGTCATGAAATCCATAGTTATTTTCTCCCATTTCCACTGTGGAATCATCAGAGACTGAAGGGGTCCCGCAGCCTTTGATGCTCAGCCTTCACTTGCTAACATACTAAACATTTGAACACATACTAAGCAATCTCTCTTTTCATCCCCTTCCACCAAAAGTTTTCTTTTAGGTCTATGTACATCTTGATGCCTCCTGGGTGCAATGTATAGGGAGAGTAGTGAGCCTCCCTTAGAATTTTTGCTCTTAGTTCCTCCACATTTGGCACGCAGAGCCTATCATCAAATCTCAGGGATCCATCCTCCATTATAGCAAATTCATTTTGAACCCTTGACTTCACAGCTTCTTTAATCCTTTGCAGGTCCAAGTCTTCTTTCTGGGAAGACTTGATCCGATCAATCAAGGTGGGTTGGAGTACAAGTGCTCCTACCTGCCTATCGGACCGCTGTACTCTCAATCCAACCTCCAACTTCTTAAGGTCCCTCTGGATGTGAGGCTGAGAAGTGATCATAAAAGCTAACTTCGAGGAGGACTTCCTACTTAAGGCATCAGCTACCACATTGGCCTTCCCTGGGTGATACTGCAGGTTCAGGTCATAATCTTTTAGTAGCTCCATCCACCTCCTTTGCCTCAAGTTTAACTCCTTCTGAGTGAAGATATATTTCAGACTTTTGTGGTCTGTATACACATCACATGCCTCTCCATATAGATAATGCTGCCAAATCTTCAAGACAAAAGTCAGACAGCTAACTCCAGGTCATGGGTAGGATAATTTTGTTCGTATGGCTTTAACTTCTTGGAGGCATAAGCTATCATCTTCTCATTTTGCATCAGAACACATCCCAATCCCTTCCGAGAAGCATCCATGTATAGGGTGAATCCTCCAGATCCTAACGGAAGGGTAAGGACGGGGCTGATACCAGGCGCTGCTTCAGCTCCTAAAAATTTCTCTCACACTCCTCAGTCCAGTCAAACTTTGCTTGCTTTTGGGTCAAACGAGTCAGGGGTAGAGTAATGCGAGAGAAGCCCTCCACGAATCTGCGATAATATCCAGCCAGTCCCACGAAGCTTCTTACTTCGGATACATTGGAAGGCCGACTCCATTTTACAACTGCCTCAATCTTCTTTGGGTCCATAGATATCGTCTTTAGATATTATATGACCTAAGAATGATACTTGGCTCAACCAGAAGTCACACTTCTGCAACTTGGCATAAAGTTTCTTCTTCCGAAGAGTATGCAGAACAATCTTCAGGTAGTCCACATGCTCCTCCTGGCTTTTATAATACACCAGGATGTCATCAATGAATACCACACAAACTGGTCCAAGTATGGCTTAAAGATTATGTTCATCAAGTCCATGAATGCTGTCGGGGCATTAATCAACCCAAACGACATCACCAAGAACTCGTAGTGGCCATACCTAGTTCTGAATGTGTCTTAGGCACATTCCCAGCCTTGACCTTGACTTGATGGTATCCTGACCGAAGATCAATCTTCGAGAATACCCGGGCTCCTTGGAGTTGATCAAATAGATCATCAATCCTCGGCAATGGATACTTGTTCCGCACTGTTACCTTATTGATTTCTCGGTAATCAATGCAGAGCCAAAGACTTTCATCTTTCTTTTTAACAAATAATACTGGAGCACCCCAAGGAGAAACACTAGGTCTGATAAATCCCCGGTCTAGAAGCTCCTGCAATTGGCTCTTCAACTCTTTTAGCTCAGCTGGGGCCATACGGTATGGGGCTTTGGATATAGGTTGTTGACCCTAGATTGATTTTGATGCTTACAAAATAATTAAACAAAGACTAATTATATTTATTAAGCTTGTTGCAGGAAATTCAGATGCTTTACAAGTAAGTATCTTTATGCAAAACTTTTAAGGGAGTATACTTCATTTTATTTTTGCCACCTAATTGATATCAAATGAATATCCTTAGCCATGGCCGTTCTATTGGCTTGGGAGTTAGCTAATTAGCTAGCTTGCTCTTTCATCTAGCTAGCTGGCATGTCAATCAGCTAACTACCAAATTGTCTCTGTGACTTGGCCGAACGGTTGTTTATTTGACCTAGCTGGTTAGCTAGCTTATCCCTTCGTTAGCTAGCTTGTTCCTTCGTTAGCTAGCTTATTCCTTCATTAGCTAGCTGGAGTTCCATTTTAGCTAGCTATGGAGCCTGTTACAGTTCTTGGCCAAGCCTTGTTATTTTTGAGCTAGCTGGTTAGCTAACTTGGCCTCTTTCTGAGCTAGATGGATTTCATTTTAGTTAACTATGTGTTTTGAATAGTTCTGTGCTGGCTGAATGCTTTGGGTGTCAGTTAGCTGATTAGCTAACTTGACTTCCCTGTTAGCTAGCTGGCTTGCTTTTTAGTTGACTATCATTCCCTGTTACTTTGCTTGGCCAAAGTCACTTTTATTTAGCTAACTGGAGGGCTAGCTGATGCTTCTCTTAGCTAGCTAGCATACCCTATTAGTTAACTGCTTTGCTTTGGAGCTAACTGGTTTTCTTTCTTAGCTAACTATTTTTTACAGGTACTCTTAGCCGAGCGAATTATTTTCAGTTAGCTGGAGAGCTAACTTCCACCTTTCAGGCCATTTGAATTTATTCTGTAGTTAACTAGAGAGCTAGCTACCTTTTGGTTTAGTTAGCTGGAAAGTTAGCTGCTTCTCCCTAGGCGTGTGATTGTCTTTTTTCCTCAGTTAGCTAGTGAGCTAACTATCTTGGCCGGATGCCTTCTTGCTTTTTGAGTTTAGTTAGCTGGGGAGCTAACTATCTGTTGGCTAATTAGCTAAAGAGCTAACTAACTACTTCTCTGTTGCCAAAAGCCGAGCGCCTCTTTTCCATAATTAGCTGGGGAGCTAGCTACCATCTCTTGGCCTCTTTTCTTAGCCATGTGGATTGCTTGCTAAGTTAGCTAATGAGCTAGCTATCTTTTGGCTTGGTTAGCTAATGAGCTAACTACTAGTTCTTTGGTTTACCTCCTGGCCGCATGAGTTGCATATTAGTTAGCTAAAAAGCTAACTAATGGAACTTGCCTTTATCCCCTGGCCGTTTGACTTTGTGAAGATCTAACTAAAGAGTTAGCTGCTCCTACCTGGACGAGCTTCAAGCAGTGAGATATTTCTTGGTTAGTTAGCTAGATAGCTAACTAGCTTACCTTTTGTGGCTGATACTTTTCCAAATTGCCGTGGGATTTCAAATTTAGCTAGCCAGTTAGCTAGCTTGTGGATTTGTACTTCATCTTGCCCGAGCGTCTTCAAGATTGCCAGCTACCTGGAATTAATTCCACTACCACTCAAGCTTTTGAGCATGCTCTCTCTCTCTCTTCTTTATTACATTGCTATTTTCAGCTATATAACTTTTGATTTTTGAAATATAGCAGAGTTCTTCCTTCCTCAAATGGATCTGCATTCAATGCTTAAGGGAAATAATTCAACGGTTATCTTTTCTTCCCGTTTTATTTCCATTTTTTCCTAATGTATCTAACGGATATTTTTGTTGTTGGATATTATAAATAGCTGGATTGAAGAATGACGAATCAAAAAGAGAATTCAAGAGAAAGAAATCCAAGAAAAGAGCCTTTATTGCATATTGTTGAGTGTTGAAAAGCAAGTTGTGTGCATTGAAGTTTCATCTCCATTCATTCTCAAGTCGTCCAGATCTTTGAAGCTTTTCAAGCAATCAAAGCTTCAGCTACTTCAAAGTTCTTCATTTATTGCTGAGGATTGCTTCAAAATTTGTAAAGTATATCTTGAATATTTGCTCATTGTAGGAGCTTTGTTCTCATTTATTCTCTTGTAAAAGGGTTAGAGTTAACCCTTATTTTTGTTGGCTTCCTTGTGCCGTTAAACAAGAGGACTAGCCTGGTAAGGCTAGGGGTTGGCTTCCTTGTGCCATTAAACAAGAGGACTAGCCGGTAAGGCTAGGGGTTTTTGGCTGCCTTGTGCCGTATAAACAAGAGGGCTAGCCGGGAAGGCTAGAGGTTGTAATCGTTGGTACGATTAGTGAAATTCCCAAAGGTTTTGGGGAGTGGATGTAGGTGCTGAGTTTGGCACCGAACCACTATAAACTTCTTGTGTTTGTGTTGTTTGATTCTCTGTATTTTTATTTTGTGCACTCCACTACACCGCTGCCAATAAAAATTAGGGTTAAGCACATATCTACGTTAGCAGTAATTTTTTTTTAAATACCCAATTCACCCCCCTCTTGGGCTACTACATCTGGGCAACAAGTGGTATCAGAGCAGAGTGCTCTTGATTCCTATAGCTTTGATTAGCTTGGAGCCAAAGATCAGTAGTAATCCAAATGGGATCTATGTTGACTGAAGGACAATCAACTAATAGACCACCTTTGTTCAATGGAACAAATTACACATATTGGAAAGCACGAATGAAAATCTTCATTCAAGCACTAGATTATGATTTATGGGGAATCATAATTAATGGACCACACACACCCACTATTAAGATTGATAATATTGATATTGCAAAGCCTGAATCTGAATGGGATGAGCAAGATAAGAAATTAGCTCAATTAAATGCAAAAGCTATGAATGTTCTTTATTGTTCTCTTGATGCAAATGAGTTTAATCGCATATCTACTTGCATGTCTGCTAAAGAAATTGGGATAGACTTGAAGTCACCCATGAGGGTACAAATCAAGTCAAGGAATCCAAAATAAATATGCTTGTTCATAAGTATGAATTATTTAAGATGGATTCATGCTGAAAATATCACTGATATGTTTACAAGATTTACTGACATTATTAATGGTTTAAAAGTCTTGGAAAAGTCTTATGCTAACAGTGATCTTGTTAGAAAAATTTAAGATCTTTACCTAGGATCATGGGAAGCAAAAGTCACTGCTATACAAGAAGCAAAAGATCTCAACAATTTATCACTTGAAGAGTTGGTCGGTTCTTTGATGACTCATGAGCTTCAGCAACGACAACACATTGATGAAGATGATTCAAAGAAAAGGACCATGGCATTGAAGAGTGTAACTCAAAATGATGAAAGTGATGAAACCACTAGTGACAGTGAGAAAGATGATGAAATGGCACTTATCTCAAGAAATTCAAAAAATTTCATGAAAAGAAAAATTTGGAAAAAGAAAAATTTTCAAAGGAGATCATAGCAAAGAAAAGGAAAAGAGTGAACCTCCTACATGCTATGAGTGCAAGAAGCCTGGACATATCAGACCAGATGTCCACTATTAAAGAAAGGATCTAAAAAGTAAAGAAGAAGGCAATGATGGCTACATGGAGCGACAGTGAAGCAACAAGTTCAGAAGATGAAGAGAAAACTGAAGTTGCAAATGTATGCTTCATGGCTGATAATGATGAGGTAAGTCCTAGCTTTCTAGATGACTTTACTTTTGATGAATTACATGGTGCATTTTATGAACTTGTTGATGATTTTGCAAATTTAAGTTCAAAGAATAAAGATTTGAAAAATGAAATAAAAATCTTACTCTTGAAAAAGAAAGAATTTCAAAAATAATGAATCATTGTTAAAGGAAAACCAAGATTTGAAAAATGAAGTAAATAAATTAAAACCAATTGTTGATAGATTTACTTTAAGTTCAGAAAAATTAGAAATGATTTAAATAGTCAAAGAGCTGTTTACAATAGAGCTGGTCTTGGATACAATCCTTTTAAAGACAAAAATTTTTGAAAAATATTTATGTGCATGCTGATGATTCTACTAAATTACATGCTTTAAATGTGGAAAATTAAACATATACTTGTCACACACACAAGTAAAAAATATGGGTTCCAAAAGGAACTATTTGACTAACCCTAAAGGACCCAAGAAAGCTTGGGTACCTAAGAGCAAAATTAAAATTGTGTATGCAGGTGTGTCTTGCAACCCGAGCAATTAAAAGACAATGGTACTTGGATAGCGGGTGCTCAAGACACATGACGGTGATGAATCGCAATTCATCACTTTGGAGGCAAAAGATGGAGGTGTTGTTACTTTCGGTGATAATGGCCAAGGAAAAATAATTGGCATTGGAAAAATAGGTATCACACCTCATGCTTATATTGATAATGTCTTACTTGTGAAAGGACTAAAACATAATTTACTTAGTATTAGTCAATTATGTGACAAAGGATTTAATGTTACATTTGAATCATCTTATGCATTGTTAAAAATCCTACTAATGAAAATATGAAATTTGTTGGTCATAGGCATGGTAATGTATACATTGTTAATTTAAATGATTTGCATGATCAAATGTTGATTGCCTAGTTGCTACAAATAATAAAACTGATAATAGTTGGTTATGGCATCGTAGGCTAGCTCATGCAAGCATGGATTTACTATCTAAATTAATTAAAAAGGATTTAGTACATGGTTTGCCAAAACTTCTTTTGAAAAAGATAAAGATTTGATGCTTGTCAATTTGGAAAACAAACCCGAGTATCTTTTAAATCAAAGAATTTGATTTCAACCACTAGACCTTTGGAACTCTTGCATATGGATTTATTCGGTCCTACAAGAACAACTAGTCTAGGAGGAAAAAGATATGGTTTTGTTGTTATTGATGATTTCTCTCGTTTTACATGGGTTTTATTTCTATCTAGTAAAGATGAAGCATTTCCATCATTTCAAAAATTATTTAAAAGAATTACAAATGAAAAGAATTCTTCTGTTTTATCGATACGAAGTGATCATGGAAAAGAATTTGAAAATAAATCTTTTGAAGAATTTTGTAATGAAAATGGAATTGAACATAATTTTTCTGCACCAAGACACCTCAACAAAATGGAGTAGTTGAAAGAAAGAATAGAACTTTAGAAGAAATGGCTCGTACCATGTTGTGTGAAAGCAATCTCCAAAATATTTTTGGGCAGAAGCTATTAACACTGCATGTTATGTTTTAAATCGTGCATTAATTAGACCTGTTTTGAAAAAGACTCCTTATGAACTTTGGAAAGGAAGAAAACCTAATATAAGTTATTTTCATGTTTTGGATGCCGATGTTTTGTTTTAAATAATAAAAATCAAACCTTGATAAATTTGATGCTAAATCTGATGAAGGAATTTTTCTGGTTATTCTTTACATAGTAGAGCTTTTAGATATTCAACAAAAAGACTTTAGTAGTTGAAGAATCAATTCATGTTATCTTTGATGAATCTAATGATCTTCCATTAAGGAAGAGAAAAGGTATAAATGATGCAGATGAATTGAAGATCAACTCAAGGACATCACCTTGAAGGATAAAGATGATCAGATACACAAGAGGTAAATGAAGAAGGGAACGCTGACCTACCTGAAGCCTCACAAGGTAATGATGAATTAGAAAGAGGATGGAGGTATGTTCACAGTCACCCTAAAGATCAAATTATTGGTGATATCTCAAGGATTAGAACTAGATCATCATTTAGAGATACTTATAATAACTTAGCATTTGTATCTAAAATTGAACCTAAATGTTATGATGATGCTAAAATGATGTTGATTGGATTAATGCCATGCATGAGGAACTTAACCAATTTGAAAGAAATAATGTTTGGACTCTTATTGAAAGACCTCATGATCATCAAATTATTGGAACTAAATGGGTTTTTAGAAACAAATTAGATGAACATGGTAATATAATTAGAAATAAAGCAAGATTAGTAGCTAAGGGTTATAATCAAGAAGAGGGAATTGATTTTGATGAAACTTATGCCCCTGTTGCTAGATTAGAAGCTATTAGATTACTTCTTGCTTATGCTTGTTTATGAATTTTAAATTATATCAAATGGATGTTAAAAGCGCTTTCTTAAATGGATATATTGCTGAACAAGTTTTTGTGGAACACCACCCGGCTTTGAAAATCACTTGTTTCCAAACCACGTTTAAATTAAACAAAGCTTTGTATGGTTTGAAGCAAGCGCCCCGGGCTTGGTATGAAAGATTAAGCAAATTCTTGATTAGTAATGAATTCATTCGAGGAAATGTGGATACAACTTTATTTATTAAAAGACAAAATAAAGATATATTAATTATTCAAATCTATGTTGATGATATCATATTGGTGCCACTAATGATTCTTTGTGCAAAGACTTTGCTAAGCTTATGCAGGGAGAATTCGAGATGAGTATGATGGGAGAACTGAACTACTTTCTCGGACTACAAATCAAACAAAGCAAAGATGGGATCTTCATAAGCCAATCCAAATACATCAAAGAAATGATCAAAAAGTTTGGCATGGAGACATCAAAAGTATCGGTACCCCTATGAGCTCATCATGTAGACTTGAATCTTATAATTCTGAAAAATCTGTTGATTTAAAATTTATAGAGGCATGATAGGATCATTGTTATACTTAACTGCTAGTAGACCAGATATTTTTTAGTGTTTGCATGTGTGCAGATATCAAGCTAATCCTAAAGAATCACACTTGCTTGCTGTTAAAAGAATATTTAAATATTTAAATGGAACAATAAATTTAGGTATATGGTATGACAAACAATCTAGCATTGACTTAATAGGATACACTGATTCAGACTTTGCTGGATGTAAAATAGATAGAAAATCAACTAGTGGAACTTGCCATTTCTAGGTGTTAACTTAATTTCATGGTTTAGCAAAAAGCAAACTTCAGTAGCATTGTCTACGGCCGAGGCCGAATACATTGCAGCTGGAAGTTGCTGTGCTCAAATTTTGTGGATTAAGCAGCAACTAGAAGATTATGGTATCAAACAAAAGGCATACCAATAAAATGTGATAATACAAGTGCAATTGTTTAACTAAAAATCCTATTCAACATTCAGAACAAAACATATTGAAATTAGACATCATTTCATTAGAGATCATGTAATAATGGAAATGTTGTTATTGAATTTTTAAACACTAAAAATCAAATTGCTGATATTTTTACTAAGCCTCTTGATGAAACAAAATTTTATGAAATTAGAAGAGAATTGGAATGTTTGATCCAACCATTTAATGAATCAGATTAATGAATTAATATTGGAAAATCATATTTAAATATGTTGCATCATTTCCATTCAATCAAATCTCTTAATGGAAAATCTTTCAATTAAATGCTTGCTATGAGTGTGTCAGTTAGCTGAAGTTTTTCCCACATGAGAAACTTTTTAAAATCATCCACCAACCGGCCATTGAACCTTTTATTTTTCATGGCAGTTAACCAACCAGGCAACCAAACAGTCACCTGGCCAGCTAACCTCTTGAATCCTTCCTATATAACCTTTCACCAACCGACTTTCATTCAACCGTCTCCTCTTCAAGATCGTCCTCTCCACACTTTATCTCTTCACACTTTTCATCTCATTCCATTCCTCTTCCAATCTATCTTCCAAGTGAAGATCGTGGATGGCTCCCAAGAAGAAAGCAATCGCAAGAGATGATGATTCTGATCTTCGAAGGAAGTCTTCTTCTTCCTCTCAATCAACACCCTCTTGCCGCAAAATCATTTGTTCATGGAAGGTTAGTAGATTTAACTTCCTAGACAAGAAAACTTTAAATAGAAAACTCCTTGTTAATCAAGGTTGGCTTATCTACCAAAAGGCCAATTTATCCTGAGTTAATTAAAGATTTTATGAAAATATTAACTTGGTTATGGAACAATTTCATCCCATGTGAAAAAATAGGATTGACCTTGATCGAAAGACTCTAATTAAGCATTCCTCATAATGGTATCCTAGAAATCCTTCCTAGCGAAAGAGGTTATAAAATTGGTTTGTTGGAAGATTATTGATGCCCAATCCTTTTGATTTTGATGATTACTAAAAGCCATTGAGTTCATTAAAAGATATAATGAGTTTATTTAAATGAGCAATAAATTTATTTTGAACAATCAATGAGAATGTTAAAGTTTGACTTTAATCAATTTTGAAAGTAACTTTAAGCTCAATGTTTAAACTTTCAAAAAGAAATTTTATAATTCATGTTTTATCAATGAGTTTTTGGAATAGTTCTTGAATTAATTCTTAATGTCAATTTTATTGAATTCAAGTCAAAAATGAATTAAAATGAATCTGGAACGATTTTAATGTCAATCAGAAAAGTTTCTGATTTTTGATACGTTCCGGAGCCGACTCTGAGTTTCAGAGTCGACTCCACTCAGTGTACAGAAATGTGCATCTGTCTCGAGTCGACCCACGAAATTTGTCGAGTCGACCCCTGATTCTGTCGAGCCGACTCCATGACTGTGCGAGTCGACTCCGCTCAGACACCAGAAGAGTGTTTTTCTGAGCACTTCGCGAGTCGACCCCAACCTTTCATGAGTCGACTCCCGACTTTCAGGAGTCGACACTTTACTTTTGGTGAGTCGACCCCTAACCTTTATAAACATTTCTATTTTTGGTAAGACGAGCTCGAGCCGACTCGGGAAAAGCATGAGTCGACTCCAGCAAATCTGGGCGAAATTTTTACGGATGCCAACTCAGCTCCAACGGTAAGTTTTTTGATTAACGGCTATTTTTCTTTGTCTCTAACGGCTATATTCTTGCAGAATCTATAAATAGAGAAGCTCTTTTCAAATCAAAGAGAGACAATAGAGAGAAATTTATTTCAAAGAAAAAGAAGAGAAAAATCGGAAAAACAGAGCTTATTGAAAAAATCCGAGATTCAAAATAGAGTGAAAGAAAGAGTGAAATCAAAGGAAGTTCCTTCTGTGCTCAAGCTCAATCCAAGGAAGCTTCAAGAAAATCCAAGTGCATCAAGAGCAAATCAAGGATTTTCAACACTCAAAGAAAAGAGGAAAAGCCCAAATCAACTCCAAACTTTCCGTGAGAATCCGTGCTGAGGCCTGATTCTACACTTCAAAGGAGTTGAAGAAAAGAAGAAAAGCTCAAAGCCAACCAACTGCAAATCAGGCTTATCTAAACTCTATTCTTATTTTGTTTATCTGCTCATTAAGGAGCATTGTAAAACAAACATATTTCTATTCTTTGTCTAGTTCAATCTGGGATTGAACTAGTGGAGGTAGTCTTACCTCGTTCAAGCTTGGTTAAGCTTGGGTTTGGGTTTTGTGCTGGTGAGCCCTTGAAAACCGGCTGGGTTCGTTGTGATCCCGGGAAAACAACAAGTTTGAGTTGTGAGCTTGTAAAACAACTCGGCTGTAATCTAGGGAGATTATAGTGTGGACCCAAGTGAATCTTGGGAGTGGACGTAGGTGTTGGTTGCACCGAACCACTATAAAATCTTGTGTTTGCCGTGCTCATTGTCTCTATCTCTATCTCTTTTATTCTGTTTGTGCATTGCTTTATTTTCTTCACTTCATCTTAAGCTAAAACATTTAAAAGGCTTAAATTTTTAAGAACCCAATTCACCCCCCCTCTTGGGTTGCCATCTGGGCCAACAATTGGTATCAGAGCAAGTGCTCATTTAGAATTTGATCTCACGATCAAGGGCTAAAGATCCTTATGGCAACACAAAGTGGTTCATGTTTTGCTGAAGGTCATTCTACGAATAGACCTCCTTTATTTAATGGAACCAACTATTCATATTGGAAAGCTAGAATGAGAATATTCATTCAAGCTTCTGACTATGAATTGTGGGGAGTAATAATAAATGGACCTAGTACACCCACACACGTAATAGATGGCACTATTGTTCCTAAGCCCGAAAGGGATTGGAATGATAATGATAGGAGAATGGCACAACTAAATGCTAAAGCCATTAACATTTTGTATTGTTCCTTAGACTCTAATGAATTCAACCGAATCTCAACATGTAATTCCGCAAAAGAAATTTGGGATAGGTTGGAAATAACACATGAAGGAACAAACCAAGTAAAAGAATCAAAGATAAATATTTTGGTTCATAAATATGAATTATTTACATGGAACAAAATGAAACCATCACATGCATGTTCACTAGATTCACTGATATTGTGAATGGTTTGAAAAGTCTTGGAAAATATACTAACTCTGAGCTTGTTCGCAAAATTCTTAGGTCTTCCAAGGACTTGGGAAGCCAAGGTGACAGCCATACAAGAAGCCAAAGATCTGAACACCTACCATTGGAAGAGCTTCTTGGTTCGCTAATGACTCATGAGCTCAAGTTAAACAACATGTCAATGAGGATGAGTCAAGAAAGAAGAAGACCATCGCCCTCAAAGCTGCAAAAGGAAGAAGCAGCATGATGATGAGATGATGATGATGAGAGCCCTCTCTTGCAAGGAAATTCAAGAAATTTATGCAAAAAGGAGGCCCTTCCACAAGAAAGATTTGGATCAAAATGGAAGGAGAAAAGAAAGATAAGAAAAAGGACAAGGACAAAGAGAAAGAGCCCTTATGTTATGAATGTAAAAAGCCAGGGCATTTTAGATATGACTGTCCTTTACTTAAGAAGGCCTACAAGAAAAAGAAAAAGGCCTACATGGCAACTTGGACTGACAGTGAAGAGTCTTCTTCCGAAGAAGAAGAACAAAAAGAAGTTGCAAATGTTTGCTTCATGGCGGACGACAACGAAGAGGTAAGTACCGAAACCCCGATGATGAATTTACTTTTGATGAAATGTTTGAAGCATTTAATGAATTGATGATTGATTTCAAAATTTGAAAAAGAAACAAATTTTTGAAAAAGAAAAATTTAAACTTTATTAAAAGAAAAGAAAATCTTAATAAGAATTCTTAAATCTGAAAATGAAAATCTAATTAAAGAAAAAGAATCAATCTCTAATGAAAATGATTTTCTAAAGAAAGATGTTAAAAAGTATAAAGTATTGTTGAGAAATTTACTCTAAGCTCAACTAAACTAAATTGATTTTAATAGTCAAAAAGCAGTTTTTGACAAAGCAGGTTTAGGGTATACACATTTAGAAACAAAAATTTGAAAAATTTTTGTAAAAGCTAACCAAAGTAATATTACTTGTTTTAAATGTAATCAAAAAGGACATAAATCTTTGAGTGCAAAACAATAAGTAAAATGAAATTAAAAAAAAGAAAATTTGGGTTCCGAAAGGAACAATTTTATTGCTACTAACCATGAAGGACCCAAGAAAGCTTGGGTACCTAAACATAAAGTTTAAATTATGTTGCAGGAATGTCTTGTAGCCAAAAGATCAAAAAAAAGTGGTACCTTGATAGTGGCTGCTCAAGACATATGACGGGTGACAAAGATGAATTCATCACCCTGGAAGAAAAGAAAGGTGGAGTTGTTACGTTTGGCGATAATGGTAAAGGTCAAATTATGGGCCTTGGTAAAGTTCGTATAACTCCATCTACATTTATTGATAATGTACTTTATGTTGATGGTTTGAAAGCATAATCTAATTAGTATAAGCCAATTATGTGATAAAACTTTAATGTTTCATTTAAATCTTCTATATGCACTGTAACTAATTCTATTGATAATAGCATTGTATTTACTGGTTATAGACATGGCAATGTTTACTTGGTTGATCTAGAAAAATTATCTTTGAGTGATCATTGCTTATTGCTGACAATGCTAATATAAATGAGAGTTGGTTGTGGCATCGTAGATTAGGTCATGCAAGCACACACCTTATTTCAAAATTAATTAAAATGGATTTAGTTAAAGGCTTACCTAAACTAGATTTTGAAAATAACAAAATATGTGATGCATGTCAATTTGGAAAACAAACTAGAAGTTCTTTCAAATCTAAAAATTGTTTCAACTTCTAGGCATTAGAGCTACTTCACATGGACCTTTTTGGACCAACTAGAACCACAAGTCTAGGAGGAAAGAAATATGGTCTAGTGATTGTAGATGATTATTCTAGATATACTTGGGTAATGTTTTTAGCTCACAAAGATGAGACTTTCTCGATATTCCTGAAATTCTTCAAGAAAGTCACAAATGAGAAAAACACTACCATAGTATCTCTAAGAAGTGATCATGGAACTGAATTTGAAAATCACTTATTTGAAAGTTTTGCACTGAAAATGGTATTAATCATAATTTTTCAGCCCCTAGGACTCCACAGCAAAATGGTGTAGTTGAAAGGAAAAATAGGACTCTAGAAGACATGGCCCGTACCATGCTATGCGAAAGTAACCTACCAAAGTACTTTTGGGCGGAAGCTATTAACACAGCATGCTACATCTTAAATCGAGCCCTAATAAGACCAATCTTAAAGAAAACACCTTATGAATTATGGAATGAAAGAAAACCCAATATAAAATACTTTCATGCATTTGGATGTAAATGTTTTATTCAATAATGGTAAAAACAATTTAGGCAAATTTGATGCTAAATCTGATGAAGGAATATTCTTAGGATATTCAACAACTAGTAAAGCTTATAGAGTATTTAACAAGAAAACTTAGTAGTTGAAGAATCCATTCATATAGTTTTCGATGAGTCTTTAGCATCTAGTTCTGAAAAGCTTGATGATGAGGAAGATACAAACATAATTGAAAAAGATCTTGAAAAACTTAATATTGAAGTATCTTCAGATCATGAGCAAGAAGCTAAAGATGATGATTCACATAAGGACGATGATCAATATTGATCATAATGATATAGATCTTCCAAGAGACTGGAGATATGCTCATAGTCATCCCAAGGAATTGATTATAGGTGATCCATCTCAAGGAATAAGAACTAGATCATATATGAGAAATATTAGTAATCATCTTGCATTTGTATCACAAATTGAACCTAAAACTATTGAAGAAGCTGAAAAAGATAATAATTGGATGTTAGCAATGCAAGAAGAATTAAATCAATTTACAAGAAATAATGTATGGACTTTAGTTGAAAGACCTAAAAATCATTCAGTTATAGGATCAAAATGGATATTAGAAATAAACTAGATGAAAATGGCATAGTAATTAGAAACAAAGCTAGATTGGTTGCAAAAGGATATAATCAAGAAGAAGGTATTGATTTTGATGAAACCTTTGCGCCAGTAGCTAGATTAGAAGCCATTAGCTATTACTTGCATTTGCATGTCATATGAATTTTAACTTATTTCAAATGGATGTTAAAAGCGCATTTTTAAATGGATTTATAAATGAAGAAGTTTATGTAGAACAACCACCAGGTTTTGAAGATCACGAATTTTCAAATCACGTTTTTAAATTGCACAAAGCTTTATATGGTTTGAAACAAGCACCTAGAGCTTGGTATGATAGATTAAGTAAATTCTTAATTGAAAATGATTTTATAAGAGGAAATGTTGATAAAACTTTGTTTTTGAAAAGAAAAGTAAAGATTTATTGTAGTACAAATATATGTTGATGACATTATTTTTGGTGCTACTAACGATTCTCTATGTCAAGAATTTGCCAAGTTGATGCAGGGAGAATTTGAGATGAGCATGATGGGAGAACTCAACTTCTTCCTTGGACTCCAAATCAAACAAAGCAAAGAGGGAATCTTCATCAACCAAACAAAATACACAAGAGAAATCCTAAAGAAGTTTGGTATGGAATCAATGAAACCCCTCGGAACACCAATGAGTCCTTCATGCAAGCTGGACAAAGATGAAGAAGGTAAGAAGGTTGATCAGAAATATTATCGAGGTATAATCGGATCCCTACTTTATTTAACTGCAAGTAGACCAGACATTATGTTTGCTGTTTGTTTATGTGCTAGATTTCAATCAGAACCTAAAGAATCACATTTAATTGCTGTTAAAAGAATACTAAGATATGTAAGTGGAACAAAAAATGTAGGTTTATGGTATTCTAGAGACTCCACATTAAATCTGATTGCATACACTGATTCTGATTATGCTGGATGTAAGTTAGATAGAAAAAGCACAAGTGGTGCATGCCAATTCTTAGGAAGTAACTTAATCTCATGGTTTAGCAAAAAGCAAAATTCAGTTGCATTATCAACTACTGAAGCTGAATATGTAGCGGCTGGAAGTTGCTGTGCGCAAATCCTATGGATTAAGCGACAACTTGAAGACTATGGTATCACACTTGATAAACACCATAAATGTGATAACACAAGTGCAATTAATCTAACTAAAAATCCAATTCAACATTCAAGAACTAAACACATAGAAATTAGATATCATTTTATAAGAGAACATGTAGCAAATAATGAAATATGTCTTGATTATGTTAACACTGAAGAACAATTAGCTGACATATTTACTAAACCTTTAAATGAAGAGAGATTCTGTTATCTTAGAGGAGAGTTAGGTATTTGTGATCCATTAGAATGAATTTGAAACCCCTAAGGAATTTTATCTAAGATTCCTTCAAATCTTTGATCTTTAAGGAAATCTTATCTAGAATTCATATCTAATTGATCACTCATATTCAATGATTATTTTATCAATTTTTATGATCAAATTCCGGACACATTTCAGAAATTTCATGTTTTTGCTCTGAAATGGTCTCGGAGCCGACTCGGTGCGTATCGGAGTCGACTCCTGGTTTCGACTGAAACTCTCGGGTCGACCCCTCCTCGGCGCGAGTCGACTCCAAGTCGGGATGGTTTTCTGTGACTGTCCGGAGTCGACCCCTGGCTTTGCGCGAGCCGACTCGAAGTGGTCCCAGGTTGATTTATCTAGGGCAGAGTCGACTCGCCGTTCATTTCAAACTTTCCAATCTTCAAAATACTCTCTCCAAAATCTCCAAACCTTCCAAACTTCCTAAATCCCTGATTACACTTCCAATCGACCAATGGCCCCAAAACGTGGTTCCAACCTTGTGCGGCCGGCGTCAAGAGGAAGCGAGCCGTTAGGAAAACCGTGAGGCGTCCCGTGCGTGAGCCGTCACCCAGCTCGGATTCCACTTCTTCTTCTACTCCGAATGCTTCACCTGCTGCTGCTCTTCAGGTAGATAGATTAGCGGATAGGATCATAACAACGGGTAGAAAGGTAGATTTTGAATTATTTGAAGCTGAGGGTTTTTGTTGGGAGACAATTGATTGAGATGGGATGGGAGAAAATATGTTCCTGGATTGCCCCACCTATCCCTCTCTAGTAAAGGAATTCTACAAAAATTGTCTAGAGGAGATCACGGCCTGTTAGCAATGTGAGAGGTCATAGGATCTCTGTACTGTTGAGCTTCTTTCTAGACTGTTGGATTACCCTTATCTGGCACTGCCACCTTTTCTTCAGAAGACCGTAGTCCCGCTCTTGCTAGATTATTAAATCGGGATGTTGTCGGATTTGAAGAGGTTTTTGCCAACCAACTTTCATTAGAACTGAGATTATTACATAATATTTGCAGTAGGATACTCTTTCCAAAGATGGAAGATTTGATTATGTATCGGAAAGAGATATCTTTGTGATGGATGCCATTGTCACGGGCAAACCTATAAACCTTCCCAGTATGATACTTTGGTACATTGCAGACTGTGGAGGAAAAGAAAGTCTAGCCTGCCCTATGGAATGATTCTACAAAGATTTTTCTGAGCCAAGGAGTTGTGATTTCTGATAATGAGCCAATGAGGAATCTGCGACATACTGACTTTTATAGCTTGGCCACCATTCATCGAATGGGTTTTATCAAGAAGAATGGAAAATGGGAGAGGAAAGGACTGATAGAAGAGAGAGCTACAGATGTTGAGGCTGCAGGACCTTCAGTCAGACATCCTTCACCTGCACCTCCGAGCCCTTCTACTTCTGCCCCTGCTCCAGCCCCCGCTCCATCTTTTGATCAAGCTTCATCTCTTCTGCCGGTTTCTCAGATCAACAATTAAAGCAACTCAAAGTTCTATTTGATGATCAATCTGAAAAACTTAAATCTGAATTTGAGAATAAGTTCATGAATTTGAAGGAGACTCTTTATTCATTGGATGATCGTATCACTAAGATGGAGTCTACTCTCAGCTCTTCTTCGGTATCTTTAAGTGGTGATCTCAAAAATATATTTGAAGAACTTAAAGATATATGCGGAGATGGAGAGACTTATGCAAGTGCAATGCGGAGCTACAAGACAAGATTTTGACTGCTTGCACCTTTGTCGATGAGAGGCTCAAAGATTATGTAAAATCAATCTGATGGAATGAAGAACATAGTAGATCATTTAACTAGGATTGTAAGAACTCATTTCTGATGTATTAGATTTTCAATCCTTGCTATGTACTGAAATTTGTATGTTTCATTTTGATATCAATGTATTAAACATCTTGATGTATTAGACTTTTGATGAAATGAATATGTTGATTACTCAATGTATTTCCTTCTTTCAATGAATGAATTGAATATTTATGCTTCTCTACCTTTTTGTTGATAACAAAAAAGGGGGAGAGTTTTATAGTTTTATGATTGTAATATGCATGAGAAAATCAAAGTAATCAATGAGATAAACAATGGGATATTTAAGTTTCATAGGGGGAGCTACCTCATTCAGGGGGAGCCTAAGCCTAACTATGAAAACAAAATAAATTCACTAATCAATCATGCATAAACTCAATGTTTTTGTCATCATCAAAAAGGGGGAGATTGTTGGAAGATTATTGAAAAATTATATGCCCCAATCCTTTTGATTTTGATGATTACTAAAAGCCATTGAGTTCATTAAAAGATATAATGAGTTTATTTAAATGAGCAATAAATTTATTTTGAACAATCAATGAGAATGTTAAAGTTTGACTTTAATCAATTTTGAAAGTAACTTTAAGCTCAATGTTTAAACTTTCAAAAAGAAATTTTATAATTCATGTTTTATCAATGAGTTTTTGGAATAGTTCTTGAATTAATTCTTAATGTCAATTTTATTGAATTCAAGTCAAAAATGAATTAAAATGAATCTGGAACGATTTTAATGTCAATCAGAAAAGTTTCTGATTTTTGATACGTTCCGGAGCCGACTCTGAGTTTCAGAGTCGACTCCGCTCAGTGTACAGAAATGTGCATCTGTCTCGAGTCGACCCACGAAATTTTCGAGTCGACCCCTGATTCTGTCGAGCCGACTCCATGACTGTGCGAGTCGACTCCGCTCAGACACCAGAAGAGTGTTTTTCTGAGCACTTCGCGAGTCGACCCCAACCTTTCATGAGTCGACTCCCGACTTTCAGGAGTCGACACTTTACTTTTGGTGAGTCGACCCCTAACTTTATAAACATTTCTATTTTTGGTAAGACGAGCTCGAGCCGACTCGGGAAAAGCATGAGTCGACTCCAGCAAATCTGGGCGAAATTTTTACGGATGCCAACTCAGCTCCAACGGTAAGTTTTTTGATTAACGGCTATTTTTCTTTGTCTCTAACGGCTATATTCTTGCAGAATCTATAAATAGAGAAGCTGTTTTCAAATCAAAGAGACGAATAGAGAGAAATTTATTTCAAAGAAAAGAAAGAAAAATCGGAAAAATAGAGCTTCAGTTGAAAAAATCCGAGATTCAAAATAGAGTGAAGAAAGAGTGTGAAATCAAAGGAAGTTCCTTCTGTGCTCAAGCTCAATCCAAGGAAGCTTCAAGAAAATCCAAGTGCTCAAGAGTCAAGAGATTTTCAACACTCAAGAAAAGAGGAAAAGCCCAAATCAACTCCAACAATCTTCCGTGAGAATCCGTGCTGAGGCCTGATTCTACACCAAAGGAGTTGAAGAAAAGAAGAAAAGCTCAAAGCCAACCAACTGCAAATCAGGCTTATCTAAACTCTATTCTTACTTTGTTTATCTGCTCATTAAGGAGCCTTGTAACTAAACAAACATATTTCTATTCTTTGTGTCTAGCTCAATCTGGGGATTGAACTAGAGGAGGTAGTCTTACCTCGTTCAAGCTTGGTTAAGCTTGGGTTTAGGGTTTTTGTGCTGGTGAGCCCTTGAAAACCGGCTGGGTTCGTTGTGCGCCCGGAAAACAACAAGTTTGAGTTGTGAGCTTGTAAAACAACTCGGCTGTAATCTAGGAGATTATAGTGTGGACCCAAGTGAATCTTGGGAGTGGACGTAGGTGTTGGATACACCGAACCACTATAAAATCTTGTGTTTGCCGTGCTCATTGTCTCTATCTCTATCTCTGTTTATTCACTGTTTATCTTTGCTTTGCATTTCTTCATTCATCTAAGCTAAAAATTTAAAAGGCTAATTTTTTAAAGAATCCAATTCACCCCCCCCCCCTCTTGGGTTGTCATTTGGGCCAACATGGTTTAATCCTTAGCATAGACGATAACGAGGCTAGTAACATAGAAACTCTTGATGCTAACATGTTATCAGTTGAAAATAGACTATTTCACAGTATTATAGCCAAAATTAGTGTCCCTCGTGCTGGTTCGTTCAATGTTGTCACTGATCGTGATATCTGCATAATGTATGATATTCTTATTGGATCTCCTGTAGACCTTACTGATATAATAATGACCATTATGAAAGAATCTCTAAGTAGGTCTAAGGTTGCACTGCCCTATGGGATGTTTCTCACTTACGTCTTTGAATATTTCAATACAAAACTTAAAGAAGAAACTATTGTGGCATTACGTCACACCGATGTGTTTAATGCTCATTCATTACATTGGATGGACTATGCCAAAAGGGATGGTGTTTGGCTTAAGGTTAGATCCAGAACTATTCAATCAAGTTCTTTGCCACCACCTAACCAGCCTCCACCCGTCTATTCTCCTCAAAACTACTTTAATTTTGATTTCCATCAACCAAATCCATACCTTGCTGCGATGACAGCTGATCAAAATATATTTTTATCTGAAACACCAGTTGTTCATGCTTCTGGTTCTTCTTATCGTAATGACAACCCTACTCCTACTCTTCCAACTATCCGAATCTGTGAAGAACAAATTCAGCGAATTATTCATGATTTGTCCCTTGCTCAATCAAGCCGAAGTTCTAGGGACAGCGCTTCTTCTGTTAATGATCAAACTATCACCGTACCCCACATTTCATCCGTATTTGAGACTATCTCTGAATTCAAGACTATCCAAAGCCAACTTGTCCATAACGTAGGTATTCTGAATGGGCAAGTTTTTCATCATAATGAGAATGTCATGGATAAGATCTTGAAAGAGATTAACTTCTTAAAAGATAAAGTTGAAAATTTTGAGACTAAAGCTGATTGGGTAGAACATCAAACGAGAACAAATGTGAATCAGACAAGAGACGCCACATATTGTTGATCACTGGCCTGCATCTCTATCAAAGTTGATCAAGCTTGTGGAAACGCATATCTCTGCGTGGCTTCAGGTGCTTCGTCTTCACATCCACATTTATGACCACCCCACATCCCCCAAGACTCTCAAGTCAGAAGACCTCCTCAAGCTTCTGTTCATATTTCTTCTTGATGATGATGAGAAGTGAATGACTTTCAGTGATTTGAATGTTTATGAACATGCTACTTTTTACTCTTTTGTGTTGTATGACTTCAAACTATGACATGTAATATCTGTATTGACTTTACTTGATTTTGTAATGCTCTGTATGACTATTATAAATATGTATGAATGATCCAATTATCTTGATGTTTTATGCTTAAATTTATGGCAAGACTCTTCAATCTTCTTTTTGATCAATGACAAAAAGGGGGAGAAGAATGTTGCTTACATTAAGGAAATGGATAAAGTAATAACTCCATATATTCAGGGGGAGCTTACTTATTCAGATTGACAAGGGGAGAAAGTAATTTTTTTCTTTCCTCTGTTTACACTCCTGTTTATCATAATACTTCCTATATTTTCTCTTTGGATGCTTAAGGGTTTTTTCATCATCAAAAAGGGAAAGATTGTTGACCCTATATTGATTTTGATGCTTACAAAATAATTAAGCAAAGACTAATTATATTTATTAAACTTGTTGCAGGGAAATTCAGATGCTTTACAAGTAAGTATCTTCATGCAAAACTTTTAACGGAGTATACTTCATTTTATTTTTGCCACCTAATTAATTTCAAATGAATATCCTTAGCCATGGCCGTTCTATTGGCTTGGGAGTTAGCTAATTAGCTAGCTTGCTCTTTCATCTAGCTAGCTAGCACGTCAATCAGCTAACTACCAAATCGTCTCTATGACTTAGCCGAACGGTTGTTTAAATTAGCTAGCTGGATAGCTAGCTTATCCCTTCGTTAGCTAGCTTGTTCCTTCGTTAGCTAGCTGGAGTTCCATTTTAGCTAGCTATGGTGCCTGTTACAGTTCTTGGCCGAGCCTTGTTATTTTTGAGCTAGCTGGTTAGCTAGCTTGGCCTCTTTCTGAGCTAGCTGGATTTCATTTTAGTTAACTATGTTTTGAATAGTTCTGTGCTGGCCGAATGCTTTGGGTGTCAGTTAGCTGATTAGCTAACTTGACTTCCATGTTAGCTAGCTGGCTTGCCTTTTAGTTGACTATCATTCCCTGTTACTTTGCTTGGCCGAAAGTCACTTTTATTTAGCTAACTGGAGGGCTAGCTGATGCTTCTCTTAGCTAGCTGGCATACCCTATAAGTTAATTGCTTTGCTTTGGAGCTAACTGGTTTTCTTTCTTAGCTAACTATTTTTCATAGGTCCTACAAGAACAACTAGTCTAGGAGGTAAAAGATACGGTTTTATTGTTATTGATGATTTCTCTGCTTTACATGGGTTTTATTTCTATCTAGTAAAGACGAAGCGTTTTCAGCATTTCAAAAATTATTCAAAAGAATTACAAACGAAAAGAATTCTTCTGTTTTGTCGATAGGAAGTGATCATGGAAAAGAATTTGAAAACAAATCTTTTGAAGAATTTTGTAATGAAAATGGAATTGAACATAATTTTTCTGCACCAAGAACACCACAACAAAATGGAGTAGTTGAAAGAAAGAATAGAACATTAGAGGAAATGCGCGTACCATGTTGTGTGAAAGCAATCTTCAAAATATTTTTGGGCAAAAGCTATTAACACTGCATGTTATGTCTTAAATCGTGCATTAATTAGACTTATTTTGAAAAAGACTCCATATGAACTTTGGAAAGGAAGAAAACCTAATATAAGTTACTTTCATGTTTTTGGATGCCGATGTTTTGTATTAAATAATGAAAAATCAAACCTTGATAAATTTGATGCTAAGTCTAATGAAGGAATTTTTCTTGGATATTCTTTACATAGTAGAGCTTTTAGAATATTCAACAAAAAGACTTTAGTAGTTGAAGAATCAATTCATGTTATCTTTGATGAATCTAATGATCTTCCATCAAGGAAGAGAAAAGGTATAAATGATGCAAATGACATTGAAGATTAATTCAAGGACATCACACTGAAGGATAAGAATGACTCGGATACACAAGAGGTAAATGAAGGAGGGAACGCTGACCTACCTGAAGCCTCACAAGGTAATGATGAATTAGAAAGTGGTTGGAGGTATGTTCTCAGTCACCCCAAAGATCTAATTATTGGTGATCCTTCTCAAGGAGTTAGAACTAGATCATCATTTAGAGATGCTTGTAATAACTTAGCATTTGTATCTAAAATTGAACCTAAATGTTATGATGATGCTAAAAATGATGTTGATTGGATTAATGCCATGCATGAGGAACTTAACCAATTTGAAAGAAATAATGTTTGGACTCTTATTGAAAGACCTCATGATCATCAAATTATTGGAACTAAATGGGTTTATAGAAACAAATTAGATGAACATGGTAATATAATTAGAAATAAGGCAAGATTAGTAGCTAAGGGTTATAATCAAGAAGAGGGAATTGATTTTGATGAAACTTATGCTCCTGTTGCTAGATTAGAAGCTATTAGATTACTTCTTGCTTATGCTTGTTATATGAATTTTAAATTGTATCAAATGGATGTTAAAAGTGCTTTCTTAAATGGATACATTGCTGAACAAGTTTTTGTGGAACAACCACCCGGCTTTGAAAATCACTTGTTTCCAAATCACGTTTTCAAATTGAACAAGGCTTTATATGGTTTGAAACAAGCGTCCCGGGCGTGGTATGAAAGATTAAGCAAATTCTTGATTAGAAATGATTTCATTCGAGGAACTATGGATACAACTTTATTTATTAAAAGATAAAATAAAGATATATTAATTATTCAAATCTATGTTGATGATATCATATTTGGTGCCACTAACAATTCTTTATGCAAAGAGTTTGCTAAGCTTATGCAGGGAGAGTTCGAGATGAGTATGATGGGTGAGCTGACCTACTTCCTCGGATTATAAATTAAACAAAGCAAAGATGGGATCTTCATAAGCCAATCTAAATATACCAAAGAAATGATCAAGAAGTTTGGCATGGAGACATCCAAGAGTATCGGTACCCCTATGAGCTCATCATGTAGACTTGAATCTTATAATTCTGAAAAGTCTGTTGATTTAAAATTATATAGAGGCATAATTGGATCATTATTATATTTAACTGCTAGTAGGCCAGATATTTTATTTAGTGTTTGCATGTGTGCAAGATATCAAGCCAATCCTAAAGAATCACACTTGCTTGCTGTCAAAAGAATATTTAAATATTTAAATGGAACAGTAAATTTAGGTATATGGTATGACAAACAATCTAGCATTGACTTAATAGGATATACTGATTCGGACTTTGCTGGATGTAAAATAGATAGGAAATCAACTACTGGAACTTGCCAATTTCTAGGTGTTAACTTAATCTCATGGTTTAGCAAAAAGCAAACTTCAATAGCACTGTCTACGGCCGAAGCCGAATACGTTGCAGCTGGAAGTTGCTGTGCTCAAATCTTATGGATTAAGCAACAACTAGAAGATTATGGTATTAAACAAAAAGCTATACCAATAAAATGTGATAATACAAGTGCAATCAATTTAACTAAGAATCCTATTCATCATTCCAGAACTAAACATATTGAAATTAGACATCATTTCATTAGAGATCACGTAAATAATGAAAATATTGTTATTGAATTTTTAAATACTGAAAATTAAATTGCTGATATTTTCACTAAGCCTCTTGATGAAACAAAATTTTATGAAATCAGAAGAGAATTGGGAATGTTTGATCCAACCATTTAATGAATCAATTAATGAATCAATATGATATCTAATTGATGTGATATTTTAATCAAATCAATTAAAGGGAACATTCTATCAAATTAAATGCTTGAGTATGCAGCAAGCTTTAAGCTTTTTCATCTTTATGAAGCATAAGTTCCATTAATTCCTTCCACCAACCTACATTTGCTAGCTTTTTCTTTTGATGGCAGTTAACCGACTAGGCAACCAAACAGGCACCTGGCCAGCTAACCATCAAGCCATCTCCCTATATAACCTTTTTACCCAATCGATTCTTCATTCAAGCCATATTCCTCATTCTTCCTCACTTCAAGCCGAGCGTCTTCACCACTCCTCTCATTCTCATCCTCCCTTTCATTCCATCAATCAACCTATCAATCCTTTCTTCCATTCTTATCAATCCATCTTGAAGATAGTTGATGGCTCCCAAGAAGAAGACAATCGCAAGAGATGACGATTGTGCCGATCTTCGTCGGAAGTCTTCTACTTCTTCATCTCATATCAACTCCCTTCTTGCATCTAAATCCTTTGCTCATGGAAGGTTAGTTGATTTTAACTTCTTAGAACAGGAAGGTTTTAAAATTGGAAAACTTTTAGTTAATCAAGGTTGGGATAAGCTTCTATCTACCAAGAGACCTATTTATCCTGAGCTTATCAGGGAATTTTATGAAAATATCTCTTTTGGTAGTGGGACTATCTCTTCCTTCGTGAAAAAGACTAAAATTGACCTAGACTGCAAAACGTTAGGACGTGCTCTTAATATTCCATCTGATGGTTTCTTAGAAGTCCTACCCAGTGAATGTGGAAATAAAATAGGTTTAATCCTTAATATTGATGAAGTGATGCTCGTAATATGGAAACTTTAGATGCCAACATGTTATCTGTAGAAAATAGATTATTTCACAGTATCGTCGCCAAAATCCTTGCCCCTCGTGCTGGTTCGTTTAATGTAGTAAATGATAGGGACATATGTATAATGTATGACATCTTAATAGAAGACCCTGTTGATCTACCTCAACTAATGATGACCGTAATGAAAGAATCCTTGTCTAGATCTAAGGCTGCATTGCCCTATGGAATGTTTCTCACTTATGTATTTGAGTTTTTCGATATTAAGCTTAAGGGAGAAACTGCAGTGGCATTACGTCACTCTGACAATTTTAATGCTCATTCACTGCACTGTATGGACTTTGCCAAACGGGATGGTATTTGGTTAAAGGTTAGGTCTAGAACTGGTCAGTCTAGTATGCCACTGCCAACTGTGACTCAATCTGCTTGTTCTCCTCAGAACTTCTTCAATTTTGACTTCAACCATCGAATCCTTACCTTGCTGCTATGTCTGATGATCAAAATCCTTTTCAATATGATCCACCCAATATGAACGCTCCTGGACCTTCTTATCGCAATGACAACCAAGCTCCTGCTTCTCTTCCTGTCGTTCGTATAAGTGATGATCAAATTTGCCTCATTATCAATGAATTGACCCTTGCCACTTCTAGTCGAAGCTCTGGAGACAGTGCTTCTTCTGTCAATGATCAGACTCGTACCATATATTTCTTCTATTTTTTAGAACATGTCTTAGTTTAAACTTACTCTTGAACGTCTTGTCCATGATGTGAACATTCTCAATGGAAGAGTTTTTCATCACAATGAATCTGTCATGGAACGGATCCTAAAAGAGATTAATTTCCTAAAAGGTAAGCTTGAAAATTTTGAAACTAAGGCAGAGTGGGTAGAGTACCGAATGAGATCCACCGAGACCCAGACCCGGGATGCAGCAAACTATCGACCATTGGACCGCATCCTTCACAAGGCTGAGTCAACTCATAGAGACTTACATCATTCTTTCTGCCGCCTCTGCGCCTGATGCTTCTTATTCTCATCCGTACCTCTGGACTCCACCGACACAGCCTTCCTCCGACAAGCTTGGATCTTCAAACAAGCCAAATGTTTCTTCAGTGCATATTTCTTCTTCTGATGACGACAAGTGATTATGTTTGACTTATGTTATAACCGTACTTATGTTATAACCGTACTTAGTACTGTTTATGTAATGCATGTTTATGACTATGTTTTATGACTTAAGACCATGGCATGTAATGTTTGTATTACTCTATTTTGTAATTATCTGAATGACTGCTCTAAATTATGTATGAATGATAATATCTCCTTGATATATTATGCTTAAATTTATTGCAAAACTCTTCAAACTTCTTTTTGATTAATGACAAAAAGGGAGAGAAGAATATTGCATACATTAAGGAATGGAGTAAAATAATAACTCCATATATTCGGGGGGAGAAAAGAGTTCACTTATTCAGATTGACAGGGGGAGAAGTTAATGTTTTCTGATTAAACTCCTATCTACTTCCTATATTTGCTCCTTATATGCTTAAAGGTTTTGTCATCATCAGAAAGGGGGAGATTGTTGACCCCAGATTGATTTTGATGATTACAAAACTATTAGGCAACTCTAAGCTTGATGCAGGGAAGTTCGGTCACCTTGCAAGTAAGTATCTGCGTGCAAAATTGACTGGTAAGAAAGTACTTCACTCTTAGATAATTTTATTGGCCTAGGAGTTAACTGGTTAGCTAACTTGTTATTCCATTTAGCTAGCTGGCATGCCTTTCAGCTAACTGGGAAGCTAACTCAGTGCTTGGCTAAACGTCCTTAATTCTTTAGCTAGCTGGTTAGCTAGCTTGTTAGCTAGCTGGAGTTTCTTCAGCTAACTAATGTGCTCGTCATAGTGCTTGGCCGAACGCCCTTTGATTTTAGCTAGCTGGTTAGCTAGCTTGGGATGCCTTGGAGCTAACTAGAATTCATCTTAGCTAACTCCAGTTACCTGTTAACTTTCCTGGCCGAATGGACTTAAATTTTAGCTAACTGTTGAGCTAGCTGCCAGACCTTCTAGCTAGCTGGCGATTCATTTAGCTAACTGCTTAGCTAACTATTTTATCCTGGAGCTAACTGCTTAGCTAACTATTTTTCACAGGTGAGCTTGTGGCCGTGAGGTTTGAAAATTTAGTTAACTGAAGAGCTAACTCCATCTCTCTTTGGCCGTTTGGATTCTCTACTTAGCTAACTGGAGAGCTAGCTATCTTTTGGTTAGTTAGCTGGAGAGCTAACTAAGCTGGGCAGTTTCTATGCTATTTTTAAAATTAGTTAGCTAGTGAGCTAACTAACTTTTCTTTAGTTAGCTATTAAGCTAACTCCCCTTTACCTGTAACCATTGCAGCCGAGAGCTTTAAATTTTTAGTTAGCTGGGGAGCTAACTAGCATTGCACGGCCTCTTTATTATGATGTTTACTTTTGCCTGTTAGTTAGCTAGAGAGCTAACTATCGTTTGCTTAGTTAGCTGCTGAGCTAACTAAGAGCTTTGCACCTTTTTCTCCTGGCATTTACTTTTGCTGTTAGTTAGCTGGAGAGCTAACTAACAACCATTTTAGTTACCTATGGAGCTGCCTCTGGGATTTTTTCAGCCGTGGCCTCTCTTGTGAGCTAGCTGACTAGCTAGCTGAGATTTGCTGCTTATCTCTTGGCCGAATGTTTTTCTTGACTTCAGCTACCTGGAGTTATTTCCAGCCAACTGCCGCCTGAGTTCTTGAGTTTACTTTTCCTCTCTCACTCTATATCTATTGCTATTTTGAGCTACATTTAACTTTTAGATTTTTGAATCTTTGCAGTGCTCTTCCTTCCACAAATGGAGATCTGCATTCAATGCTTAAGGGAAACATTTATAACGGTTATATTTTCTTCCCATTTTTATTTTCATTTGTTCCTAATGTATCTAACGGATATTTTCTTGTTGGATGATTATAAATAGATGGGATTAGAAGCACACTATGACGATTTTTAAAAAAGAGAGTTTAAAAGAGAAAGAAATCCAAGAAAAGAGCTTATATTACATATTGTTGAGTGGTTGTTGCTGTGCATTCAAGTTCATTCATTACTCCAAAAAGTCGTCCGGATCATTGAAACTTTTCAAGCAATCAAGACTTCGGCTACTTCGACCTCGTTCATTTATTGCTGAGTTTATTGCTTCAAAAATTGTAAAGTATACTCTGGATATTTGCTCATTGTAGGAGCTTCTCTTTATCATTCCTTGATCTTTTTGTAAAAGGGTTAGTGTTAACCCTGATTATTTTTGGCTTCCTTGTGCCGTGAAACAAGAGGACTAGCCTAGGTTTGGCTAGGGGATTTGGCTTCCTTGTGCCGTATAAACAAGAGGACTAGCCTAGGTTTGGCTAGGGGTTTTTGGCTACCTTGTGCCATATAAACAAGAGGGCTAGCCTGGTTCGGCTAGAGGTTGTAATTGTTGTGATACGATTAGTGGAATTTCCAAAGGTTTTGAGGAGTGGATGTAGGTGCTGAGTTTGGCACCGAACCACTATAAACTTCTGTGTGTTTGTGGTTGTTTGATTCTCTATTGTTATCTTTCTGTGCACTCCACTACACCGCTACAAATCAAAATTAGGGTTTAAGCACATACTTGCATAGTAATTAATTTTTTAATAACCCAATTCACCCCCCTCTTGGGTTGTTACATCTGGGCAACATTCTTTATTACATTGCTATTTTCAGCTATATTAACTTTTGATTTCTTGAAATATAGCAGAGTTCTTCCTTTCTCAAATGGATCAAGTGCATTCAATGCTTAAGGGAAATAATCTCAACGGTTATCTTTTCTTCCCATTTTACTTTTCATTTTTTCCTAATGTATCTAACAGATATTTTTGTTGTTGGATGCTTATAAATAGCTCTGATCGAAAGAACAAAATGATGAATCAAAAAGAACATATCAAGAGAAAGAAATCCAAGAAAATGAGCCTTTATTGCCTATTCGTTAGAGTGTTGAAAACCAAGATTCTGTGCATTGAAGTTGTCAAATCTCAAAAACATTCATTGCTCAAGTCGTCCAGATCAACTAAAGCCCTCAAGCAATCAAAGCTTCAGCTACCTCGAAGTTCTTCATTTATTGCTGAGGAGTTGCTTCAAATTTGTAAAGTATATCTTGAATATTTGCTCATTGTTGGAGCTACTTGTTCTCATTTATTCTAACACTTGTAGAAGGGTTAGAGTTAACCCTTATTTTGTGTTGGCCTCCTTGTGCTGTTAAACAAGAGGACTAGCCTGGTAAGGCTAGGGGTTGGATTCCTTGTGCCGTTAAACAAGAGGACTAGCTGGGTAAGGCTAGGGACTTGGCTGCCTTGTGCCGTATAAACTAGAGGGCTTGCCGGGAAAGGCTAGAGGTTGTAATTGTGGTACGATTATAATGAAATTCCCAAAGAGTGTTTTGGGGAGTGGACGTAGGTGCTGGGTTTAGCACCGAACCACTATAAACTCTCTTGTGTTTGTGAATTGCTTGATTTTCTGTAATTTTTGTTCTGTGCACTTCACTACACCGCTGCCAAGTAAATTCGAATTAGGGCTAAAGCACATATCTGCATTAGTAACTAATTTTTAATAACCCAATTCACCCCCTCTTGGGTTGCTACATCTGGGCAACATAGGTTCAGTGCCATGGGCCAAATCAATAGTGAACTCAACTTCCCGATATGGGGGTAATTCAGTCAAATCATCTGGGAATACATCAGGAAATTCTCAAGCCACTAGAATATCCTCCAACTTGACCTCTTCTTGCTGAAGGTCTTTGACCACAGCAAGAAATCCTTGGCCACCTTTCTTCAAATGGTTTGCGACCTGTAGTGCTGACACGAACACTGAGGCCAAATGCTCCTGACTTCCAGTAAAACTAAATTCATGTTGATTAGGAATTTTGAAGATCATCATCTTCTTGAAATAGTCTACTGAAGCATGATAGGAGGCCAACCAATCCATCCCAAGGATAACATCAAAGGATTTCAGTGGGAGGACGATTAGATCAACTTTCAATCTCCTATCCCCCATGTTAATCAGGCATGATCTGCATACTGAGTGTACCCTCATAACATCGCTATTAGGGAAAACAATGTGCAACTCTTGCTCTAGAGGAACGGGTGTCAAAGATTCATCCTTGGCAAGATAAGTGCTAGATACAAATGAATGCGTGGCACCCAGATCTACTAATATTTGAGCATAAGTGTTGCCAACTTTAAATATACCTGTCACTACGGAGTTAGAAGCGGCAGTATCCTGCTGTGTGAGAGTAAAGACCCTTCCCTGAGTCCTAGGCTGTTGCTGCAGGCTTCTACTCTGATCCAAAGGAGGCTTCAGATCCCTCCGAAGGGGATAGGTGGCCATCTTGTGACCCATCTGCCCACATATGAAGCAGGCACCAATCGTCCTGTGTCACATCCTGCCTGGGTGGGAGTTCCTGCAGTGAGGGCAACGGGTTTCCTTACCCCTTGGTCCTGAGGGGGGCCCGATAAGGACCTTTCTTCTTGGCCTGCCCTAAAGACTGGCCAGAAGAAGAACCCTTCTTCCTCTGATGTTGCTCCCACTACTTTTGGACCACACCCATATCTCTCTCAGTCACCAGGGCCTTGTTCACCACAGCACTAAATGTGGAGAGTTCAAAAGCATTGACTGCTTGCATCAGTCTGGGCCTCAGTCCCTTAGTGAATTTGATGATCTTGGCTCTCTCAATGGTCACTATGTCTGGAGCAAACCGAGCCAACCGGGTAAACTTGGCTTCATACTGCGCCACAAAGAGATTTCCTTGCTCCAGTTTGACAAACTCGGACTACATCTGTCTCTGCACACTATTGGGGAAGTATTTGTCATAGAAGGCTTCCTTAAACTCTCCCCAGAAAATAGCCCGTCCGTCCACTCGCTGCTCCACAAGTAGACACCAATCATATGCCTCCCCTTGAAGGAGGTAGGTAGCGAATCTAATTCGCTCCTCCTCTTGGCTACCATGAGTTGCAAAGGCTTTCTCCATCTTCCTCATCCATTTTTTAGCATTGACAGGATTACTGGATCCACAAAAAGAAGCAGGGGCCAAGATTTTGAACTCAGCAAAGCTTCGGCCCCCTCCCTACCAGGGCTGAGATGGAGCCGACTAAGCAGGCTGCTTGGGCTGAGTAGGAAGAGTAGGCTCAGTCTGCAGGGTAGGAGCCGACTGAGTCTACGGAGCAGGAGAGGCAGGCCGAGCAGGCTGGATTTGTTGAATCTGTTGCTGCATGGCTTGCATAGCCTGCGACATTCCCGCAAGAGCCTGAAGCAACTGGACCTAAAATTGTGGTTGATCATTGTCAGCCAGATTAATGGAACCAAAGCCTCCAGAAGCTTGCTGGCCTCCCTGCTAGACAGAGTCACCAGCCTGGGAGTTCCCAATAGGCTGCAAACTCCTAGTACGACGTGGCATTCTTAACTCCTGCCAGGGTTAGGTTCCAGTCAATATCCTTATATACCACTAAATTTCAGGCTTTCAAAACATATTACTTGAAATTATAATAAAGTTATCACCCTTCCAATGTTATCCTAATGTTCTGCCTAGTGTCATCATGGGCTTGTCCCTAAGGTCAAACCTAGGCTCTGATACCACAAAAGTTGTCATGCCCTAGACCCAATATTGGATCTAGGGGTGGCAACCCGCCGCATGCCTGGCATGCAAGGCATCCTAAAATATAACATTTGATACAAGGAGGGATAATAACTATATATTATCCAAATTCAAAGTATTCTTAATACAAACCATAATCATATGTTTTAGGCTACATGCCAAAATACATAATTCAATGGGGTTACAACAAAGTATTGGATCTAAGTTACTCTGATAGCTGCTTCAACTACCCCATATTCCCATCTTCAGTTCTGTGGCTCTGAAAACATTGTGAGATTTAAATAAGCTCACACTCAATAAGTAAGCCAACTATAATATAATGTAATTACTTCAAGCTTTTATCAACTCAAGTTCTCCATAATAATCATCTGTCAAGCTTCCATATTTCAAATACATTTTACCATGTTATCATAACATGCATCACATGCTCAAAATAATTTTGGAAGCAAATGCTATATAGCATTTCAAGAATATACAATTCCAGAATAAAAAAACTGTACTACTGTAAATAGCATGTAAAAATCTATTTTTATACCAATGTCCCACGGCCACACACTATATCCTCCTAAACAGAACACCCCCCTCGGTGTATCCTCCATAAATATCCCCTAGGAGTTAGGGTCCTAAAACCAGCGTCATGAACTTACATCTTGTCATATCCGGCTACAGCACACTGTGTGTCCTCCACATATTTCCCGTATGGAGGTGGGTCCCAGAGTCATGTGGCATAATATTGCCATATCCTATCACAGCACACCTCATGAGTGTGTGTCCTCCATATATTCCTCCTATGGAGGTGGGTTCCAGTGTCAAGTGAGTCATGCAACATATCACATCATATCATATCATATCATAGCGGACCATGGTTGAACATATTATCATATACACAAAGTATCATTTTCATGTCACATTTTCCAAATAGCATGTATCATTGCAAAAATGTAATCCATATACTTTTCATAATTACAGTGATTTAAACATGTCAAATACACATGTATTTTTATAAAAACCTTTAGCAATTTCAAAGGTCATGCCAATTGATCAGTTGTCCGCATAGATACCAAATTATTTACAAAATATAATAAATAATAAACTAATCATAGTAAATGCTCACTTGCAAATAAGAATACCAATCCATTTTCTTATTTTTCAAATAATGCAATATATATCAATATAGCATTTAAATATATACTTTTTATATTTTAATAATTTATAAAAATTATGATAAATGGCTTACTTACCTTCTAGCGCTAATTCAAAAATATAATTCGACTATTTAAGCACACTGATGGACATAGTGAGTTGCATGCGTTCTTGGAGAATTGAAGGTAGCGGTGTCGTTGTGGAGTGGGCAAAGAGAGGGAAATCATCGTGAGGAAATGGGATCTCTAATTGGTGGCTCTGGAGGTTAATCTACTGAGCATCTTCTCTCTCTTCTCTCTGTTCTGAATTGGAAATAGCTGTCATTGCACCCAACCAACCATAGTGATATGTGTAGCGTGTTATATTATGGGGGGTCACCAATTAGTTTAATATTAAAAAAAACTAAAATATAAAATACACTTTGGTTCTTCAAAGTTCTAACATTGACTCAAATTTCATTTTGATCCTTAAATTTTTAATTATTACAATCTAGTACCTCTTGTATTAGCATTTCCAACATTTCTTTGAATGAAAATAGTTAAAATAATTGATGAAAGAACTAAAGTATCATTTGATGTAAATATATGAATTGATTGATAAGATGATACATTAGCTACTCAGTCAATTCTAAATATAAAGAATTAAATTATAACAAACAAAAGTTAAAAAGGGTCAGAATACATTTTGTGTAAGTTTGAGGTTTAAAAGTAAATTTTTATCAAAAGAAAAAAAAAAAAAAAAAGAAATCCTTGCTTGCTTCCTTTGGCATCCACCAATACATCCTCCCGTTGCTTCTTTTCTCATCTTTTGCTTGCTTTTTCTCTTGCAGGCGTGTTAGCTTTGGCTTCCTTTGTCATGGATTTTGTCTCAATGATTGAGTGCTTCTTTCGCGAAATCTATTTATTCCATAGGTCGAGAAGCTTAGGTACATAATTGCAAGGCAAAATCTTCCTCAGTGAACTTTAGATTCTTCGTTATCAGGTTGATCAGATCTTGCTGTTCGAGGGTAACAACAATATAAGCAAGCCAACTTTTTGAGCTCGAGCTTGAGACTTGTGTTGTTCATGAGCAACTAGCTTGATTAATAGGATAGGCAGTAAGTACAATTGGTTCTCTTAAAGATTTATCTTGTGTTGAGTGTATTTCTATCTTAGGAGAATCGAATTCCTTTGAGTAGCGTTTGGATCCGGAACAAGTTCTGAAGGAGATATCCCGTTAGAGCAGTAATAGGGCTTATAACATGGAATGGAAGTTTTTTTATATTTGGCTGAAGAGTGAGCATCGAGGGAATAAGTCACATATATGGAATTGCAAGACAGATTGTATTTTATCACAAAAATAAAATTGCTGTCTAGACTCGTTAAAAAGTGAATAGGGGCATATTTCATGGTGTAACTTTGTTCCACCATTTTAATAGAATAGAGTTATAGCACCTAGGCTGGCAACTATTTTTTTGGCAGCAGAATGGTGGAATAAGGACCTTATTTGCCCCTTATCCCATTAAGTTATACTGCACTTTAATTTCACATCAATTATATACTGTGTAGCAAAACAAAGGTTGCCTAAAGGGTTGTATATTTGCTGAAAGACTTCCATCTTTATTTACAAGCCAATGGTAGCAAATGTGTCCACTGCAGCTGTGTATGAAGCAGGAAAACAGGCCATCCCTAACGTCTGATGGAAATGTGATTTATAGATGCACACAAAAGACATTAGTTTAAATTTAGATTTTATGTAATTCAAAAATTCATATAATGATGATCATAACTCAAAAGTATACTGATTTGGGTCATCCCCACTTCCAAACGACACCCAAGATCAGCCTGGTTATAAACCTTGAGAACCAAATTTAACATATTTAAAAACTTAACACCCAAAATCAGCCTGGTTATAAACCTTGAGAACCAAATTTAACATATTTAAAAACTTAACAAATCGTGAATTAAAACAACTGTTTATCTTTTCACTAAGAAGATATCCATTTTACAACATTAATTCCCTAGGTATGAAACCAACAAATATGATCATTGGTTTTTTTATGTTCTAAAATTACAAACTCATGATGTGTTGTTGAAAATCCGAGTTTAAATGCCTCACCAAGGAATGGTAAAATTTGGTTGTCCATTTCATCACTCAAAGTGAAAAATATAAGGTAAGTAAAAGACGTTTGACTTACAACTTAAGGCATTTTCAGCATTAAAAATCAAAAATCTTGCCAGCAATATGAATTCTCCATAAAGATGAGCAACTATCATTTGCAGGACTAGATATTCTTAGCTAAAAGACCAAAAGAGAGTTGCTTGCTACCTCCGAGGCTGAGATAAGGTTTAAAGCTCATATTTAATGCCTAAAATATAAATAAAGATTTTTATTAAAAAAAAACACAACAATAGGTCACGACATAAACAAAACTAGGATGACATCCTTGGGGGTAATAAAGTAAAAAAGATATATTGGAAGGATAAAAAGCATCTAGAACATGGGCACCTAAAAAGGTCCCAACCATCATTGGTGAAAGCCATGAAACTTTGGTATTCTAATGATGGCATTCCAAAATTAGAAAATAAGATGTGACAATTGACTACTCAAGTAGCCATCTAGCATCAAGCCAGCTTCAGATTTGAGTCACATCTTTGCTTTGTTCAACAAAACCTCCATCACTTGGAGCCTATTCAAAAGCTGAATCTCCTAAAGCTATGAGCATACGTAATAATGTTAAGTTATTCAGATATTACCAATGATTGGAGATGAAATAATCTGGTGCCCAACAGCAAGTTGTACAAGCAGTTCCATACGAGATCGAGAGTTCCATTTGTGGAGATTTCTTCAATCATTTGAATCAGCATATATTAAAATATAAGTGGATCAAAAGAACATACGTCAACATGGGGAGCCAAGGGCTTTTCTAGCAAAAAGAAAGAGGGAAATATAAGCGTTCTTTTCTCTTAAATAAAGAATGTTGATCTGATCCAAGGAAGACTTGATAGAAAGTTCTTGTTGGTCTGAGAATGTACACGGGCATTCCCTGGACAAGGAGTTTGTTTTCTTTGATTATTTTCCAGTGCTTTTTCCTCTTCTATCTTTTGTTCTCCCTGATTCTTCCATCACCGTATCATCTTTTATGAACTTCATAATCTCTTCCTGTCTTTCCGATCATGAATGTACATTACCGCTTATCAATCCTCAAAAAATGTTGTTCAGTGTAACCAGGTAGAATGGAGTTTGTTGAAGCCTTGGCTGAAGACCGACAGCAACAAGAACCCAACAAAAATATTCCTACTCCCCGCTTTATGTTAACAATAATGATTTAATATTTAACAACATCCCTGCCACATTAAAAAAGACATGCATCAATTAATCACGTGCAACATAAACTTAGAAGATCAAAAAAAAAAAAAAAATTCATACACTTCTGCTTCCCATACCTCTTTGGGAAAGGTTAGAAACAGAATCTTCATGTCAAGGAACCTACAAAGTAAATATCTCTATACACTTTAATTACTAAATAAATGTTTTTAGTACCGGTCTGCTTCATCCAACATATTGCCTGATCCCGGGTATGAACAAAAGCCAAAAGAACCACCTACAAAAAGAGAATAGAAAAGTTAAAATGCAAACTAGTTAGCATCACTTAAGCGGTTGGCTTCCTAATGGAAAAGAGTTTCTTTAACATTGTTATAGCTTAGGACAAAAAGAAATCACAAATTGCTAAAACATTACATACCACGACAAGCGGCATTTGCTTGTGCTCAGCTTCATGGCATTTTGAACAAGGTGATACTGGGCGCTTCATACCAAACCAAGCTTGATGGAAATAAATTCATGCATACACCACTTCCCCACCATGTTTCCACTGTCCCATAAATTTTGAATCCTAAGACAAATCAAGTTAAACAACCATGCCCATACCACGATCTCCATCTTGTTGCTGAGGAAGAGTAACAAGAAATGCATCACACCACCGACCTCTCTATAATTGATGGGGGAAGAGACCAATAATTAAGCACTTTTCCATGCCCAAAAACTTCAGGCTAAAAACATTGAGCTGATCTTTCTGTACACACTTCACAGGATGCAAGAATGAGAAATCCAATCCCTTTTGAAAGAAAGAACATGCTATCATAGAAGTGAGATGGAACCCAATCCAGCATTTGCACCCCTTAAAGCAGAGGAACACGATCTATTGTTTCTATTCACAGGTACGATGTTTCCTCTATCTTCATACACCTAACGACCAATAGACTCCATTGCAAGCCGTACAAGTCGCAGTAATCCTTCCACGTTGTGAAAGTTGAAATCAAGAACTTTTCTGACAGAAGACATGCCATCAGCCTTGTCCTTATCCAGGCCAACGCTAGCAGCTGCAATAGCAATCTGTGATTTCCTAGCCGCTTCAAATGCACTATTTAGATCATTTATCTGCAGTCAAATTTATTTAGGATAACTTCAGATGCCTTGCTAAAGTCATAAACAGTTAAGGGTACATATTATCCACGTCTTACATCTGAGAAAACAGCAGAACACAAACCTTTATACATATTAATCTAATGAAATTATATCCACTTTCAGTAAGTCAATTTAGGCAGCATTCTTCCAACTGATTTAACAGAATCCTAAGCTTAGATTTTTTTTCTAAGTAAAAACACAAAAGACACCATGAATATATATACATATACCCTATGAAGCATGGAAATTGATACAGACATGGGTATGGATATCAGCAATTTGACAAATCCATAAAAAAGGATACGATACAGTTGAGATATGATAGTAAATAAATATATGTAAAAAATAACATTCATAAAGCATAACATGTTATCATGGCTTCATAGTCCTTGCTCGATACAATAACATCAAAATAGACAAACTCCATCATTTAGTCCTCATACATATAATGCAATCAATAACACATACAGTAGCACAAACATTGCAAACTATAAAGTTAACCACTCATCATTAAGAAATAAACATTCACAAAAAAATAAAAAACGGCGACAACAAAGAAAGAAAGAAAGCCCAAGGAAAAGTTCCCTGAAGGTATCTGCGAAGTATCCAAACATCAATTTCCAATACATTGTTAAGGAAATAGCAAGACATTCAAAGTATCAATGCATCCCAACAATATATTAAGACTCATCCAACTTACTCTAGCAGGTCAGACTGTCAAACATGAATCAACAGTTGGTGAAAAGACACATGTACTCAAAGCAAACTATAAAAATACTGCTAATTTCTTGAATATATATAGCTCTGAGTTAAAGGTTCATTTTATCAGGTGGTTGTGTGGAAACACACTGTGGTTGTTATTGTCACCGCCGTCATTGTCATTGTTTTTTATTTTCTTTTGTTTGTGTTCTTTTTTTCCCTTTTTTTTTGGATGGAGGGGGAGTTGTGCAACAGGGCAATATAATACATTAACATATTGCCAAATAACAGCTATTTAATATCTCATCCATCAAACCTTAATGAAACAAAAAAATAGTAGCCACACTTACATAGCTGAGCAACCGCATGACATGGGGATGATTGCGAGCAGTTATAACATGGGTGCCAGTAACGTGGGCTGATGTGGCCTTAACTAACGTACCCTGATTGTTCAGATTATCAACGTCTGAAGAAGAAGAGGATGGCGACTCCCCTATGACCAAAAACAGACAATTGTCAACATCATGCAATGACTCTTCATTAACAGAGTATGACACAAGTAACAGGCATAGGCGGAAGTAATGTTCAGTAATGATTGAATGGCACTAGCAAAAGAAGGAAACACTGAAAAGCAGTTATAAAGTACTGCCAAAACTACATCTAACAGGGCTAGAAAAAAAATGCAGATTCATACAAGTGTGATAGTATGCATGATGATTTTTGATAGTTAAATGCTTTCTGGAAAAAGAGGATTGTGATAACCAACCAAAAAAGAAAAATATCCTCTTCTTAAATATTAAATCTTCAGGAAATTAATGGATTTTTTTTATCCATTATGCTAAAAAGAACTAAGCATTGGTTAGGACTAAACCTTGTCAAATTCATTATGTATTCCACGAAATCAGTAAGAACTAAGAACAAATAGACCACAACCCCTCTTCGAGCAATTTTCTGCAACCATTTACACTGAAAGCAGATTTCACCTACATTTAAATTACATTAGGATAACCTGATTCACAAACAGCTGGACCCTGTATCTTCATTAGCGAACAAGTTTTTAAAAATACAAAATAAATATAATCTCACTGGCCTATAATTGGAGACCATGAGAAGGTTCTGGCAGTTCCCTAGGAAGGGCCCAACCAATGGTGATTCTATTCATGAAAGCTGTGGGTAGTATGATCATTCCTCAAGGTTAAAAAAATTCTAAGTACAGGCATTTGTTGACAGAACTTCACAAATGAGCTCTCAAGATATCCCACTAGATCAAATGCAACACATCTTACAGTTTCCACTTTTAGTTCGAGCAGATGAGATTCTTGTACCGCAATCTGCTCATTTTACTCTGTAGTTTTTCACAGTCCAATAGAGCTCCAATAAATGGCTACAAAATTATTAACTGGAATGATCAGCACTACTTAAGTCTATAGTTCAAGAAGAAACTACTATTGACTCTCTGTATTCATGAAATAAAACTTAAGACAAGTACATTATATATTTAAACCTTTAAACAAAAGGTCCAACCTGGCTGAAGAATCTGAAGAGCTGTTTGCAACTCATGTTGATCTTTAATTGCACTGGGATATTTGTAGTATGCATATTTGAAATAAGCCACCTCGACACACTTGTATGCTAAAGCAGCAGCTGCCATTTCTTTGCATCTCTCATATCCATGGGCGCAAAATCTGTTAAAAACAACTAAGAATCACCCTGATAAAATAGCCTACTGAAGCTACACTTTGAGTGTTGTTATTCACATGTAACATTTAAATTTCAGCAGAAAAGTATACAGATTGTGATAGTCCAGTTCTTCAATTTGAATGTTATAGTCCAATTCTTCAGCTTCAACAGAGACATGTGATCAAGTATCATGAAGACGGGTGCTCTATCTTCTATTATTTCCTAAGTCAAAAGTTTCCATTATTGTGAACATCAATGTTCCAAAACCTGGCTGGGTTGACCAGGTCATCCACCCCAACCCATCATCCACAGGCCAAAATGGGTTGATTTACTAGAAAACCTGCAGAATAGATGGTTGATGCCTCACGGGTCTAGCAACAAAGGCACATGGAGACAAGCTATTTAAAGAAAAAAAGCAAAATGACTTATTTTTCTGATGCTCCTTTTACATCATTCCCAGTTAATCGTGTTTCTTCTCATCCCACTCTAAAACACATTCCCATTCTCTAGGTTTTCAGATGTCCCCATTAAGGGTTTCAAGTAGGATGCCATTTATCTTGCCGACTATGATACCAAGAACATAAGTAGAGTTGAATTTGAAATCAATTATAGAATCTCTTAGACAATCATGGTAGATTGATGCGTCTCCACCAGATCTCAAATGGTTTTAAATGAGGATGGTGATGATCTGGAACAAGTTTAGCAATCCAGGGTGACACTTGGTTCCTATCCAATTCTTCCTCTTCCAATTGGTGGATAAGGCAGCGATTATCTCTGGTTCAAATTTCATGAGATATGGGAGTAGCTGGCTAGGGGATACCTCTCCTTTTCTCCCCAAGTGAATGGAGGGCTTGGTTCTCTTATGGATTGAGGCAAGTCGACACAAGTGGGGAACAAAAAGCTCTCTAGTTGAGACAGGGAGACAGAAGGGTCAAGGCTTAAGAAGATGACAATAACAGTCCCAGCATTGATATGTAATTGACCCATTACTGGACCAATGATCCATGACCTGGGCAGCAAAGTTATTCAGTGGGTCACCAGGTTGAAACCATTGGTGAACATGCACCAGGATATACGTTTTCACGGAACATTCTCAATATCAAAACGTTACAAACCAGTCTATGCCCCATGACAAAATCAAGATTTGCTTATATTTGTCTTATCTTGAGCTACAACAAGCTATGTCACACCTTCAGTCACAAAAAAGACCTACTTCTTAACTCTTCGCATCACCGAGAAGATAATTTTAGACATAACTAAACCAATTGTAAACAGAAACTCTCACAGCTTGCACATGCATGCACATACATACACATAAAGAGGCCAAGGGATAAGCTACGATATAATTCATGATGGTGCCACAAACATATGAACCTACTTTCTTAATGGTGAGGATGTATAAAATTTAATCTCTTTTATTTGGAACATAGATAATGGCTAGGCAGGCAGCAGTGGTTATCGTGTTAACAAAAGCCAAAAATTGAGAAACTCAAGATCATGACATAGTCATGTTCTTTTAACAAAACCATATGTGCACACACTTCTCAACTACATCGTTTTTTTTAAAAAAAAATCTCCGTTGGCTAGTAATATTTATTTAGGGCTACATCCTATGTCATTTCAGGCTTTCCCCAACCTACTCACAACATCCATCTTATCTCCGATCTCCTCCACTTTCCAAATATTTCAATGCAAACTTCAATATCTTTTATGATCAAACTTCCTTAGATCTTCATAACAACCCTTTACTCCTTTCCTCCATTTATTTCTCCATCAATTAGCCCAAAACTGGTGCAACTCCTTTTCTCCTCAAATGTACTCACTCCTCAATCTCAATATTTCTAGACATAGCTGAATACCTCAAAAATTCTCATATCTGCAAAACTCATCTTGCGTGTTTGGACACCTTTTCATTCCTCACACATAACCTGTATAGCATTCTTAACCATATTGTCATGTTATCAAGAAGGTGTCGGACTGTCATACAGCAACTTAGAAGCTGCTCTCCAACATTGTTTTGTATCACGGATCTAGGAAAATAGAATTGACAATATATCATGTTCTAATTGGGTCTCAATATATTTCCATTTCCAGTAAATTTACGTTTTATATAACATATTTTCTTTCACTTAATGTTTTGATCCTAAACCTCCAAGGAATTCCATAATGATTCCAAATTTCTTGAAACAATCTATTCTCATCAAACCAATTTTTATAATTTTGCCAGCAGATAATATGTAACATGGGCTTCGTGCCAAACTTTAGTGTAAGCCCACCACACCTATAAATTTGATTGTCTCACCACATCTAAATTAAAGATTAATCCCTATCCCTTCACTAGGTGGCTCATCAGTTGTTTGACTTTCCCAAAGATAACAAACACAACCATTTTTGTTCTGTGTCATCCCTTCCCTTATCACGAAAGGATTACTAATGTCATAAACAAAAAGAACTAGTACTTAGTGTGAAAGTTGACACACCTGAAGCAAAGAAATTTCTATGTGAATATCCAAAGAAAAGAGCACCCCCCCCCCTCCTTTTCTTGTCAGGTAATGAAAGTTAATGCACATCTTCAAGAATATTCAAAATACGAAGTTGAAACTCCAAATTAAGACTCTAAATAGCAAGACATGGACCAATTTCTTGCTCCCAAACACTTGATAAATCATGGACTAACATTTCAACACCAAAGAATATCAAGCAAATAATCAAATGTATGGCAACATTGTCCACAAATCGACAATTAGGCAAACACGTGGCCCTAGTAAACCATACCTTGTCAAACCCTGACTTTATCATGAAAATGTAATTGTTCACTTGACCAACTATTAACATAGCAAATGTTACATGGCATATCAGGTTGGAGAGGAATAGCAGGGTATTTAATGATCAAGATCATGAAGCAGCTTCTGTCACAGATGAGTATTGATCACATATAAATAGCCATTAATGGAATCTAGTGGTCTTTTTTCATTTCATGTTAACTAAGATCCAACAGTAATTCTTGTTTAGTATTCTAATTTATGCTATCAAGTACTTGATGTAAAGAATTACTCCCTCTCAATGAGATTAAAATTTCCTTTAATTTTTTCAAGGAAAGGATGGAAGAATGCATCAGACAATGAAATCTCAACTTGTCTAGGTGATCATAATGGCAAACAATGTCTTTATGATGACACGTTCAAACTTAGGAGCTTCTTAATGTTTCATGCATGTAATAAACTGATCCTCACGACACATAACAATTCTTATCATTACCTTTAAGCACTAGTGCAGCAAAATTGGTGAGGTTCTCCAGAAGTTGTTGCTGTATGAGCAGTCACATTGAATATTAAAGTCATTTGGTATGTTGAAGCATCATTTTGGGTATGCTGGCTATGAAGTGGTTGTGCATAAATATGTGTTCTTTTTTTTCTCAAGGGTTCAAAAGTTACAAATCAAGGACATCAATCCTCTGTGCATGAGACTTATAAATGTTCTATCAGGAGTAAATGGAGTAAAAATGAAGACCTAACCATAGAAGTCGCAATGCAACCAAGGAGGTAGGCTCACTTACTATGTAAATGCTACCTAAACATGTTGAATTCCCAGCAATGAAAAAGAAGCAATCTGCTAAAGGAAAGATGATGGAATGACCAGCATATGCAGAAAAATGTAATGGCTTTCTTAATAAAATTTACAACACCTTAAGGTTAAAACAGCTCACATATGGTGCAGCTAGCAAAATCACAAAGGTAGTGTTTGGATGCCTTATTCCTGGTTGGAATAGGGATTCCATGCTATTCCCCCAAACGGGCATAAAAAAGGTGGCGGACCCTCTAGGAATTGGAATTCCGGTCAAACATCCTTATTTTAGAATTCGTATTCCATGCTTCCCCATGGAATAGTCCTATTCCCATCTACTGTATTCCAAGGGCAGTGGCTGAAAAAAAAAATCTAAAAAAAAATAACTATTACCCTCTCTATCGGAAAAATTCATGATATTAAATATAAAGAAGGAAAAGATGTAGCATTAGCTAACCGGTACTAATATATGTACATAATAATGTTTACCGCAAAAAGGTAATGGTATGATCCATTTTTCTCTTGCAAACCATTACTAATATATGTACATAACATGCAAACTTTTAATAGATCATAATAATAAATTAATTAATAAAAAAATAATTTATTTAAGTACTTATATTAATAAATAAATTGATAATCCATTTTTTCTTATCATTTGGTCAGGGGTATTTTTGGGATTTCTAAAAAATCTTCACCTATTCCTAATGAAATACAGGCTTATTCCCATGTCATCCAAACACTATTTGGAATAACACTACATTAATTGCACTGAAATAAAATGGAATACCAAATTTCAAACTAAACAGAAATCTGGAATAAGAGAAATAAGTTATTCCTAGGGAATTCATATTCTATTCCTATAATAACTTTTTGACATCCAAACACTACCAAAGAACACAAGAGGCCTATGGCTAGGATCAAGAAGAAACAAGCAGGCATGCAGTACTCAAATTTTCTTTTCTCCAATGCCAAGGACAAGCAATCTGATATAAGCTTTATAATAGTAAATTCACTTTGTTGATTGCATATTGACAAAATAATATAACCTTAAAAGTGATGTATCATGATAGTATCTTACTTGCACAGTTTTGCTGTGTCAAAATAAATCTGCATCGAGCGAGATGTGTCCCCTTGTTTTGCACTATCAAAACTGGGAGGCTCCATAAGAGAGGCATAATGTAGAAATTTCAAGGCTGCCTGAAAAAATAGGCCTGTGCTTTCCAGTTCAAGTCCCTCACTCTGCAACATGAAACATTTATCAAAACACCCATAAAGCAATGACAAGATCAGTGAACTTTGAAGTGAGCAAATTAAATGAAATGATTATGTTAACCTTTAAACGATCAGCTGTATGCTTTAAATCTCTTGCTTCTTTCATTACAATATAAGCAGTAGAATGGCCATCCTTTTGAATTGGACTTGAAGTGTCAGGACCATTTGGGGTGGCTTGACCAAAACTATGGTGGTGCACCTCATTCTGGATGTCAGGCTGTCTAGAATTTTTGCCTGCCTTTAATGCACAAGTATCTACTGCATCATTGGAGGGTAATTCTGACCTGCTTCCTTTGACCGGTGAAGAGTTTTGAAGGCCCCGACTGTGTGCTTGTTGTTTATCTCCATTAGACAAAATTAAATGTGTTTTCCCTGTTCCAGATGGCAGTTCCCGCTGATCAACTAGATTTGACTTTTCATCATTGCAAGATGACACTGATTGTAGGTCATCCCGTAGGTTGGACTTGCTACATCTAGCTCCTGCAACTGCAACTCTTGGGTCCAGAACCTTGTGCTGATTAGGAAGTACGGAAGGACAATGAGTATCCAAATTTTCTTGTACTCCATCGTCTCTTCTACCAGGAGAACATCTTGTGACCAAGCCTTTCTTCCCCAAGAAATTTTTTTCATCCTTCTGAAAATTGCAACTTCTATCCCTCAAATTTTCAAGGTCAGTAGAATGCTGACGAGAATCAAGGTCAACCTTTTGTTGGGAGCCACTGCCACTCTTCATAGAATATGAATCCCTGTTTTCACTAGATGAACCAGAAACCTTAAGCTTGCCTACATCCAAGTCTGATTTAGAGCTCCTGTGTCTCTCTTTGAACTGTGAAGAAGAGTTTTTGCCAGATTTACGTTGTTGACCAGAACCATTCACCTGGTGGTGTTTATTCAGCTTATCTAAATCTTGAATATGATCTTTAGACAGATGTTCATGAGGATTTTTGTGATGTTGAACCATAAAATTCCTAGTACCATTCACCACATTAATCGCTTCAAACTTGGCAGGTGAGAGACCATCATGGCTAATGCTTTTCAAATGCATCCCGTCTTCAGCTTTGCCATAAGATAACAGATTTCCTTCTCTATCCTGATAAACAAATGACCCTCTCACAGGATTCGAAACCCCAGATTCCACTGCTCTATGATTTTCTATATGCCGTTGTTCAGCAGAACAAGCTGTCTCCTTCCTGCCTTTTCCAGAAGGGCCATTTCCACCATCAGCTTCACTATCTGAACATCTTTTTGGGCTCCTGGGGACAGAGGAACCAACATTTAAAGCATCATCCTTTACCAATGAATTTGTTTTGTTAGAAAACTTTTCAGTATTTAAAAACCTCAATGGAGATGAAGAAACTGATTCTACTGGAGAGCCCTTTGTTTCTTGAAAGTTGGCTTTGCTTTTGTGGGAGCTTGATAGCTTTGAAGAACTTGAAGTAGGTGTTGTAGAAACCTGAGCATAAGCGATGTCCCTCTTCAAGGGATCAGCAAAGTCCAATACCTGTCTAGATGTTGCATTCCCTTGGCCCAGTCCCATCTGATGCTCTTTTCCAATGACATATCTTACCTCCTCATCCATTCCATCAGGTAAATGCACCCGGCTACCAGGCAAGACAATTCCACTGGAGGAACTTTTTTGATCCATCCTGCCTGTACTGGACCACTTTCCCCCAGATTTTGAAACCCTAGCATTATTTAACATCTCGGTGTCACTTAATATTTCATTAACAGTAGCATGGGCCTCCTGATTCTGCAGATCATCCTGCCACTCCTTCAGTTTTCTCTTCTTAGCAGCAAAGTCTAGTTTCTCAGATTTTTCCACATCTGATGGATTAAATTGTTCTTTAATCTCCCCATTTCGAAGAAACTGAACTTCATCTTTCAACTTCTTAGATGAAGCAGATAAGCTGTCCTTTGTCTCACACTTCAAGTCCTTGTACAAAGAAACACCACTGTGTTTCTGAATATCTTTTGCAACTACCTTAGTTGACAGACCATTAGCCATGTCAGGACCTGCTTTTCCAACTACATCATGGTCAGAATGACAATCATTGACATGATAACATGTACCTTCTTTTTTATTTTCTTAAATGCATTAAAATTATTTTGATCAACCTCTCTCTTGTTCTTTGGTTTTGAATGTTTCTCACTTCTTTCAACAAAATCACCTGCAGCAAAGTATAAGAGACAATATATTACCACAGCAGGAAAAGGTTTGGGCATTACAAAGAAATAAGCCTAGAAGAGCTTAAATACAGAACAATACCTCCATTTGAATAGCAGCCCAGATTTTCATGCTTCTCCTTTCGTTTGTGTTTTTGCTTCTCTACACTGAAGTCAGTTGATTTGCCTGCATGGCTGAGGCCAGCTTTATCTGTCTCAAAAGGAGACTGGTTCACATCATTCAAACTTTTACTTTTATTAGGGGCCCGTTGGTTCCTTTTCAGAGGATTTGAAAACTGAACTGAATGATTCAGCACATTAGATGCATCCTTCGGTCCATTCTTTCTCTTCCTAATAGCAGGCGAACTTCCCATATTATGTTCAAGTTTTTGATTGTGATGCAAAGCATTAGCTGAAGTAATGTTTGATGCAGCAACATTATGATGACCTTCAAAACTGGCACCACTCTCAGGGACAGGAATTAGGTAGAGTGCATTTAGAGCATTTGTAGTTTGCTCTTCACTAAATTTGCAATTATTCATTCCAGGCCTACATGAGAGATTCATATGGTAATCAGTTAGAGAACAATATGATGAAGGCAAAAGAAACCACTCTTAGTTGACATACTTCTTCTTAGTTGCCATACTTCAACCAAACAGAACATTGAAAAAGTAGCAACATATTAGAATACAACGGTAAATATTTATAACAATTTACACATAACAAAACTAGAAAAGGGGATACAGCAGAGATGGACAAAAAATAATTATGTTGAAAATGCATTTAGAGAAAAGGATAAAAAAGAACGACTTACAGCCAACTGAGCATGCTACATTGCCAGTTAGCGGGGAGATGATCAGGATTGGTCCCATAGGGCAAGAGGCGCCATTGCTGACATATATCACAACATACCCAATGTTCCTTTATAACAACAGGAGCTGCACCTGAAGCTTGGGCATTGACCATCAAAGGCATAGTTGCAGACTCATTAACAGAAGCATCAGAAATCAGAGGGTTATTAACCTTTTTACCACCTGACCTCATCTTTGATGTTCCAGTAGATGTAAAGGGCTCCTTCTCATGTTCATAATTCAGAACCTGTAGCTTATCTTTGTAACGAAAATCAGGCAAACCCGTTCCACTCTCAAGCTGTTCTTGATTAACATCACCACAAGATTCTTTAAAGGAGACCTTACTCGATTCTTTACAGGATTTCAAAACTTTGGACTTCTTTTCAGAATGGTTATATTTTGCATGAGAGCTTCTTTTCTTTCCTTTTAATGATGCAGAAGACTGGCCGCTCAGGTTGTCAAGCTCCACAAGTGGTGCTGCAATAGTTTGGCTTCCCTTCAGCTTTTTTTCACACTCAAACAACTGGTTCTTTCCTTGGAATATCTTCTCTCCTTCTTGTTCACATGAAGTAACTTTCTGTGAAGAAATATGTTTAATGTGATTCAATGGTCCAGCTATGTGCTCCTTCCTCTCCTTAAAAATATTAGAATCAGCATTAACTAGATCATAACACTTCTCGACTTTGCTTCTGTCTTCTCTTTGCAAATCAAACAAAGTGCCTTTATGGCTACTTGTATTTCTTTCATCCAACGTCTTCTCTGCCATCATTTTTTTGGGTTAAGTTTCCTTTTTGAATGTGTTGCTTCATTTCCTAAATTGTCAACTCCATTATTTTCCATGCTTTCCATTGACTCCAATTGTCTATCCTTAACAAAATCAGGTGAGGGTATTCTCTCCTTCATTGTTATCGTCTTCAGTTCCTTTGAGTGATCCAATATCCTTGTGGCATCTTTCACTGAATCCTTAACTATCTGCCTTTCTGCTTTTCTATCAGCATCCTTTAAACCAGATAACATTGGTATATTGAAGGCATCAGAAACTAGCTCTTGTCCTGCCGGGGTTTTAATGTCAATTTCCCTATTTAAAATTGTGCTTATGTCATTTTTGTATTTTAAATTCTTTTCTTCCATGGACTTCCGTTTCTTTCCATTAGACTTCATTTTCTTTTCATTGTAATCCTTGACATCTTTCACAGGCAATGTCAAATCACCAAAGACTACAGACTTATCAAGACTGCCCTCGTATGACATGCCTGTGTTACAATTTTTAATGAAAGAACTATCTTTCTCTGTCAACTGATATAGACTATCTTGAAGAGGTGAAAGCAAAATACGCCCAGGTACTGGAGAGCATGTCATCATCTGCTCCATCACATTTATGAGCACAAAAATCAGTAGCTGATGGAAATTCTATGGTCCTGACTTCTTTCATGGAAGTAGGGTTGTAGCAAATTTACCTGGAGAATGGCCCTGGGAGATTCATCAAGCAAGTGTTGAAATTGAAGAGAAGGCCCTCCACTCCCATCAGGACTGTCCTCCAGTGATGAAGATGGAGACATGTCAAGGCCCAGACCAGTGTAGATAGCAGCATTATTTCTTGCCAAGATGTTATCAGGGCCAACTTTTATGCGGACCTTTAGTGTCTTCTGGTCACTGATGTTAACTGGTTTATTCAAGGAATCGTGCTGGGGAATAGGCTCATTATTGTCTGTGCTCATGCCCATGCCCCTCTTGCTTGTGTTGTCCAATGGTGGTGCTAAGGCAGTGTTATTTTTGAGAGTGATGACCCCATTTCAATGGAAGGATTCTGCCTTGTGCCCTGTAGATATACATAGTCATGATTATCAAGTAAAAGCTAGCATCCTGGACTACCATCTGTTTTCTTCTTCCTATAGGGAACCTAAACTCACACATAAATTAGCACATGCCAAATTACAAGAATGTACCTCAAATGAAGGGGCATAGGGAGATCTTGTGGCATTGTGGTTTGGTGCCCTCGGTGGACTTTTAGGTTGAGACAGAATGGATGGAGAACGCTGATAAGTAGGCAAAAAAGAACCATATCCCCCATACTTTGCCCCTGTTATTGAATCAACTTTTCAGACCCTCATCTATGGCCACAATTACCACCAACTGGAAAATTGATATCATATTAGAGGCTATATAATCCACTTACCCAAGTTTTCTGCAGACACTCCGCCTTCGAATTCTATTCGGATATGCCCCAACACATCTTGAAGTTTTTCATCCTGGAAGGGAATGAAAGCCAGCTCTGTAAGGAATAAAACAAATGCACATAGAAAAGTAGAATGCCACTACATTCTAAATGAGAAATATAAATGTTAGCTGCATAAGTGTTCCGCGTGCTTAAATTCACATTCACTTAAATTCAACAAGCAAAAGCCATAAATGTAGAGCTCTGTTGCTAGCAGGTTTTCAGCCTGAATTCAGTCTTTGCCAGAACACACAAATATGGTTACAGTTTCCACTATAAGGGCTTGAGAGCAACAGATATATTTCTACCTTCTATGGCAACTGAGAAGTAATAGCAATCATTCAATGTGGGCAGCTGAACTTAACGAGTCCTGTGGTCAAATTCTTAACTTGTAATTTCTGTTATTAGAAAGAAGGAAAATCGTTCTCAAAAGGTCATGAGCCTGTTAGAATCAAAGGAAAAGTAACGCTCGATGTAATTAGGCAAAGATCGCGCATTTTTAATCTAGGCATCTCCTACCATAGAGGAATGTTCTAATTCCACTAATTCCCAAAATTATACTCCAGAAAACGACATGCGCAACAAATTTCAAGCACTGATGTGACCAACTCAAAGCGGAACATAGAAGCAAGAAATACAAAAACTGGAAAAGGCTAACTTCTACTACAAATCCCATCCCAAAACTCATCAAAGCCATGAAATCATAAATCGTAATAAAACGAAAGATCCAAGCGTTCTACTTCAAACAAAATAAAGCACAACCGGGAGACCCATCAAAGGCCTTACGATGTACGAGAGTGCGATGTCTGGGTCGACACAGGAGTCGTCCTCCTCTTCCTGCGCGGAGCAGGCTTCTCCTTCTTCGAGCTCATTCCCTTCCATCCCCACAAACCCTAACGTTCTCCCCTTCCTCTGCTCATCCCTCCTCCTCGCCGACAGCATCCAATACCCAACCCCCACTCCACCGCCCAATACGAGACACCCAGCTCAAATCCCTCTCCTCGCACCGCCTACCGGAATCCCGCCGCTGGGGTCCAAAATCCAAACCCTAGAAACCCTCGCCAATTGGGGCGAGCCGGGCGTGCCGCAGCAACCCCTTTTCCCGACCCCCAAATCCAGCTGCGATCGACGCCGGAAGGAGCGAAGATACTGCGATCGCGAGATCTCCCAGATCGACTTCCAGGAAGGCAATAGACAGCAGCGAGATCCAATCGCGAGAAAAGCCCCAGAGGGTTTTTCTTCTATATTTTTCTTTCTTGGCGTTTCCCAGAGAGAGAGAGAGAGAGAGAGGCGTCCTCCGCTCTTCTCGGAGAAGAGAGAAGAAATTAAAAAAAAAAGGGGTTTCTTTATTTCTTCTTTTCCTTTTATTTTAATTTAAGACGGTCAGGAGGGCAGGACACGCCGCGGTCCAACCAGAAGTGTAACGAAGGCCGAGCCGAGGCCCGAGGGTAGCTTCCAAGTAATTGATTAATAATAATTAATCAACCAATTTTTACCCTTTTTTTTCCCTGCCTTTTGTTGATGAGTTCCCCACGCAGTCAAAAAATAATAATTAAATTACCTAATTATCATTAATGAATGATTACTCTTTTTTATTTCTCTCTGATTTTTTACCGCAAAAATTTAATTAAAACTAACGTAATTATTATTAAATGATTAATTATCCAGATAGGCGGCCGGGAGGCAGTGGCAGCGCCTGGGCTCCAGTTTTCGTGCTACGCGCCCCAATGTCCTTACCAAGGTAAAGCCCCGTACTAGGTGTCATGATAAGAATGGCGACTTATTCCAATTGAAGCAGTTATTTGCGCCATGTGGCATAGAGATGGCTTTTGGTACTACTGTTGGGCCCTGTAGCACACTGCTGAGGATAATATAATAGCAGCCCTTTTGTATTTTGCTCTTCGGGCGTTGTCTCAATGAAATGACATTTAATTTATAAAAATAAAAAAATATTATATATTATAAAAATTATTAGATTAAAAGCATGATGTATTTTATGTTAAGAAATAAATATGTACCATTTCTCTTGCCTATCAACTCATCTTGTTCGACGGAATGTTAAATAATTTTTATTTATTTTATAGCATTTCTATTTATTATTATTATCATATATTAAACATTTATTAATTCAATCTAATTATTTAGTTTGCATACATTAGTATTTATTTTATAAGATAAGTATCAATCGTTGTTACCAAAAAAAAAATTAGTATTTATTTCTATCATACTTATATTTATTTATTATTTATTTGCTCATAATTTATTTTTAAAATAATTAACGCTTGCATGTGTATTTATATTTACAATAAGAAGAATCTTAATTCATTTTATTCTATTAATATTTTTTATTCGCATCATTTTTATAATTTTGCAATATATCCGCAAATATTTGATATTTTTATAGTCAAATGGATACCCTTTTTAATATATATATTTTTTTTATTTTTACATTTCACAGCTGATGATGTAATATTTTGGTTATATGCAATATTTTTTTAAAAAATTAATTAAAATGCAGTAAAATAATTCATTAAATGTCCAATTTTTTTCCTGAAAAAAATAGTACAAAGCTGCTGCATTGGTGCTGGCATGGATTTAAGTGCACATCAATTTGCATGCATGCTGAAAAAATATTAAATATTTAAATAAGATAAAAAAAATTAAATTATATATGTGGACCGGTTCTTGCACTGGTTCTTTCTGACACGTGTCAGTGTGGTCCTCCCTGGTATTGGTTACCGCAGCGAATGTAAACCGCGTAGGCCACCGGAATGTCTCCAACTTCGAGTATATTCCGCGTGAAGCTAACAGCCGGCGTGGATCTGCTTTAAGATTACATCCATCATGATGATGATGAGAGTGCCACCATGCCTTCTTCCTTTCTTTCTTTTTTTTTATTTTTTATTTTTTTATTTATTTAAGTATAGATGAGTGGTTACACTAATTTAATACAAGTCAATTTAGGTAGATTAGAAAATAAATTTATTTAAGAACAAAAAAACAGAAGCCTTTCTGATTTCAAATTCAAAAGCTAAAATTATAAGCCACATAGACCGTCATCCAGTCAACCACAGAATTAGCTTCACGATAGACACGATGAATCTGAAATCTATAAATATCTCGAAGGATAAATCAGATGTTATATAGCAGCGGATTGATAGAAACTTAATTGCAACATTCCTTTCGAAGTCTTTGGATGACAAAAAAAAAGAGTTCTGATCGATGAAAAAGCTATGAGCATGAAGGACATCATGCTTCAAGTACTATAATGAGCCATCATTAAATAGTTAAATTTTTTAATCAATGTAGTTATACTCTGAGCTGAGCTTTTATTAGACTAAATTAAAAGTAAGAGTAACAACTTGAATATATTTGAGTTGATAGTGGACAAACTCAACTTGATTAATAGACCGGTTGCTCACCACATATGATGTTTTACAATTAATTACTTGAAAGATTCTCTAATATACCTATGTGACCTTTCTATCAATCTAATAATCTTTTTAGTATACATTAGTAATATTAAAACAATGGTTGCTTGCATAATTAGTATTTCATATTAGAGGATTCTTTAGTGAAGATATCATTGGTGAAGAATTATTGTGCATTTATGTCATTGAAATTTTCATGAAACAAGCTATCTATTTTTAAAATTCCTGTTATTGTTCTTCTTTTTTGTTTTAATATTATTTGTTAGCATAAAAAGATGGTTGAAATAGTGTTGTTGAAATATTCTATCACACTTAGGAATTTATGTCATGAATTTGCAGAATAATTTATTTCAAAGAGATGGAAGATTGCATTATTTTCATCTTATACTCGGATTTAAATTTCACTAAGTTTTTCATATCATTGACAAATCATTTCATCTAAATTTTGTAAATCATCATGCATTCCTGAATCACCAAGTCTTTCATATCATTGCCAAATCATTCCATCCAATTTTTGTAAATTCATCACGCATTCCTAAATAAATGAAATTATTAATATGTTAAATTAACATCATATCTTTGTTTTAGTTTTCAAGATTAGTTTTTTTAAAAAAAATTGAATATATCAATTAGACCATTTCTAAAGCCTTACATTATACCTATTAGTAGATTTGGTTATCACCTTCTTTGTTTATATTTAATTAATAAGTTTTATTTCAAATTTTTGAAAGTATAATAATTGGTGTTACAGTATCTAAACTAACTCAAATTTAGTAAAAAGTGAAATCTTTTTTTCCCTATATATATATATATATATATATATATATATATATATATATATATATATATATATATATATATATATATATATATGTATGTATGTATGTATATTAGGCGCTTATTCCATAAAGATAGCAATCTAAATTTCAAATTAAGAGCCTCATGATAAGAACTATTTGATTCCTTATTTTGATTCCGAGACTATTTATAGAATTATTCCTTTTATTTTTTATTTTAAACAATTTCTCTCCATAAATATTTTGTTATATCATAATTTTATAGTTGTTTTACATAGCATAAATGATACCGAGGGAAGTTTGCTTATTAGTAATGATAACTAAGGATGCAAAAAGGAAATATAGAAATTTATAGGACATAACAATTTTAAAATATTCTATGTATAGATATCTATGGATAGATAACATTAATTTCTTGCTATGTGTGATTATTGAATTCATAAAAAATTTTCGAACAACTTATTTTTGATAGAGTATGGTATACAAATGCATTAAATAATATTTAATATATATTTTCATTGATTAAAATATCTAAATATACATGGTGTTTTAATTCACAATCATTGTATATATCTTTTTGATGGGTTGAGACCAAGAATATATATTTATCTAATTCATAGTAAATAAAAATTTGAGCATAAGCTGTCTTTATTTTAGTTTTATATGCTAACTAAGTATACAAAATTATAGAAAAATGATGAGAATACTTAGGTATACATCTCGCTTTTTTTTTCAAAAAAAATATTTTTTTTTTCTTTTTCTCCTTTTAAAGCAAGGGAGGAAGGGATGGGTTGAACAATATTAAGTTTTTCTTGTTCTATTAACATATTAGTTATATAATTATTTATTGGTGTTAAACATATGATTAATCTAAATGATTATAACTTTAGGTTTATCATTTTTTAAGCTAAAAATTGATGATTGATTGAAAATTAAAAGGCACTGAGGTTTGAGTTCAAAAAAACCAATAATCAATTTTATATCCAAACAACCTTTTCTTGCATTGAAAACCATTGATAATATTCTCACAAACTAAATTATTTATATCCAAACAACCTTTTCTACCATGTCACACGCTAGACCTTTGATTTGTAAATGTAGTACATTGAAGTTAAGTGCATTTAAGCTGATTTTACGAAATATGCTTGAACTTAGATTTTAAAGTTATAATAAAAAACCTTAAAGGATAATTCTGTTGCAATGTTTTGCTATTCTTTTATATTAATCTTGAACCTTTAATTTGCGCCCTTGATTTAGCAAAAGAGCTTAGAATAAATAAAAAGATAAGACCCTCGAGGAGCTCAACAAGTAAGAAACTAACTATTCTTCCTATAGTATTGTTTCACATCTTCTCGCATAGATAAAACATATTCTACTCTTATTTTTCTAATACACTCAAACATAAAATACCTTCAACTTAGAGGCATTGACACTATTAGAGTGATAAATAACTATTACAACTTATTACACCTTGATCTTGCTTGATGAACCAACTAAGGTAATTGATCGAAGTTAATATAATGTAAATTATAGATAAAATATATGTGTGTATGCCATTAAAAGTTATACTAATGACCTTTGACATATTTGACATATAATCGGTCAAATTTCTAGTGCTTTAATAATAAAATTTTCTTTAAAAAATTCATTAACTCTTAACCAAGAATAAGAGACATTAAATCAAGATCTATGTAAAGATCAATTTTGTTTATCTAATTTATTGACGATAAGAAGATCATTAAAATAACATTCTTCTTTATGTCTCGGCCTAATAAATTAATACATAAAAAATAGCCCATTAACTCCATCCTCCTTCAAAGATCCTAACAATGTAAGCTACTAGTCCATTGTTGAAAAGAAAAACATGGTGTTAAATCAAAAATATCCACTTGAAAAGTCCATTTTAACGCATGCAAACTAGTTATTGCCTCGATAAATGGATTGTAAAAATTAAAGTTAAATTAAGTATATAAGTAAATTTAATAAAAAAAACTTAAAATCTATTGAGAAAAGAAGTGAAATCAATCATTTGGTAGAGCATAATATTCCATTAAAAATATATACAATCTAAACTTGCACCTTTAAAGTGCATACATTATTTTCGTAATCTAGTGCTTCATTAACTTATAAAGATTAATTAATACATATCCATGAGTTAAACAATTAGAATTATAATTCCTATTTTTTATATAATATGAAATTAATCCCACTGCTTTGATCTTGCTATTTATGCTTAAAGGGATTTATAAAATACATATATTTCACTTATAAAACATGAGTCATTTCCCTGGAAGGGATTTCTAAAATTTAAATAAATCCATCAATGCACAATAATTGATGAAATACATAAATTTATGCATACAAAGTTAATTATAATCTACAAACTTGAAATTAATTAAAAAAATATCAATGTTTTAAAGTTTCTTTCTAGTCATGCATTGCATCCTTACAAAACACTAAACTCAACATTCATGGGTATTCTAATTTGATTTATTATTTAAAATATTCAAAGAATGGAATTTTATTTGCATGTATTTATGATGTCTTCATCTTGGTTAATATTTTAGATTAATAGGCTCTTTCGGCAATTTTGGCCTATAAATAAATTAAAATAAATTATGATCAATGATAAATATTTTAAAATGAGTTGGGCTGATCTTTAATTCAGAGTTAAATAAGGGAGTCTAATCACATAATCATAGATGTCCTTGTATTGCATTATTGCCACCATATTTGCATGTATGTCATGTGCAATATTATAGGAAATACCATCTTGCACCTTGCATGAGACTTATTTATAGTAGTTGCACACTACATGGATGGCATATCTCTTCTAGGTATTCAAATTATTCTTTCACACTGGCATATCGATCCATAAGTCTATTGTCTCTATCTTTTCAATAATAACTTTATTTTTTATCACTACAAGTTTATCTTAATAATTTTTTTTTTCAATCGTATACATTTTATATAGCTATTTTATACTATATAACCCACTATAAAATATAACCCAAATGAGAATGAGAATGCATCCAACAACCCTGAGATCTCTTTCCAAGTGTTCATCACCTCTTGAAGTAGATCAAAGCCCTAGGCTTGAGATTCTCTCCCAGGAAGCTTAGGGGATGTTATAATTCCAACCACAAGACACATCACTCTAGTAATAATTTTGCCATAGACAAAATTTATGTGACATATCCGTTTTCAGCTTTAATTCCCATGATAAGGGATTGCATTTCTCCCCTTGAATAAAGCCTCTTGTTTCCATTTAAATGGTTGGATTAGGACTCTGTTACTGTGAGAGAGAGAGAGAGAGAGAGAGAGAGAGAGAGAGAGAGAGAAGGTAGGAAAGCTGAACCCTTCTCTTCATCCATTTCTTTTATTGGTCAAGGTGTGGTCATTCTTGGCCTACAAATGCATGACAAAGAAAAGAAAAATGATGACCTAGAGGTTTGGAACATACAAGTAAACAAGTAGTTCAGACATCACCTCAGTGAGCTGCCTTTTCTGCTGCTGGGCCCACAAGTGCCAGATCCTTGACTACATCCACACCCATCTCTGCTGTCTGGAGTTGGATTTTGCTGACATTCTTGAATTGAAGCTCATGTCATGTGATTAAACAACTTGATTAGCCAAGATCTCCACCTCTGTGGCCATGGGAACAATGGCATAAGGTGTTTGAAGTGGACATTCCAATGGCTAATTCTTATCCATCTGGTTGTTACTTAGTCATTGTTACACCTCAACCATCATCACTGTCACAGATGAGCACTATTTTTTTGCAACAAAGTAACCCTGGGCAGTGGTAAAAAGTTAACTAATCGCCAATGAGAGTTGATCAGGGGTGTATAGCCAGGATCTGGAACTGTTGCTCGTATAATGAAGACTATTTAGTGGAAGCTCTGATGCCAGTTTATTACAATAAAAGATCTGCAAAAAGAATTCTGATGCCAATTTGTTATGACAAAGTAAAATTCTTATGGAAAGAGAGAGCTCTGATACCATTCGTAATGATAAAAGGAATGCATGAATGAGAAAGATAAACGAGAAAGGTAAGATAGTAAAACAAATGAAGAGATCATTCATGGAATTTAACATGATTTGACCATTAGCCTATAGTGAAGAAGAGCATGAAAATATCACAGTTAATGTTTGAAGATTATAAACCCTGTTTCCTACAAAATTTACAATTATAATAATTATTTTTTTACCAAAGACTCTTTCATAAATCTCTAAATCTACTTACATCTAACAAGACCGTTTTCAACCCTCTCAATAACTCTTTGAGTTATGCGGATTAGTGCAGCACCTTACGACCACTTGGTCCTTAGGTCTGGGTTTGCTAAGCAAGAGTCATCTTAAAAATCAAAATTATTAGTGCTTATATAAAATAAAAATATATAATGCACCACATGAATTAAGATTAGAATATATGTGTGTGTGTGTGAAAACATTTTCATATCGAAATGCTGACCGCTTAACAAACAAAATGATATAAATAAATGAGATTACCAATTAACAATTTTTTGTGACGGGTGTTGGAGCAGATAGTGGCTACCTAATTGATAAGACTGAGTCTAGAGTTATACCCTGTTCTTAAGACATTTCGTCCCACAACGGTGCTTACGGTCAGTATGACAATTGTCTCTCAGGATACAACAATCTTCTTTTAATGAAAGCAGCACTACAATTCATCAAAAATTTAAATCAAGAATGCTTCTTTTTTTAATGCACTATTGCTATACTATCCTTAGGAGAGTATGCAAATGCTTAAGAGAGAAAAAGACTTTCGGATTGAATGAACTCAATTCGGAATGAATGAAATGCAAGGGTCTAGGGTCCTATTTATAGGTTTTATGTATCCTTTGGAAGCAACTCTACGGATTTAATTTAAATTGAATTACTTTGATCGGATTTGATCAAAGAATGTGAGGGTAAGGGCTTATCACCCTTGATATGCCCAATCGCCTTCGTGATCTTCAGATCAAACGATCCGATAAGCCTTTCCATGATCTGAAAGATCATTTCTTCGATCAGATAAGCTAATTTCATGATCGGATAAGTCATAGCACGGCTTTGATACGCCTTTTCATGATTGGAAAGAAAACTTATCACAATGGCCTGATCGAAGGAGCGATGCCTTATCTCCAACGTTCATCAACGACATGATCGGATGGGCACCTTATCACCAACGGTTATATTGACCGGTCAACAGATGAGTGTGAGCCGTTGGATCGATACTACCGTGATCGCGATCATGATTTGATCACCGCATTTTGATCCTTCATCTGATCGATCAACGATCAGTCTGATCTTGATCCGATGATCAACGGTCAATTGATCTCAGTCCCTTATCTTAATCCGATCAGTCTTTACCGTCGGATTCTCATGACCAAGAAAAAATTTAAAAGCCCCTCAAGTTTCTCGCGATGATGCGCGCACGTGCGCCTACAAAGTGCCCTTCGCACACGCACATGAGTGATGCTATGCATCACCCTCAAGCTCTTCGCTCATGGTGAGCCTAAGAAACTTAAGCTTCAAGAAAGATGTTTTCATATAAGTGAACATTTCTTTCTTGATTTTTTCGAGACTAAATGTTCGAATATTTCTAATCTAATCCAGAGTTTGGATTTTCTGAGATACAAGCAAACTGGTTCCATTGCAAAAAGAGTTATAGTTCTGAATGTTAAAGATAAGAAAGGACCTGCAATTTATCCTCAATGTGAGCGTGGTATGTTCCACCTGCTGCAAGTGATATTGGTAACATGCATATATTCTACAGGCAGCTGCAAAGGACATAGCTGTAAGTCTGACTGATAAAATGCGTGTGTTTGCAGCAACTGGATGCTCTCCAAATAGGAATGGATGACAGAGAAGCAGATACCTCTGATTTGAAGGATTTGAATTGATGGTTCTTCTTGTTTGACGGATACTTGTTAAGTTTCAAAAGTTTAATATGACAGCACACTGGGCTGGTTTGTGGAATTTCAAAATTTGAAATTTAAAATGCAGTGGTATATTTAGGTTGGGTTAGTGGTTCTCTGGGCCTAGAGAGAATGTTGTAAACTTTATGTGTTGCATTTATATTACTCTGTGAGTAGAATTGTTTGTTTGTTTTGGTTCCATCAGGTTTTGTTGGTTGGATCTGCATTGGAGACTCTCTCTCTCTCTCTCTCTCTATATATATATATATATGTGTGTGTGTGTGTGTGTGTGTGTGAGAGAGAGAGAGAGAGATAGCTTAAGCTTGGCTTCCCATAGCTTTCTTTCCTCTCTTTTTTTTTTTTTTCTTTTTTTTCCTACTTCAGTCTGTAAGTCATTTTATTTATCAAATAAAATGTAATCATTGGTTCAATTGTGATTCTCTGCAAACTATTTTTAAATACATGAATACTATTTTTTGACTTTTTTTTTAAGGGAAAGGCAGTTTTTTTTCTTTTGGTGACAACAAGGACATTACAAGAGTGTACTTTGAGCATCTGCCTCGCTATAAGGTTAAATTGAGCAGAAAATTTTTTAGTTCATGGCCGTGAGCTATGCCTCTCAAGAAATTCGCTACTTGATTATCTTTTCTAAGCACATGTTGATAAATAAATTTGTCTCAAGATGATAGAATGGCCTTTAGGTTGCCCAGCAAAGCAAGAGATGATTGTATTTAGAATCATACCGTTCAATATATAATCTAAAACTGGCAAAATATTAACAGCTTTAATTATACACCACCAAGCAGCTAATAATCTTGCAGTGAGAACTGAAGGCACTTAGATAGAAGTTTCGACTCTTGCACCATAAAATCTAACTGAACCAACAAAGTTAATCTTCAAGACTCATTGAAGAGATTGCCAAAAAAACATAGAGTATATAAAGATTATCCACATGAGACCGTGAAAGATAACCTCAAAATGAATTGAGATCTAGGCTTATCACTATTGAATATAAAAATCTAGAAAGATTGAAATTTCTAAGATATCAATCAATATATTGAGACAAAGATATTAAAATTTTAGCTGATATAGTAAATATGAGATTTAGAGTTATTCGTTAAGTATTGGCATATGTTGAGGGTTGTGAGTATTAATTCAAGAAAGTAGGAAAAAATAATTAAACAAAATATTTGTCTATACGGATCATTGTTATATATATATATAGTTTTAAATTTCATGTTAATTTAAGAATGGGTAAGATGAATGAATTTTGAATTAAATTATATTTGAATACAGTTAAATTTATTTTTTTTCTCTTTATATATAATTCTACTCTTATTATTCGTGAAAGATTGCATGACAAAAATGATATGTGCAAGATGGGCATTAGCTAATCAGACAGCAGCTTCCACATGTTCATAGGATACAATCTGATGGGACCAGTTGACCCCATGGGTAATACAGACAACAATTTTTGGATAGCATCCTCTCAAGATAGCGATTTTCAGACAATATTCCTAAGCGGCCCCAGCATCTCCAGGTCAGCCAAGTCGGCCCCGATCTTCCCTGGTCGGCCCCGCTCGGCCCCAGCATCTCCAAGTCAGCTAAGTCGGCCCCGACCTTCCCTGGTCGGCCCCGCTCGGCCCCGGTGTCTCCAAGTCGGCCAAGTCGGCCCCGACCTTCCCTGGTTGGTCCCGCTCGGCCCCTGCGTCTCCAGGTCGGCCAAGTCGACCCCGACCTTTCCTGGTCATCCTCGCTCGGCCCCGGCATCTCCAAGTCGGCCAAGTCGGCCCCGACCTTCCCTGGTCAGTCCCGCTCGGCCCCGGCATCTCCAAGTCGGCCAAGTTGGCCCCAACCTTCCCTAGTCAGCCCCGCTCGGCCCCGGCGCCTCCAAGTCGGCCCCAACCTTCCTGGTCGGCTTCGGCATCTCCAAGTCGGCCAAGTCGGCCCCGACCTTCCCTGGTCGGCCCCGCCTCATTTAAGTCGGCCACCTCATTCAAGTCGGCCCGGCCTCGGCATCGTCCCATCTCGGCTTCCACAACCACATCATGTCTCTCGCACAAAGGAATTTATGGCCTCATAAAGGCCACGTGCGGCTACCTTCTCTAAGATATTTATGGCTGCCACGTTGGCCCCTTTGGCACCCTTGCATGAGAAAGGATGGCGTAATGAAACCGAGACGAGGATTTCTTGACTCTACGTCTCACAGAAGTCCTCGACGGCCTTCAGCCTAGCCCCGGCACCTCAGCTCGGCCACGGACGTCCCGTCCTGGCCTCCAGATTCATTCCGGCTTCTAGCTCCTTCCCGGCCATAGACGTCCCGCCCCGGCCTCCAGCTTCATCCCGGTCATGAACAGTGCTCGGCCACCCCGCCTCGGCATCGTTATGAACAGTGCCATGCAAGCACTCTATAATCAATGCTTGACAAGGGACAGCTGGCTTCAACTCCCAACTCTTCTATCCTAGACGGATGTGTGGCTCGTGATGGTGATGAGACTCCACCACCTTTTATCTCTCTTCCCTGTAGCGGTCAAATCAAGTGGCCACCCACTCTGACGGAACTTGACCCACCAACCAGCTGCAGCCACCCACTTTGATGAAATTTAACCTGCACCCCTAACATGCCAAAGAAGGAAGCAAGCTCTGTCATTGCTGCCATCACCTTAAATGCTCTTACAAGTGGCAGCACCCCAAGCCTCACAGACATCAACTCTGACACTTCACCCACCAAAGTCATCATTATGAGGCCTCAACCATTCAAATAGATATACTCCATACACCTATAAAATGGGTAAGAGGGACCCCGACCAAGTAACTAAGAACTGATAACTCCGGTAACACACTCATTACACTCCTAAATGCTCATTCTTGCTTACAGAGAGCTCTTCTCTGAGCCTCTCTCTCTTTCTCTTTCGAGCTTCCTCAAGCTTACGGCTGTTGCACAGAGCACTGACTTGAGCGTCGGAGGGTCCCAGCCGGAATCTCCGGCCCCCGGGACTTTTTGCAGGCTCCCAGATGCGAGAAGCTCGCCGAAAGATCTCGGGCTCGCTGGAGAAGACGGGACGCTCGTGGACATTCGAGGGGGATGATCTGGCAGCATCAAATTGGTGCACCAGGTAGGGGGAGAAAGCAGAGTTCTATGATACTAAGCTACAAGCTCTCACTCCCTCTACGATAATAATGGTGGATAAAAATATGGTGATGACGAAGACCTAAGAGGCTTCCACTAGTAACGCTGGGGGGCACCCTCAACGAGCTGAGCAACAGAAGGCTGGCTCTTTGCTCCATCGTCACCACTATCTCGGGCCATTCAGGCGCAACATCGTGCCACCCTCACTCTACAAGTCCAAACATCCATGGCAGCTGCCCAAAAGCTATGGGAGTGATATTTTGTGGCTTCACAGCAACAAACAAGAGCCCATGCTGCTCCTTTAGTTGTCACTCAAGCCATCCACCATCCATCCGGTGAGAGATCTCCGCAGTAAGAGAATCACCACTATCATTTTTCTCTGGAGCTCAGGAGCAAGAGCAACCTCAAACTCAAGCTCATTGACAATTTAAGGCTCAGAGCCAATCCGAGCCCAAGACCTCTTGCGGGTTCCATTTCAGCTGCCCTCGGATTTCAGCACTAGTACCCCCCATCTTCAATCAACATAGTTTCCTTGGGGGGGCAAGTCATCAACTCAGCAGAAGGAGACAAATTTCTCCAACGAAAAAGCTAAGTACACTACACTTTGGGAAAAGTTTCTTTTCATTAGTGTGTGAATGCATTACAGAAAAAAAACCAATCATTCTAAAGGAGCTCATCGGCATCGCAGCTAACGGGACACCACTCGGTCCGGCTAGGAGATGCCCCCGAGTCGGTTCAAGTCTCTAACAGCTCCGTACCCGATCGAATTGCCCCTTGGGCGGCACACAAACCCCCGAAGTGGTTCAAAAGGAGCTCATTGGCATCGCGGCTAACGAGACATCACTTGGTCCGGCTAGGAGATGACCCCGAGTCGGTTCAAGTCCCTAACAGCTCTATACACGGTCGAGTCGTCCCTCGGGCAGCGCACAAACCCCCGAGGCAGTTCTAAAGGAGCTTACCAGCATCACGGCTAATGGGATACTACTCGGTCTGGCTAGGAGACACCCCCAAGTCGGTTCAAGTCCCTAATAGCTCTGTACCCGGTCGAGTCGCCCCTCGGACGGTACATAAACCCCTCGATACAGTTCAAAAGGAGCTCACCGACATCGTGGCTAACGGGACACTACTCGGTCTATTGGCCCAGATGGCAACCCAAAGGGGGGTGAATTGGGTTCTTAAAAAAATTTAATCTTTTAAAACAATTAGCTTTGGAATAAACAAGATTAAGTGCAAGGTAAGTATTAACCACAAACAAAGAGAGAGAGAGATTCAAATTACGGCAAACACAAAGATTTTATAGTGGTTCGGTGTGTCCAACACCTACGTCCACTCCCAAGTACCACTTGGGTCCACAGTATAATCTACTAGATTACAACCGAGTTGTTTTACAAGCTCACAACTCAAAACTTGTTATTTTCCACAGGATCACAACGAACCCAGCTGGTTTTCCCGGGCTCACCAGCACAAAACCCAAACCTCAAGCTAATCTAGCTTGACCCGAGGTATACTACCTCCACTAATTCAATCCCCCTGATTGAACTAGCAAGAACTAATGAGAATAGAGTTTACAATAACAAACAGCTCCTCAAATGAGCAAATATTCAATGTAAATAAACAATGTTAGAAAAGCCTGTTTGAAGCAAAATTGATTTGTACTTTTCTTCTTTTCTTCTTTTCCTCTTCTCCCTTGAGATGTTGAATCAGGCCTCAGCTCGGATTCTTCACAAAGATTTGTAGATAAGAAGTTGGGAAAAACAGGGTTTTTGGCTCTCTTTTTCTTCTTTTGGAAAATCCTCCGAATTTGAACTTTGAATGCCTTGGATTTCTCTTTGAGCTTTCTGGAGTTGATGGATTTGAACTTTGATTCTTTCCTCTAGATTTCTTGCTCAAGACTTCTTAGATTTTTCAATTTAATTTTTCTCTATTTTTCATCTCTTTTTCAAATGAACGAGCTCCCCTTTTATAGATTCTTCTTAATCCAGTATTAGGTAAAAAACTAGCCGTTATTTCTGTCCTTGGATTCCTCCTACACACAGAAAAAGTATCCGTTAGAGATTAGGTGAGAAAATATTACCGTTGGAGGCCGTTCTGACATTTTGAAAATCTGTCCCTGACAGGTTGGAGTCGGCTCCAACTTTTTAGGTGTCGGCTCCAAGTCGTGTATCCAAAAATAGAAAGTAAAAGTTCATTGAGGAGTTGGCTCGAAAAAGGTAAGTGTTAGCTCGCTGCGTTCAGGTGTCGGCTCTGGAAAACTGTAAGTGTCGGCTCCAAGGTAGTCCAAAAACATGTTTTCTGTTCCCACATTGGAGTCGGCTCCAGACACTGTAAGTGTCGACTCTGAAACTCTGGGTGTCGGCTTGGAAACACTAGGTGTCGGCTCCAGACCGTGCCAAAAATTAGAAAAGCATTTGATCGCCATGGGGTCGGCTCCAGACTTTCTAGGTGTCGACTCCAGGCTCTGAATTTTGAAACATACCTTTAACATTTGATTCAAAACATGTTTCTTTATACCTTTTGATCAATCAAATATTTTTAAGCCCTGAAACACTTGTTAAATTTATTAGTAACAAAATGAATATAGTCATATCTTTTATTAATCATCAAAATCAATAAATGGGTCAACAATCTCCCCCTTTTTGATGATTATAAAAACATTGAGTATATGCATGAGTAAACAATTGGATTCTCAAATCAAATATTTCAAATATTTAATCCTCACAGATAAGCTCTCCCTGAATGAGATAGCTCCCCTATGAAGTTCAATTTAACAATTGTTCTTCCTTTTAACAGAAAATTTTAATGGTTGATACCACTTTTAATTGCCTCTCCTTATGTGCAGTTAATTAGATACTAATAAATTAAGCTTAATTGAGCTTACTTGATCAAATGCATATAAAAGCTAAATATTTCTCCCCTCTTTATTTGTCTCCCCCTTGTTTTTGTTTTACAGTCAATGCATATACGATTTCACATAACTCTCCGCCTTTTTTGTAATCAACAAAAAGATCAAGAAGAGTTAAGTAAAATGACAAAATTGATAGATTTTTCAAGGTCCAAAAGATATTCATTAAGTATAAGATAAGTTCATTACAACAAAAGTCAAATATTACAAAATGAAACTTCATTGTATCAAACATCAAACTACACTTCATTACATTAAGATTTCAAGATAAAACAAACAACAACCTATACTTCATTACAAGAAAATCACAAATTAGTTCTAATAAGCCTTTGTAAATCTTATAAAATTCTTTCCATCCCTTCACTCCGAGTCCTTACAAATTCTTTTAATCTTCTGTCAACAAATGCACATGCAGTCAAAATTTTGTCTTGAAGCTCAGCATTGCATTTGGAATATATTTCTGAGTCTCCACCTGTTGGCCCAGATGACAACCTAAGAGGGGGGGGGGGATGAATTGGGTTCTTTAAAAAATTAGCCTTTTTTAAAATAGTTTGCTTGAGATTAATGAAGGCAAATGCAAAGTAACTATAAAGTGCAGTGAATAAAATAGAGATAGAGAAAGAGACAATAGAACATGGCAAACACAAAAGATTTTATAGTGGTTCGGTGTATCCAACACCTACGTCCACTCCCAAGATTCACATGGGTCCACACTATAATCACCCTAGATTACAGCAGAGTTATTTTACAAGCTCACAACTCAAACTTGTTATTTTCCCGATCGCACAACGAACCCAGCTGGTTTTCAAGGGCTCACCAGCACAAAAACCCTAACACAAGCTTAGCCAAGCTTGAACCGAGGTAAGACTACCTCCACTAGTTCAATCCCCTAGATTGAACTAGATACAAATAAATGAAATATGTTTTTCAAATACAAAGCTCCTTAATGAGCAGATAATCAAATAATATAACAAGTTTAGAAAAGCTTGATTTGTAGATGGTTGGCTTTTGAGCTTTTCTTCTTTTCTTTTCTTCTTCTCCTTGCTAGGTTGAATCAAGCCTCAGCTCCGATTCTTCACAGTTGAAGCAGTTGAGAAGAGTTGAAAAGCAAGAATCTGAACTTTCTCCAAGTTGGGAAATCCACCAAAGACTTGATTTGAATGCCTTGGATTCCTCTTGAGCTTTTTGGAGTGGAGTGGATTTGAGCTAGAAGGTTTTCCTCTTGAGATTCAGGCTCTCTCTTTTTCGGTTTTTGAAATGGGATTTTGTCTATTTCCGATTTTCTCACTTTTTCCGTTCTCTTCTTCCGTTCTTATTTTTGAACAATAGTCTTCCCTTTTTATAGATTTCTTTCAAGCCATTTTTGGAAGAAAACTATCCGTTGGAGTGTACCTTGTAGCAAAATATATCCGTTAGAAATAAGGTAAAATAGAAATATTACCGTTAGAGCTGATCTGACAATTTGATTTTTCGTTCCAGGTGGGTTGGAGTCGACTCTAACTTTTCTGGAGTCGGCTCTAGCTCGAAGCATTTTAAAACAATATTTCCGGAGTCGTCTCTGACTTTTTAGGGTCGACAAGAAACTTTTCTGGAGTCGACTCTAACTTACCCGGAGTCGACTCTAGGTTGAGGCCAGAAAAATCGACGTTCTGCTTCTTCTGTGAGAGTCGACTCTAACAGTCTCGGAGTCGACTCTAACTTCCGTGCCAGTTTCGGAGTCGGCTCTGTGATTCTCGGAGTCGACTCTAATGTCTGCAATCTTACCTAGACATTAGATTCGATCCAAAACACGATGTAACTCCTAATTTTGATCATTCAATAGACTTATAATCTGAAACACTAAATCAAAATCATTAGAGCCTCCATTAGTTATACTCAAATAGTTTTGCTAATCATCAAAATCATCAATTGGGTCAATAATCTCCCCTTTTTTATGATAACAAAAACTTTGAGTATATGCATTCAAAAATTTATTCGAACTAAAGATTATAGTCATTTTGAAACTTAAAACATTTTTAATGAAGGATTTGATGCCAATATTCAAAGTAAACTTTTAAAATTGTGCATGAGTTCAATATAATTCATCAATTATGAATATTTAATCTTAATGTGCATAAAATTGCAATTGAGCTTTTTGTTAAGCTCCCCCTGCATTGAATAGCTCCCCCTATTTATAAGCATCGAATTTTAACTGATTAAGATTTCAAGTTATCTTGCATAAACAATTATTTCTCCCCCTTCTTTCTTTCTTTATACATATACAACTATCTTCTCATTAAAATTTTTAAGACTTTCTTTCTTTGCATATTCATATTCAATATTCACATCAAATTTTAACTGATTAAGATTTCAAGTTATCTTGCATAAACAATATTTCTCTCCCTTTCTTTCTTTCTTTATGCATATACAACTATCTTCTCATTAAAATTTTAAGTCTTTCTTTCTTTGCATATTCATATTCAATATTCATTTTCAATCTTTCTTTTTTTGCATATTCAATCATCTCTCCCCCTTTTTGTTATCAGCAATAAGGAAAGTTTTAGATAAAGAAAGTCAATAAAACATAGGGATTCAAGCAGTCAATATTTCAAAAAGTGAAATTGCATTTCATAAGTAAGAAGCATTACATTAGTTGATTCATGTACAATCCAAAATGAAATACATTAGATATTCAAAAACTTCCTAAGTACAAACTATCAAAATCAAAATCAAGGTCAGATGTGTTTGAATACAATTTTCTTCAAATGACCTATGATTTTCATTACATCATCCTTTTGTGATTTCTTAAAGTTTTCAAGGCAAGCTTCAATTTGTGAGACTGCAAGGTCAATGTCCTTCTTTAGTTGACCAGTTGCATGAACATAAGATCCCGATCCATCAGCAATGCCTTCCATCCTTTTGAAGATTTTGTGAAGATCAGCACCAAAGGATTCAACAGAATTGCTTAAGGTAAAGGAGATCATGTCCAGTCTCGAATTAAGTTCTTCCTTCAACTAATTAAAGTCTTCTTTTAATTGAGTAATTTCATGAGATCTCTGACTATCATACTCAGCAAGCAAAGCTCTCAGCTGACCAATCTGTTCATCAGAGAATCTCCCAGAAGTTGCTATAGACTGATGTGGAGGTGAGGAAATAGAACTAGGTCCGGCCTCTGAAGGTCCAGCTGAAGATGGTCCCGCAATAGATGGATCAGGGACAGATGGTCCCTCAGTGGATGGTCCAGGGAGGTCTTCTACTCTGGTCTCTTCTGCTCTATCTCTTTCTGCTCTTTCCTCTCTTCCTCCTTTCATCCAAACACCATTCAATTTCTTGAAGCCCATCCGATGAATAGTTAGATGCTATAATAGTCAGTGTGTCTCAATTTTCTTAAGGTTCATTCTCCATAATGAGCACACCTTGGCTTCTAAAGATTAGAGTCAAAATCATACCATATGGCAGTGTAGATCTCTTCTTTGTAGCTGCCTCTGCCATATATCCAATCATCATGCCAGCTAAGTTGACTGGCCTCCAGTAATTATGCAATCCATCAAAAGAACGTCTCGCTCCGAGACATACTCGAATCTACCAATTTTCGGAAACAAGATTCTTCCACAGATGTTATGCAGTAACCTGAGTTCTAGAGTCAATTGATTTGCAAAGATTTCCTCAAACTCGGTTACATCTCTTCCTAACATTCTTGTTAATGCTCCACTTCTATCTTCAAGTTGATATTCCATTAGACCGATTGTGGGCATTTCCAATAAGTTTCCAAGAATCTCAGTGGTTATTGTCACTCTTGTTCCTCTTACTATACTGATTAATCCACCTTCTCCTCTACTTAAACCATTATAAAACTCTCTCACTAAGGCTGGATATGTGGGTATATCTAGTGAACAGATTTTTTCCATCCCATTTCTTTCAAACTTCTTCCTATAGTGAATCCTTCCGACTCAAAGAAATCAAAATTCACCTTTCTTCCAGTGGTAATGGTCTTACCGGCTAAATGATCAACTTTGGGTGAAGATGGTGAAGGAGGGGAATCCTCTTGAGTGGCCGAAGAGGAGGAAGGCGAGGGTTGCCTCCGAACAGTGCGTTCCTCGTTGGAACGGACGCTCCACCGACGAAACCGCGCCTCTTAGGTGCCATTGAGAAGATTGGAGAGATTAATCAAAGGTTTTGAGTAGATTGGGGAAGTTGGAAAGGCTTTGGAGCTTTTTGGAGAGGTTTTGGAGACGGATGGAATGATTGGGGGTCGACTCCGCCTTTTTATTTTTGACCTAGCTCGACTTAGAGTCGACTCCCGAAAACTGGGTGTCGGCTCCGAACCAGAAAATCTGTCAGCGCTCGAATTAGAGTCGGCTCCACAAAAGCCAGAGTCGGCTCTAATCGCTTAGACAGAACATCAAAAAGAGGTGTCGACTCCACAAACTGTCAGAGTCGACTCTAACAGTTTCAGAGATAAAAAATCAAGTTTCAAGGATTTGAAACTATTCAAATTAATCATCAAATTCTAGATAAATGTTCCTTAGCAATTGGGGAAACAATGAATCAAGATCTAGATAGATTTCCTTATTAAATATCGAGATTTTTCAAGAAAATGATGAAATCTAGATAGATGTTCTTAAGAGTTTCAGAAAACTATTCCAAAGGATCACAAACTCCTAATTCTCCTCTAAGATAACAAAATCTCTCTTCACTTAAGGGTTTTGTTAATATATCTGCTAGTTGTTCTTCAGTATTCACATAATCAAGACAAATTTCATTATTGGCTACATGTTCTCTTATAAAGTGATATCTTATTTCAATATGCTTTGTTCTTGAATGTTGAATTGGATTTTTAGTTAGATTTATTGCACTTGTATTATCACATCTTATAGGTGTCTTATCAAGTGTGATACCATAGTCTTCAAGTTGTCTCTTAATCCATAGGATTTGAGCACAGCAACTTCCAGCTGCAACATATTCTGCTTCAGCAGTAGATAATGCAACCGAATTTTGCTTTTTGCTAAACCATGAGATTAAGTTACTTCCTAAAAATTGGCATGCACCACTTGTGCTTTTTCTATCTAACTTGCATCCAGCATAATCAGAATCAGAATAAGCAATCAGATTTAATGTTGAGTCTCTAGAATACCATAAACCTACATTTTTTGTTCCACTTAAGTATCTTAGTATTCTTTTAACAGCAATTAAATGTGATTCTTTTGGTTCAGACTGAAATCTAGCACATAAGCAAACAGCAAACATTATGTCTGGTCTACTTGCAGTTAAATAAAGTAGGGATCCGATTATACCTCGATAATATTTTTGATCAACCTTCTTACCTTCTTCATCTTTGTCCAGCTTGCATGAAGGACTCATTGGTGTTCCGAGGGGTTTTATTGATTCCATACCAAACTTCTTTAGAATTTCTCTTGTGTACTTTGTTTGGTTGATAAAGATACCCTCTTTGCTTTGTTTGATTTGAGTCCAAGGAAGAAATTGAGTTCTCCCATCATGCTCATTTCAAATTCTCCCTGCATTAACTTAGCAAACTCTTGACATAGAAGATCGTTAGTAGCACCAAATACAATGTCATCAACATAAATTTGAACTACAAGTAAATCTTTATCTTTTCTTTTCAAAAAAATGTTTTATCAACATTTCCTCTTGTAAAATCATTTTCAATCAAAAATTTACTTAGTCTATCATACCAAGCTCTAGGTGCTTGTTTCAAACCATATAATGCCTTGTGCAATTTAAAAACGTGATTTGAAAATTCGTGATCTTCAAAACCTGGTGGTTGTTCTACATATACTTCTTCATTTATTAATCCATTTAAAAATGCACTTTTGACATCCATTTGAAATAAATTAATGTTCATGTGACATGCAAATGCTAGTAATAACCTAATGGCTTCTAATCTAGCTACAGGTGCAAAAGTTTCATCAAAATCAATACCTTCTTCTTGATTATATCCTTTTGCAACTAATCTAGCTTTGTTTCTAATTACTATGCCATTTTCATCTAGTTTATTTCTAAAAACCCATTTTGATCCTATAACAGAATGATCTTTAGGTCTTTCCACTAATGTCCATACATTATTTCTAGTGAATTGGTTTAATTCTTCTTGCATAGCTAGCATCCAATTATTATCTTTTTCAGCTTCTTCAATGGTTTTAGGTTCAATTTGAGAGACAAATGCAAGGTGATTACTAATATTTCTCATAGATGATCTAGTTCTTATTCCTTGAGATGGATCACCTATAATCAATTCCTTGGGATGACTATAAGCGTATCTCCAATCTCTTGGTAGATCTATATCATTATGATTAGTATTAATATCATCAGCATTAGGCGAATCATTATCTTTAACTTCTTGTTCATGATCTGAAGATACATCGATATTAAGTTTTTCAAGATTGTTTTGAGAATGTTTGTATCTTCCTCATCATCAATCTTTTGGAACTTGATGTTAAAGATTCATCAAAAATTACATGAATAGATTCTTCAACAATTAGGCTTCCTTTATTGAATACTCTATATGCTTTACTAGTTGTTGAATAACCTAAGAATATTCCTTCATCAGATTTTGCATCAAATTTACCTAAGTTATTTTTACCATTATTATGAATAAAACATTTACAACCAAATGCATGAAAATATTTAATGTTGGGTTTTCTATCATGCCATAATTCGTAAGGTGTTTTCTTTAAAATAGGTCTTATTAAGGCTCTATTTAGGATGTAACATGCTGTGTTAATAGCTTCCGCCCAAAAGTATTTGGGAGTTTACTTTCACATAGCATGGTACGGGCCATGTCTTCTAGAGTCCTATTTTTCCTTTCAACTACTCCATTTTGTTGTGGGGTCCTAGGTGCAGAAAAATTATGATTAATACCATTTTCATTGCAAAAACTTTCAAATAAGTGATTTTCAAATTCAGTTCCATGATCACTTCTTAGAGACACTATGGTAGTGTTTTTCTCATTTGTTACTTTCTTGAAGAATTTCATGAATATCGAGAAAGTCTCATCTTTGTGAGCTAAAAACATTACCCAAGTGAATCTAGAGTAATCATCTACTATCACAAGACCATATTTCTTTCCTCCTAGACTTGTGGTTCTAGTTGGTCCAAAAAGGTCCATGTGAAGTAGCTCTAGTGGCCTAGAAGTTGAAACAATATTTTTAGATTTAAAAGAACTTCTTGTTTGTTTTCCAAACTGACATGCATCACATATTTTGTTATTTTCAAAATCTAATTTAGGTAGACCTTTTACTAAATCCATTTTAATTAGTTTTGAAATTAAGTGTGTGCTTGCGTGACCTAATCTTCGATGCCACAACCAACCAATCTCATTCATATTAGCATTATTAGCAACTAAGCAATGATTATTAGTAGACAATTTGTCTAAATCAATCAGTATACATTGCCATTTCTATTTCCAATAAAAACAATGCTATTATCAATGGGATTAGCTACAGTGCATAAAGAAGATTCAAAAGATACTTTAAAACCTTTGTCACATAATTGACTTATACTAATTAAGTTATGCTTTAAACCATCAACATAAAGTACATTTTCAATAAATGTGGAGGGAGTTATTTGAATGTTACCAAACCCCAAGATTTGGCCTTTGCCATTGTCGCCAAATGTAACAACTCCTCCTCTCTTTTCTTCAAGGGTGATGAATTCTTCTTTGTCACCCGTCATATGTCTTGAGCAGCCACTATCAAGATACCACTTTCTTTTTGATCTCTTGGCCACAAGACATTCCTGCAATAAAATCAGACTTTATGTTTAGGTACCCAAGCTTTCTTGGGTCCTTCATGGTTAGTAGCAACAAATAATGTTCCTTTCGGAACCCATATTTTCTTTCCTTTAATATTCATTTTTACTAGGTTTTAGAATTTACATTCATAAGATTTATGTCCTCTTGATTACATTTAAAGCATGTAATATTACTTTGGCCAGCTCTTACAAAAATATTTTTAAGTGATTTTTGTTTTCTTAAAGTGTTATATCCTAATCCGGCTTGTCAAAAACTGCTTTTTGACTATTTAATAACATGTCTAATTTAATTGAGCTTAATGTAAACTTATCAACTATGTTTTATGTTTTTCAACCTCTTCTTTAGTTTATCTTTTTCATTAGAGATTGATTCCTTTTCATTCATTAAAATTTCATTTTCAGATTTAAGTTTCTTAATTTCATTGTTAAGATTTTTCTTTTCTTGAATGAAAGTTAAATTTTCATTTTTCAAAATCTTGTATTTCTTTTTCAAAACTTTGAAATCGCTAACAAGTTCATTAAAAGCATCAAAAAGTTCATCAAAGGCAAATTCATCGCAAGGGTTTCGGAACTTACCTCATCGTTCGTTGCCATAAAGCATACGTTTGCGACTTCCTTTTGTTCTTCTTCGGAAGAAGATTCCTCGCTGTCACTCCAAGTCACCATATAAGCCTTCTTTTTCTTTTTGTAGGCTTTCTTCAATTAGGACATTCATTTCTAAAGTGCCCCGGTTTATTACATTCATAGCAACGTCAAGGGGTCTTTCTCTTTTTCTTTGTCCTTGTCCTTATTTTTATCCTTTTCTCCTTCCCACTTAGCTCCAAATTTTTTCTTGTGGAAGGGTTTCTTTCTCCTCATAAATCTTTTAAATTTCTTTGCTAAGAGAGCAGTCTCATCATCATCATCATTCATCATCGCTGCTGCTCTCTTCTTCTTTTGCAGCTTTGAGGGCAATCATTTTCTTCTTCTTTGTGTCCTCCTCAACATGCTGCTTCATAGTCAGCTCATGGGTCATAAGGATCCTAGAAGCTCCTCTAAGGGTAAAGTGTTGAGGTCCTTAGCTTCTTGGATTGCAGTCATTTTTGCTTCCCATGATCTTGGTAATGACCTAAGAATTTTCGAACAAGTTCAGAGTTAGTATATGTCTTACCAAGACTTTTCAAACCATTTACAATATCTGTAAATCTAGTGTACATGCATGCAATGGTTTCAGATTGTTCCATGCTAAACAATTCATATTTTGAACAAGAATATTATTTTGGATTCTTTCACTTGGTTGGTACCCTCATGGGTAACCTCTAATCTATCCCAAATCTCCTTTGCGGAATTACAAGTGGAGATTCTATTAAATTCATTAGCGTCTAATGAGCAATATAATACATTCATGGCTTTAGCGTTAAGCTGTGCCATTTTCCTATCATTATCATTCCAGTCCCTTTCGGGCTTAGGAACAATAGTGCCATCAATAACATGTGTGGGTGTACTAGGTCCATTAATTATAACACCCCAAAGCTCATAATCAGAAGCTTGAATGAATATCCTCATTCTAGCTTTCCAATAAGAATAATTTGAGCCATTAAAAAGTGGAGGTCTATTCGTAGAATGACCTTCAGCAAAAGAACCAACTTGTGTTGCCATTTGGAACTTTAGCTCTTGATCGTGTGATCAAAATCTAATGAGCACTAGCTCTGATACCAATTGTTGGCCCAGATGACAACCCAAGAGGGGGGGTGAATTGGGTTCTTTAAAAATTAGCCTTTTTAAAATAGTTTGCTTGAGATTAATGAAGGCAAATGCAAAGTAACTATAAAGTGCAGTGAATAAAATAGAGATAGAGAAAGAGACAATAGAACACGGCAAACACAAAAGATTTTATAGTGGTTCGGTGTATCCAACACCTACGTCCACTCCCAAGATTCACTTGGGTCCACACTATAATCACCCTAGATTACAGCAGAGTTGTTTTACAAGCTCACAACTCAAACTTGTTGTTTTCCCGGGATGCACAACGAACCCAGCTGGTTTTCAAGGGCTCACCAGCACAAAAACCCTAACACAAGCTTAACCAAGCTTGAACCGAGGTAAGACTACCTCCACTAGTTCAATCCCCCAGATTGAACTAGATACAAACAAATGAAATATGTTTTTCAAATACAAAGCTCCTTAATGAGCATATCAAATAATATAACAAGTTTAGAAAAGCCTGATTTGTAGATGGTTGGCTTTTGAGCTTTTCTTCTTTTCTTCTTTTCTTCTTCTCCTTGCTAGGTTGAATCAAGCCTCAGCTCCGATTCTTCACAGTTGAAGCAGTTGAGAAGAGTTGAAAAACAAGAATCTGAACTTCTTTCTCCAAGTTGGGAAATCCACCAAAGACTTGATTTGAATGCCTTGGATTCCTCTTGAGCTTTTTGGAGTGGAGTGGATTTGAGCTAGAAGGTTTTCCTCTTGAGATTCAGGCTCTCTCTTTTTCAGATTTTTGAAATGGAATTTTGTCTATTTCTGATTTTCTCACTTTTTCCGTTCTCTTCTTTCGTTCTTTTTTTTGAACAATAGTCTTCCCTTTTTATAGATTTCTTTCAAGCCATTTTTGGAAGAAAACTATCCGTTGGAGTGTACCTTGTAGCAAAATATATCCGTTAAAAATAAGGTAAAATAGAAATATTACCGTTAGAGCTGATCTGACAATTTGATTTTTCGTTCCAGGTGGGTTGGAGTCGACTCTAACTTTTCTGGAGTCGGCTCTAGCTCGAAGCACTTTAAAACGATATTTCCGGAGTCGTCTCTGACTTTTCTGGGGTCGATAAGAAACTTTTCTGGAGTCGACTCTAACTTACCCGGAGTCGACTCTAGGTTGGGGCCAGAAAAATCGACGTTCTACTTCTTCTATGAGAGTCGACTCTAACAGTCTCGGAGTCGACTCTAACTTCCGTGCCAGTTCCGGAGTCGGCTCTGTGATTCTCGGAGTCGACTCTAATGTCTGCAATCTTACCTAGACATTAGATTCGATCCAGAACACGATGTAACTCCTGATTTTGATCATTCAATAGACTTATAATCTGAAACACTAAATCAAAATCATTAGAGCCTCCATTAGTTATACTCAAATAGTTTTGTTAATCATCAAAATCATCAATTGGGTCAACACCACCAATATCCTTAAGTTCTTCAAATATGTTCTTGAGATCATTCCTTAAGGATTCAGCAGAGGAACCAAGAGTGGACTCAATCTTACCAATGCGATCATCCAAAGAGTAAAGGGTTTCTTTCAAATTCATAAACTGACTATCAAACTATATTTTCATTTCTTCTTTTTGAGCAGCAAATAAGCTTTTGAGTTGCTCTAACTGAATATCAAAAAATCCGACAGATGACACAGATGGCGGTACAGGAACTGGAGCAGGAGCAGGAGCAGGAGGTGGTGAAGATCTGCTAGGCTCTGGTGAAGGATGCCTCGCTGAAGGACCAGCCTCAGATGGTGCAGAAGATCTAATCTTAGTGGCTCTCTCATCCTGATTGCCTTTCCTCTCCCATTGTCCATTTACTTTAACAAAGCCCATCCGGTGCACAGTAGCCAAACTATAGTAGTCAGTATGCCTAAGGTTCTTTGAAGGCTCACTGTCAGAAATCACAATTCCTTGGCTTCTGAAAACCATAGTCAAGATCATACCATAGGGCAGTGAGGATCTCCTTTTGCCCCCAGCCTCAGCCATAGAAAATCATCATCCAGCAAGGTTAATAGGCTGACCTGTCAGAACACTGTCCATAACAACAATGTCTCGCTCCGAGACATACTCAAATCGGTCAGTCTTAGGGAATAAAATCCTACTGCAGATATTGTGAAGCAATCTAAGTTCCAAGGGCAACTGATTAGCCCTAACTTCTTCAAATTCAGAAACTTCTCTACCTAACATCCTTGATAGTACATCAGACCTCTCACTATGAATATCAGCTACTAATCCAGTGACAGGAATGCTCAGAAGATTTCCTAACTTTTGAAATGTAAGGTGGACTCTTTTTCTCTAACAGAGCTTACAATCCCACCGTCACCCCTCGATAAATTGAAATAGAATTCCTTGACTAGGGCCGGATAGGTGGGAACATCCAATGAACAGACCTTATCCCATCCAAGCTCTTTGATTTGTCTTCCAATTGAAAAACCCTCTAACTCAAAGAAATCAAAATCAACCTTTCTACCCATAGTAATAACTCTCCCGGCTAAGGTGTCTACCTGAGGAGATGAGGGACCAGGATTATCCGAATGGGTTGAGGAATCATCTCGCTTGGAGATGGCTCGCGAACGGGACGCCTCGCCATACGCTTTTGGTGGTCACAGGAGCTCCAAGAACTGATCCTCTCCGCTTAGGTGCCATGAAATCCTTGGAATGTTCGATTTGAGGAGAATTTGGCTTGGGAAGGTTTTGAAAGAGTTTGGAGAAAGTTTGGAAAGGATTGAGAATGATTGAAATGACGGAGGTGTCGACTCTGCCCTAATAAAGTCAACTTGGGACCCCCAGGTGTCGACTCCCGCAAAGTCGGGTGTCGACTCCAAATCGCTAACACAGTCAGCGCTCGAACTGGAGTCGGCTCCACTTATACGGGTGTCGGCTCCAAGGTCAAGGACCGAGAGCGACACAGAAGAGGTACCCTCAAACTGAGGTGTCGACTCCACTGACAGTTTCAGAAAAAAATAATGAGTTTCAAACATTGAAACTTGTCAAAATAGGGTCAATAAATTTTGAAAAATCTTTGGAATATGAAGATCAAATTGCTGAATGACTAGATAATTTGTCCTTAAAATTATGAAAGGAATTTCAAGAAATTAATAGAAATCTAGATAGTCATTCCTTAAAGTTTCAAAATCATTCCAAAGGGTCACAAATCCCTAATTCACCTCTAAGATAACAAAATCTCTCTTCACTCAAAGGTTTTGTAAATATATCAGCTAATTGTTCTTCAGTATTAACATAATCAAGACAAATTTCATTATTAGCTACATGTTCTCTTATAAAGTGATATCTAATTTCAATGTGTTTTGTTCTTGAATGTTGAATTGGATTTTTAGTTAAATTTATTGCACTTGTGTTATCACATCTAATGGAGTTTTATCAAGTGTTATGCCATAATCTTCAAGTTGTCTCTTAATCCAAAGGATTTGAGCACAGCAACTTCCAGCTGCAACATATTCTGCTTCAGCAGTTGATAATGCAACCGAATTTTGCTTTTTGCTAAACCAAGAGATTAAGTTACTTCCTAAGAATTGACATGCACCACTTGTGCTTTTTCTATCTAATTTACATCCAGCATAGTCAGAATCAGAATATGCAATTAAGTTTAATGTTGAGTCTCTAGAATACCATAAACCTACATTTTTAGTTCCACTTAAATATCTTAAGATTCTTTTTACAGCAATTAAGTGAGATTCTTTAGGTTCAGATTGAAATCTAGCACATAGACAAACAGCAAACATAATATCTGGTCTACTAGCTGTTAAGTAAAGAAGAGATCCGATCATACCTCTGTAATATTTTTGATCTACTTTCTTACCATCTTCATCTTTGTCCAATTTGCATGAAGGACTCATAGGTGTTCCAAGTGGTTTGATTGACTCCATTCCAAACTTCTTGAGAAGTTCTTTTGTGTATTTTGCTTGATTGATGAAAATCCCCTCTTTGCTTTGCTTGATTTGAAGTCCTAGGAAGAAGTTGAGTTCTCCCATCATGCTCATTTCAAACTCACCCTGCATTAACTTAGCAAATTCTTGACATAAAGATTGTTAGTAGCACCGAATACAATATCATCAACATATATTTGTACTACTAATAAATCCTTGTCTTTTCTTTTCAAAAATAGTGTTTTATCAACATTTCCTCTTATAAAATCATTTTCAATCAGAAATTTACTTAATCTTCATACCAAGCTCTAGGTGCTTGTTTTAAACCATATAGTGCTTTGTGCAATTTAAAAACATGATTTGGAAATTCATGATCTTCAAAACCAGGTGGTTGTTCAACAAAAACTTCCTCATTTATAAATCCATTTAAAAATGCACTTTTAACATCCATTTGAAATAAATTGATATGCATATGACATGCAAATGCGAGTAATAATCTAATTGCTTCTAATCTAGCTACAGGTGCAAAAGTTTCATCAAAATCAATTCCTTCTTCTTGATTATATCCTTTTGCGACTAATCTAGCTTTGTTTCTAATTACTATGCCATTTTATCTAATTTATTTCTAAATACCCATTTTGATCCTATAACAGAATGATCTTTAGGTCTATCTACAAGGTCCAGACATTATTTCTAGTAAATTGATTTAATTCTTCTTGCATAGCTAACATCCAATTATTATCTTTTTCAGCCTCTTCAATAGTTTTAGGTTCAATTTGAGATACAAATGCAAGATGATTATTGATGTTTCTCATTGATGATCTAGTTCTTACTCCTTGAGATGGATCACCTATAATTAA
>UESW01004576.1:241842-342465 GCA_900491605.1 Calamus simplicifolius | reverse complement strand
GAGTTTTCTTAAGGATTGGCCTAATTAAGGCTCTATTAAGAATGTAACATGCCGTATTGATAGCTTCCGTCCAAAAGTACTTTGATAGGTTGCTTTCACATAGCACAGTACGGGCCATGCCTTCTAAAGTTCTGTTTTTTCTTTCTACAACTTCATTTTGTTGTGGTGTTCTAGGTGCAGAAAAATTATGATGGATGCCATTTTTAATGTAAAAGTTTTAAAATAAATGATTTTTAAATTTTGTGCCATGATCACTTCTAAAAGACACTATGATATTTTTTTCTCATTTGTGACCTTCTTGAAGAATTTCAAAAATTGGAAATGTCTCATCCTTATGAGCTAAAAATAATACCCAAGTGTATCTAGAATAATCATCTACAATCACAAGACCATATTTTTTTCCTCCTAGACTAGTGGTTCTAGTAGGTCCAAATAGATCTATGTGAAGTAGTTCAAGTGGCCTAGAAGTGGAAACAATGTTTTTAGTTTTGAAAGAGTTTCTAGTTTGTTTTCCAAATCGATATGTATCACAGATTTTGTTATTTTCAAAATCTAGTTGTGGAAGGCCTTTTACTAAATCCATTCTAATTAATTTTGAAATTAAGTGTGTGCTTGCATGACCTAATCTACGATGCCATAACCATCCAATCTCATTCATATTAGCATTATTAGCAACTAAGCAATGATTACTAGTAGACAAATTGTCTAAATCAATCAAGTACACATTGCCATTTCTATTTCCAATAAATACAATGCTATTATCAATGGGATTAGAAACAGTGCAAATAGAAGCTTCAAATGATACTTTGAAACCTTTATCATATAATTGGCTAATACTAATTAGATTATGCTTTAAACCATTAACATATAATACAATTTCAATAAATGTAGAGGGAGTTATTTGAATTTTACCAAATCCCATGATCTGGCCTTTGCCATTATCACCAAACGTAATAACTCCTCCCTTTTTGCTTTCAAGATGATGAATTGATCCTTGTCACCCGTCATGTGTCTTGAGCAGCCACTATCGAGATACCACTTTCGCTTTGATCTTTTGGCCGCAAGACACTCCTGCAAAAATGATCAAGTCTTATATTTAGGTACCCAAGCCTTCTTGGGTCCTTCATGGTTAGTAGCAAAAAAGATTGTTCCTTTTGGAACCCATATTTTCCTTCCTTTAACAATTAATTTCTTGTTACTATTTCTTGCATTACAATCATAGGATTTATGGCCTTTCTTTTTGCAATAATGACATAAAACTTCATTTTTATCCTGTCCTTTTCTAAAGAAGTTTTTGACATACTTTTGTTTTATATTAGGCCTATAACCTAATCCAGTCTTATCAAATATAGCTCTTTGATTGCTCAATAATAAATTAAGTTTTTCAGAACTATATGTAAATTTATCAACTATATTTTTATATTTATCAACTTCCTTCTTTAATTTATCATTTTCATTGGAAATTGATCCTTTTTCTTCAATCAAAGCTTCATTTTCTGATTTCAATTTTTCAACCTCATAAGTAAGATTATCTTTTAAATCCTTAACTTTAAGTGTTAAATCATTTTTCTCTTTACATAAATTTTAAGTTTTCATTTTTCAAAAACTTATTTTTCTTTTTCAGAATTTTAAAATCATTGACTAATTCATTGAAAGCCTCATATAATTCATTAAATGTAAATTCATCATTGAGGGTTTTGGTACTTACTTCATCGTCGTTGTTTGCCATAAAATAAATGTTGGCAACTTCCTTTTGTTCCTCCTCGGAAGAGGATTCTTCACTATCACTCCATGTTGCAACATAAGCCTTCTTTTCTTCTTGTAGACTTTCTTTAATTGAGGACAGTCATATCTGAAATGTTTCGGTTTCTTGCACTCATAACATATTAAGGGCTCTTTTTCTTTTTATTTGTCCTTCTCTTTCTCTTTTTCTCCTTTCATTTTTGTTCCAGACTTTTTCTTGTGGAAGTGTCTCCTTCTTTGCATGAATTTTTAAATTTTCTAGCAAGGAGTGCAGTCTCCTCATCATCATCACCATCACTGCAGCTTTCCTCACTCTCTGCAGCCTTGAGAGCAATTATTTTCTTCTTCTTGACTTCCTCCTCTTGATGTTGCTTTATAGTCAGCTCATGAGTCATCAAAGATCCAAGTAGTTCCTCCAAAGGTAAAACGTTTAAGTCCTTAGCTTCTTGAATTGCAGTCACCTTCGCTTCCCATGATCTTGAAAGTGACCTAAGAATTTTACGCACAAGTTCAGAATTAGTATAAATCTTACCAAGACTTTTTAAGCCATTAACAATATCAGTGGATCTTGTGTACATGCATGTAATTATTTCAGTTTGTTCCATGCTAAATAGTTCATATTTATGCACCAAAATATTAATTTTGATTCTTTAACTTAATTTGTACCCTCATGAGTAACCTCTAATCTATCCCAAATTTCTTTTGCGGAATTACATGTAGAAATTCGATTAAATTCATTAGCATCCAATGAACAATACAAAACATTCATGGCTTTAGCGTTGAGCTGAGCCAACTTCTTATCATGTTCATCCCATTTCATTTCTGGTTTAGGAATCACCATGTTGTCTACTCTAGTTGTGGGTGTGTGTGGACCATTAACTATGATTTTTCATAAGTCATAGTCAAGTGCTTGAATAAAGATCTTCATCCTAGCTTTCCAATAACTATAATTAGTTCCATTAAACAAAGGAGGTCGATTAGTGGATTGACCTTTTAAATAAGATGAACTAGCTTGAGCTGCCATTTGGATCTTTAGCTCTTGATTGTTAGACCAAAATCAAATGAGCACTTGCTCTGATACTAATTGTTGGCCCAGATGGCAACCCAAGAGGGGGGGTGAATTGGGTTCTTAAAAAATTTAATCTTTTAAAATGATTAGCTTTGGAATAAACAAGATTAAGTGCAAGGTAAGTATTAACCATAAACAAAAAGAGAGAGAGATTCAAAATACGGAAAACACAAAGATTTTATAGTGGTTCAGTGTGTCCAACACCTACGTCCACTCCCAAGTACCACTTGGGTCCACACTGTAATCTACTAGATTATAGTCGAGTTGTTTTACAAGCTCACAACTCAAAACTTGTTGTTTCCCATGGGATCACAACAAACCCAGCTGGTTTTCACGGGTTCACCAGCACAAAACCCAAACCTCAAGCTAATCTAGCTTGACCCGAGGTATACTACCTCCACTAATTTAATCCTCCTGATTGAACTAGTAAGAACTAATGAGAATAGAGTTTATAATAACAAACAGCTCCTTAAATGAGCAAATATTTAATGTAAATAAACAAGGTTAGAAAAGCCTGTTTGAAGCAAAGTTGATTTGTGCTTTTCTTCTTTTCTTCTTTTCCTCTTCTCCCTTGAGATGTTGAATCAAGCCTCAGCTCGGATTCTTCACAAAGATTTGTAGATGAGAAGTTGGAAAAAATAGGATTTTTGGCTCTCTTTTTCTTCTTTTAGAAAATCCTCCGAATTTGAACTTTGAATGCCTTGGATTTCTCTTTGAGCTTTCTGGAGTTGATGGATTTGAACTTTGATTCTTTCCTCTAGATTTCTTGCTCAAGACTTCTTGGATTTTTCAATTTGATTTTTCTCTATTTTTGTCTCTTTTTCAAACGAACGGGCTCCCCTTTTATAGATTCTTCTTAATCCAGGATTAGGTGAAAAACTAGCCGTTATTTTTGTCCTTGGATTCCTCCTACACACAGAAAAAGTATCCGTTAGAGATTAGGTGAGAAAATATTGCCGTTGGAGGTCGTTCTGACATTTTGAGAATCTGTTCCTGACAGGTTGGAGTCGGCTTTAACTTTTTATGTGTCGGCTCCAAGTAGTGTATCCAAAAATAGAAAGTAAAAGTTCATTGAGGAGTCGGCTCCGGAAAAGGTAAGTATCGGCTCGCTGCGTTCAGGTGTCGGCTCTGAAAAACTGTAAGTGTTGGCTCCAAGGTAGTCCAAAAACATGCTTTCTGTTCCCGCATTGGAGTCGGCTCCATACACTGTAAGTGTCGACTTCGAAACTCTGGGTGTTGGCTCCGAAACACTGGGTGTCGGCTCTAGACCGTGCCAAAAATCAGAAAAGCATTTGATCGGCCATGGGGTCGGCTCCAGACTTTCTAGGTGTCGACTCCAGGCTCTGAATTTTGAAACATACCTTTAACATTTGATTCAAAACACATTTCTTTATACCTTTTGATCAATCAAATATTTTTAAGCCCTAAAACACTTGTTAAATTTATTAGTAACAAAATGAATATACTCATATCTTTTATTAATCATCAAAATCAATAAATGGGTCAACACGGTCCAGCTAGGAGACACCCCCGAGTCGGTTCAAGTCCCTAACAGCTCCGTACCTGGTTGAGTCACCCCTCAAGCGGCACACAAATCTCCGAGGTGGTTCAAAAGGAGCTCATCGGCATCACGACTAATGGGACACCACTCGGTCCAGCTAGGAGACACCCCCGAGTCGGTTCAAGTCCCTAATAGCTCCGTACCCGGTTGAGTCGCCCCTCAGGCAGCACACAAACCCCCGAGGCGATTCAAAAGGAGAAAACCGGCATCGTGGCTAACGGGACACCACTCGGTCCGGCTAGGAGATGCCCCCGAGTCGGTTCAAGTCCTTAACAGCTCTGTACCCGACCGAGTCGCCCCTCAGGCAGCACACAAACCTCCGAGGCGATTCTAAAGGAGCTCACCGGCATCGCGGATAACGGAACACCACTCGGTCTGGCTAGGAGACACTCCCAAGTTGGTTCAAGTCCCTAACAACTCCGTACCTAGTCGAGTCGCCCCTCAGGCTGCACACAAACCTTCGAGATGGTTCAAAAGGAGCTCACCGGCATCACGGCTAATGGGACACCACTCGGTCTGGCTAGGAGACGCCCCCAAGTCGGTTCAAGTCCCTAACAGCTCCATACCCGGTCGAGTCATCCCTCAAGCGGCACACAAACCCCCGAGGCGGTTCAAAAGGAGCTCACCGGCATCTCGGTTAATGGGACACCACTCGGTCCGACTATGAGATGCCCCTGAGTCAGTTCAAGTCCCTAACAGCTCCGTACCCGATCGAGTCACCCCTCAGGTGACACACAAACCCCCGAGGCGGTTCTAAAGGAACTCATCGGCATCGCGGCTAATGGGACACCACTCGGTCCGGCTAGGAGATGCCCCCCGAGTCAGTTCAAGTCCCTAATAGCTCCGTACCCGATTGAGTTGCCCCTCGGGCGGCACACAAACCCCCGAGACGGTTTGCAGCCTCAATGACGCCATCTCTGCCTCAGCGGCATTATTGCAGCCTCATCGGCTCTCTCTGCCTCCACGGCATTATTATAGCCTCATCGGCTTTCTCTCTACCTCAGCGGCACTATTGCAGCCTCCTCAGCTTTATCTCTACCTCCGCGGCATCATTGTAGCCTCAACGGCTTTCTCTCTGCCTCAGCGGCACTATTGCAGCCTCGACAGCTTTATCTCTGCCTCAACGGCGTCATCTCTACCTCAATGGCTTTCTCTCTGCCTCCGTGGCATTATTGCAGCCTCATCGGCTTTCTCTCTGCCTCCGTGGCATTATTGCAGCCTCATTGGCTTTCTCTCTGCCTCTGCAGCATTATTGCAGCCTCATCAGCTTTCTCTCTGCCTCCACGGCATTATTACAGCCTCATCGCTTTCTCTTTGCCTCAGCGGCACTATTGCAGCTTCGACGACTTTATCTCTGCCTCAACGGCTTTCTCTCTGCCTTAGCGGCACTATTGCAGCCTCGACGGCTTTATCTCTGCCTCAACGGCGTCATCTCTGCCTCAACGGCTTTCTCTCTGCCTCCACGGCATTATTACAGCCTCATCGGCTTTCTCTCTACCTCCGTGGTATTATTACAGCCTCATCAGCTTTCTCTCTGCCTCAGCGGCACTATTGCAGCCTCGACGGCTTTATCTCTGCCTCAACGGCTTTCTCTCTACCTCAGCGGTACTATTGCAGCCTCGACGGCTTTATCTCTACCTCAACGGCTTTCTCTCTGCTCCGCGGCATTATTGCAGCCTCCCCGGCTCTATTTCTACTTCGGCAATTTTATCTCAGCCTCAGCGGCATTATTGCAGCCTCTCCGACTCTATTTCTGCTTCGGCAATTTTATCTCAGCCTCAGCGGCACTATTGCAGCCTCCACGGCTCTATTTCTGCTTCGGCAATTTTATCTCAGCCTCAGCGGCATTATTGCAGCCTCTCGGCTCTATTTCTACTTCGGCAATTTTATCTCAGCCTCAGTGGCATCATTGCAGCCTCCCCAGCTCTATTTCTGTTTCGGCAATTTTATCTCAGCCTCAGCGGCATTATTGCAGCCTCCACGGCTCTATTTCTCTTCGGCAATTTTATCTCAGCCTCAGCAGCATTATTGCAACCTCCACGGCTCTATTTTTGCTTCGGCAATTTTATCTCAGCCTCAGTGGCATCATTGCAGCCTCCACGGCTCTATTACTGCTTCGGCAATTTTATCTCTGCCTCTACCGCATTATCGCAGCCTCAACGGTTTTATCTTTGCCCTAGCGGCCAATCGATGAGCATATCCCCAAAAATTTGGTGTGTGTTGCTTTTGAGTGGCGAACACAAGGTAATCAATTTACCTCAAAAATTTCTTAAAGTTCTACACTCCTTTTGCTTAGCTGATGCGCGGCACACAAGCTCAAGGACTGCGGGGGGCATTTGATGGGGCCAGTTGACCCCATGGGCAATAAAGACAATAATTTTTGGATGGCATCCTCTCAAGATAGCGATTTCCAAATAATATTCCTAGGCGGCCCCGGCATCTCCAGGTCGGCTAAGTCGGCCCCGACTTTCCCTGGTCGACCCCGCTCGACCCCGACCTTCCCTGGTCGGCTCCGCTCGGCCCTGGCATCTCCAAGTCGGCCAAGTCGGCCCTGACCTTTCCTAATCGGCCCCGCTCGGCCCCGACGTCTCCAAGTCGGCCAAGTCGGCCCCGACCTTCCCTGGTCGGCCCCGCTCGGCCCCGGCATCTCCAGGTCGGCCAAGTTGGCCCCAACCTTCCCTGATCGGCCTCGCTCGGCCTCGGCATCTCCAAGTCGGCCAAGTCGGCCCCGACTTTCCCTGGTCGGTCCCGCTCGGCCCCGGCATCTCCAAGTCGGCCAAGTCGGCCCCGACCTTCCATGGTCGGCCCCGCTCGGCCCCGACGTCTCCAAGTCGGCTAAGTCGGCCCCGACCTTCCCTGGTCGGCCTCGCCTCATTTAAGTCGACCGCCTCATTCAAGTCGGCCCGGCCTCGGCATCGTCCCGTCTCGGCTTCCACAGCTACATCATGTCTCTCGCACAAAGGCATTTATGGCCTCATAAAGGCCACGTGCGCCTACCTTCTCTAAGGTATTTATGGCTGCCACGTTGGCCCCTTTGGCACCCTTACATGAGAAAGGATGGCGTAATGAAACCGAGACGAGAATTTCTTGACTCTACGTCTCACAGAAATCCTCGACGGCCTTCAACCTAGCCCCGGCACCTCAGCTCGGCCACGAACATCCCGTCCCGGCCTCCAGATTTGTTCCAGCTTCTAGCTCCTTCCCGGCCATAGACGTCCCGCCCTGGCCTCCAGCTTCGTCCCAACCATAAACAGTGCTCGGCCACCCCACCTCAGCATCGTTATGAACAGTACCATGCAAGCACTCTATAATTAATGCTTTACAAGGGATAGCTGGCTTCAACTCCCAACTCTTCTATCCTAGACGGATGTATGGCTCGTGATGGTGATGAGACTCCATCACCTTTTATCTCTCTTCCCTGCAGCGGTCAAATCAAGTGGCCACCCACTCTGATAGAACTTGACCCACCAACCAACTGCAGCCATCCACTTTGATGGGACTTAACCTGTAGCCCTGACATGCCAAAGAAGGAAGCAAGCTCTGTCATTGCTGCCATCACCTTAAATGCTCTTACAAGTGGCAGCACCCTAAGCCTCACAGACATCAACTCTGACACTTCACCCACCAAAGTCATCATTATGAGGCCTCAACCACTCAAATCAGATAGACTCCATACACCTATAAAATGGGTAAGAGGGACCCCCGACCAGGTAACTAAGAACTGATAACTCCGGTAACGCACTCATTACACTCCTAAACGCTCATTCTTGCTCACAGAGAGCTCTTCTTTGAGCCTCTCTCTCTTTCTCTTTCGAGCTTCCTTAAGCTCATGGCTGTTGTTCATAGCATTAACTTGAGTATCGGAGGGTTTCCATCGGAATCTTCGGCTCCCGGGACTTTTTGCAGGCTCCCAAATGCGAGAAACTCGCTGAAAAATCCCGAGCTCGCTGGAGAAGGCAACCGAACGCTCGCAGACGTTCGAAGGGGGTGATCTGGCAACATCACAGTCTATTAACTTGCTTGTGAAATTTGATCCGACAAGATTTTTCTTGGGTATTATTACTCATTTGCTGTTTAGATAGCAAAGATGGAATTTGATATTCTTTAATTCCAGTTAGCATCTCAAGATATGCGATGGAATTAGCATCTTAAGCTATAGAATAAGGATAGGATGGAAGATGAGGATTAATCAATCTCTCAAAGGAAAATTAAAAAGTAAAAAATATCCTCTTTGATCCTCAAATTTTCACTCATAATTTAATTTTGAGCCTCAACGGCATTCAAGCAACGCTCCAAGAGCTCATGGAACGCAGCGACATGGCTTTTACTTGCCGTCGCATCGATGCTCTTCTGCACGCACCACGGAGAAATCATGCTATAATGACAACCAACTGCACGTCTCCCAGTTTTCCCAGGACGCTGCGCGGTGGAGTAGCGTCTGAGGCCATCTCTTCAGAAGCCCTTTAATTTCTGACAAATATTGAAGGGTGACATAAATGCCTACGAGGGAGACCTGTTTCAAATCGGTATCGCATCGATTTTTCATGGGTTCGAATTTTTTTTTTCTTTTACGGAATTGATGTTAAAAAAATGACACTTTTCTTTTTCACTTTAGCGAGGTAAAAACATCACGCTACCGAGGCCCGAAGAACAGAGTTCATTTCTACTTCGGACTCTGTTTCTTCGGCCCGGCCCTGCTTTAGATCAGGCTGCAAACTTATCGGTTGAGTTCTGGTCAAACAGGATTTTAAGATCCATCCTTGCTCCGATTAAACACTTTGTATTCTCCGACGACGCATCAACTAAGAAGAAGATTAGCGGGGGATTTGCCATGGCATGCGTGCGTGTTGATCTGCGATGGCCTCTTCATCCTGGTGGGAGAATCAAGACCCGTTTTGGCAACAATATGCCTACGAACACTTGGAAGGCATCTTCGTCGGAGCTTGAGGCCTCTGCCGCTGCTCCCAAGTTCGGGCCTTGGATGGCTGCTGTGCGGCAGCGGAGGTCTTCGCCTGGACAAGCTTCTGAACCAAGAAGGAAGGACCATGTTCAGTCTAATTTGCCTGGGTCAGCCTCTCGCTCGGCGTCGGTGGAAGAGTGGCAAACGCCGGTTAAGGTGGCCCGCCGGCGTCTTCAGAAGAACCCTCTGTCTATGGCTGCTCCTAGTTTTGTGCCGGGCATGGCGACCAAGGGAGTGAAGCTGACCTCTCGGGTGAATGGTTCTGTGCCAGTGGCTACATCTCATGCTGGGTCTTCTAAACTCCCTACTATACTAGCGACTAATGGTCTTGCTCGGAGAGCTGTTGTGCTAGGGAAAGAAGGTGCTCCCCGGCGGAAGGGAGCTGTGCCACTGGCTAGGGACTGCTCTGGCTCTACTGAAGCCCCAACTAGGATGAGGGATGAGGGCTGATGGGGCCAATTGATCCCATGAAAAATAAAATTTTTTGAACGGCCTCAAAGGGTGACGGACTCCAGCGTCGGCCTCCAGCGCCGGCCTCCAGCGTCGGCCTCCAGCGCCGGCCTCTAGCGTCGGCCTTCGGCGACGGCCTTTGGCTCCAGATTTGGCTACAACCTCCAAGACCGGCACCTCCAGGACAGTCCGCCCCAAAGGCCGACACCTCCAAGACAGTCAGCCCCAAAGGCCGACACCTTCAAGACCAGCACCTCCAAGGCCGGCACCTCCAAGACAGTCGGCCCCAAAGGCCGACACCTTCAAGACCGGCACCTCCAAGGCCGGCACCTCCAAGACAGTCGGCCCCAAAGGCCGACACCTCCAAGACCGGCACCTCCAAGGCCGGCACCTTCACGACAGTCGGCCCCAAAGGCCGACACCTCCAAGACCGGCACCTCCAAGGCCGGCACCTCCACGACAGTCGGCCCCAAAGGCCGACACCTCCAAGACCGCCAGTTCCTAGCCGGCCACGGCGTCTCCAACTCAGGCGGCCCCAGTTCCTAGCCGGCCACGGCGTCTCCAACTCAGGCGGCCCCAGCACCTTCCCAGTCGGCCTCGGCGCTTCCTAGCCGGCCCCGGCACGTCCCAGCCAGCCCCGGCATGTCCAAGCCAGGCGGCCCCGGCACCTTCCTAGCCGGCCCCGACCTCTCAAAGCTAGGCGGCCCCAGCACCTTCCCAGGCGGCCCGGCACCTTCCTAGCCGGCCCCGGCCTCTCCAAGCTAGGCGGCCCCAGCACCTTCCCAGGCGGCCCTGGCACCTTCCTAGCCGTCCCCGGCCTCTCCAAGCTAGGCGGCCCCAGCACCTTCCTAGGCGGCCCCGGTTCCCAGCCAGCCCCGGCGTGTCCAAGCCAGGTGGCCCCGACACCTTCCTAGCCGGCCCCGGCCTCTCCAAGCTAGGCAGCCCCGGCACGTTCCTAGCCGGCCACGACGTCTCTAAGCTAGGCGGCCCCGGTTCCTGGCCGGCCCCGGCACCTTCCCAAGCGGCCCCGGTTCCTGGCCGGCCCCGACACCTTCCCAAGCGGCCCCAGTTCCTAGCCGGCCACGGCGTCTCCAAGCTAGGCGGCCCCGGTTCCCAGCCGGCCATGGCGTCTCCAAGCAGGTCACCCCCGACACTTCCTCCATGTCTCCAGTCCCGCCTAGTCAGCCAAGGCCATCCCGGTCGGCCTGACTCGGCCCCGAGACTCCCCAGTTCCCGCCAGATCATCCCCAGCGGCTCAAGAAACCGCCTCTCTGACGCGTGCCGCCTGGCAACGATAGACGCGCGCTGCCCAACAGCCCCGCTGCTGATGGGACGTAACCCACCAACTAGCCCTGATTCACGCAAGGGCTCTGCAGATCTTCTGACTCACGCCACCCCACGTGGTCATGCCATGGTCAACCCCTAAAAAAAGGTGAACCCACTCACCAAACAGGTATGCGCGATAACCTCCAAAATCGCCATCTAAACTCTCAAAGGGATTCCTCCTCTCGGAGATCCCTCTTTTCCACATAAAACAGGGCTCACTCGAGCCCTTCTTCAGCTGTGACCTCAGTCACTAACTTGGCCGTCGGAGGGTCCCGCTGGAGACCCCCTTCGGTCCCGGGACTTCTTTGCAGGCACCCCAGCGAAGCGAGGATTCGAGGAGCGCCTCCATTCCCGACGTCCAGGAGAGGTGATCGAGCGTCATCAGATTGGCGCGCCAGGAAGGGGGGATAAGAAAAAGTAGCGAACGTTCTCCCTGAGCTACATCTTTCGTCCTCCCTCTTCTTCCAGAAGCCATGGTGGTGACCTGAGCTCAGGACGCCTCCATCAGCTGCCCAGCGGGGTTTCCCCCACCAACTAGATAGCAGGAGACCAATCCCCCTGCTGCCGACCCTCCGGTCGCTTGCCCGCCGCCGGACGCCGCTGTCCAAACAGTAGAGCGGCTGGCGACTCTTTCCCATCAAGTCCAGAATCTCACCGCCATAATCCATGGGCTCCAGCAACAACAGTCCATGGCCACCCAGCATCAAACTGCTCCCCTCGCCAGTCAGCAGTCGGCGAGGGGAGGCTACCCCCGACAGGAGGCCGGTCGGCGAGAGACCGGCCGACGTCAAGCTTCCCCCGGGAAGCCTCGGCGCGAGCCCTCCAAGCGGCCACGGTCCCCTGACCACGGCCTCAGCGAGTTTCCTCCCAAGCCATATCATCACGAGGAACCCAGGCAGAAGTCCCGACCTCCGTCTCCATCTCCTTCTGCCTCCTCTTCTTCTTCTTCTTCCTCCGAGCCATCTCGGAGGGCCCCGACGATCAACCGCCAAGTGGAGGAACACCTGGAGGAGTACAATAGGCGACTAGACGAGCTCGTCAAGAAGATCAACCATCAGCCGAAGGAAGAGTTCGACACTCGTCATCCTTACACTCGCCGCATACTGGAGGAACCGGTCCCTCGAGGTTCCGCTTCCCCCAAGTGGACCCGTACGACGGTACGACCGACCCCCTCGACCACCTCGAGAGTTACAAAGCTATGATGCAAATCCAGGGTGCCCCAGATGCCCTCCTTTGCGAGGCCTTCTCCGCAACCCTGCGGAAGGCCACCCGTGCATGGCACTCACGCCTGCCCCCTCACAGCATCGACTCCTTTCGAGAGTTGGAGAGGGCATTTTTTGCCCACTTTGATGCCTGCCGCTGGATCCCAAGGGTGGCAGACAACCTCTTCTCCGTCTACCAGAAGGAAGGAGAGTCATTGCGGGACTTCGTGTCCCGATTCAAAAATGCCGCCCTCGAGGTCTACCATCTCGACGATGCGGTGGCCTCCCTAGCGCTGAAGTGGGGACTCCTTCCGTCCCGCTTCACCTTCTCCCTGGATAAGAAGCCCCCAAGCTCTTATTCCGACCTCCTCCTCCGGGCCCAGAAGTACATGCGCGCCAACAAGGCTGACTCGTCCAGAAGGGAAGCCGGCAGGAGTTCCAATAAGAAGCCAACACCCACAGAGCCAGCTGAGGGACGATCCAGGCAGCCCGAACCACCCCGTCGCTTTGACCACCGGCCCCAGGCGCTGGTTCCTAAGGGGCGGTTTACTCCTCTCACGGCTCCGATCTCCCACATCCTGCTAGAGATTGAGGAGGAGCCTTACTTTCAACGCCCACATCCCCTAAAGTCAATAAACCCCCACAACAAAGAGCTTTACTGCTGGTATCACCAAGACTATGGGCATGACACCGAAGATTGCCACTAGTTGAAGAAGGCCATTGAAAAGTTTGTTCAGCAGGGCCACTTGGGCAGGTTCGTTCGAGGAAACCTCGCGGCCCCAGGTGCATCGGCACCTCCAGCGCCTCAGATTTGCCTCAACAATGCCCCAACGGAAGGAGGCGAGCTGGCATCAAAAGGGGAAGCTTCTCCCTCGCATTCGGAATGCGGACGGTATTATCAGTAGCTTGCCGATTCTTTAATAAAGTATTATTCAGAATATCCTTGTCTTATCATGCTCTTGGGATGAGTATATTTCTTAGACAGAGACCGGCTCCGCGTCGGCACCAAAGACCGGCTCCGCGTCAGCACCAAAGACCGACTCCGCGTCGGCACCAAAGACCGGCTCCGTGTCGGTAACAAAGACCGACTCCGCGTCGGCACCAAAGACCGGCTCCGCATCGACACCAAAGACCGGCTCAGCGTCGGCACCAAAGACCGGCTCAGCGTCGGCACCAAAGACCGGCTCCGCGTCGGCACCAAAGACCGGCTCTGCGTCGGCAACAAAGACCGACTCTGCGTCGGCACCAAAGACCGGCTCCTCGTTGGCACCAAAGACCGACTCCGCATCGGCACCAAAGACCGGCTCCGCGTCGGCACCAAAGACCGACTCCGCGTCGGCAACAAAGACCGACTCCGCGTCGGCACCAAAGACTGGCTCCGCGTCGGCACCAAAGACTGGCTCCGCGTCGGCACCAAAGACCAACTCCACATCGGCACCAAAGACCAGCTCTGCATCGGCACCAAAGACCGGCCTCCACGTCGGCACCCAAGACCGGCTCCGTGTCGGCACCCTCAAGCTCAAGACCTGCGGATTCTAATCAACAGAGTTTCCTGGGGGGCAGACCAACCCTGCAGAAGGAGACCAATTTCTTTAAAGAAAAGGAACCTGACGACTCTCAGCTCTCAGGTCACCCTCAGGGGTTCAAAAGGTTCTCGACGGCCTCTACTCTGCCTTATCGGCTTCATCTTGGCCTCAACGGCTAACTGACGAGCGTCCCCCCAAAAAAAAGTTGGCGTACGATGCTTTTAGTGGCGGGCGTGAGGTAATCAATTTGCCTCCAAAAAATTTCTCGAAGTCCTACACTCCTTTCGCTTAGCTGATACGGGGCACGCAAGCTCAAGGAGTGTGGGGGGCATTTGATGGGGACAGTTGACCCCATGAAAAATAAAAATTTTTGGACGGCCCCAAAGGGTGATGGACTCCAGCGTCGGCCTCTAGTGCCGGACTCTAGCGTCGGCCTCCAGCGCCGGCCTCCAGCGCCGGCCTCCAGGTTGGCCTCCAGCGCCAGCCTCTAGCGTCGGCCTTCGACGGCGGCCTTTGGCTCCGGATTGGCTACAACCTCCAAGACCGGCACCTCCAAGGCCGGCACCTCCAGGACAGTCGGCCCCAAAGGCCGACACCTCCAAGACAGTCGGCCCCAAAGGCCGACACCTTGAAGACCAGCACCTCCCAGGCCGGCACCTCCAAGACAGTCGGCCCCAAAGGCCGATACCTCCAAGACAGTCGGCCCCAAAGGCCGACACCTTCAAGACCGGCACCTCCAAGGCCGGCACCTCCAAAACAGTCGGCCCCAAAGGCCGACACCTCCAAGACTGGCACCTCCAAGGCCGGCACCTCCACGACAGTCGGCCCCAAAGGCCGACACCTCCAAGATCGGCACCTCCAAGGCCGGCACCTCCACGACAGTCAGCCCCAAAGGCCGACACCTCCAAGACCGCCAGTTCCTAGCCGGCCACAAAGTCTCCAACCCAGGCAGCCCCAGTTCCTAGCCAGCCACGGCGTCTCCAAGCTAGGCGGCCCCAGCACCTTCCCAGGCGGCCCCGGTTCCCAGTCGGCCCTAGCGCTTCCTAGCCGGCCCCGGCACTTCCCAGCCGGCCCCGGCGTGTCCAAGCTAGGCGGCCCTGGCACCTTCCTAGCCGACCCCGGCCTCTCCAAGCTAGGCGGCCCCAGCACCTTCCCAGGCGGCCCGGCACCTTCCTAGCCGGCCCCGGCCTCTCCAAACTAGGCGGCCCCAGCACCTTCCCAGGCAGCCCCGACACCTTCCTAGCCGGCCCCGGCCTCTCCAAGCTAGGCGGCCCAGCACCTTCCCAGGCGGCCCGGTTCCCAGTCGGCCCCGGCGCTTCCTAGCTAGCCCCAGCAATTCCCAGCCGGCCCCGGCATGTCCAAGCCAAGCGGCCCCGACACCTTCCTAGCCAGCCCCGACCTCTCCAAGCTAGGCAGCCCCGGCACGTTCCTAGCTGGCCACGATGTCTCCAAGCTAGGCGGCCCCGGTTCCTGGCCGACCCCGGCACCTTCCCAGGCAGCCCCAGTTCCTAGCCAGCCACGACGTCTCCAAGCTAGGCGGCCCCGGTTCCCAGCCGGCCACGGCGTCTCCAAGAAGGTCACCCCCGACACTTCCTCCACGTCTCCAGTCCCGCCTAGTCAGCCAAGGCCATCCCGGCCGGCCCGACTCGGGCCTGAGACTCCCCAGTTCCCGCCAGATCAACCCAGCGGCTCAAGAAACTGCCTCTCTAATGCGCGCTGCCCGACAACGATAGATGCGCGCCGCCCAACAGCCCCGCTGCTGATGGGACGTAACCCACCAACCAGCCCTGATTCACGCAAGGGCTCTGCAGATCTTCTGACTCATGCCACCCCACGTGGTCATGCCAGGGTCAACCCCTATAAAAAGGTGAACCCACTCACCAAACAGGTATGCGCGATAACCCCCAAAATTGCCATCTAAACTCTCAAAGGGATTCCTCCTCTCGGAGATCCCTCTTTCCACATAAACAGGGCTTACTCGAGCCCTTCTTCAGCTGTGACCTCAGTCACTAACTTGGCCATCGGGGGGTCCCACCGGAGACCCCCTCCGGTCCCGGGACTTCTTTGCAGGCACCCCAGCGAAGCGAGGATTCAAGGAGCACCTCTGTTTCCGACGTCCAGGAGAGGTGATCGAGCGTCATCAAGGGCCATTCAGTGAATGCTATTGTGCCAGTGGATGGTGGTTGTGCCGGTTCTGAAACAACTATGGAGGGGGAGTTCCTGCCCAGCCACCTCATTTGGAAGGGTCTGTCCTCGCCCCAGATGTTGGTCATCTTATGCAGTGGAGTTATGGGACTTTCTGGGACTTTTTGGAGGTATTCTAGCTCTTTGGAATAACTCCTTCATCAGAGTGAATGCTTTCCATCAGTGTAACCAGCAAGTTGCCCTTATTATTTCTGAGGGGACTTTTGGCCCCTGACTCTTATCGCGAGTTTATGCCAGCACTGACTTTCAGGAGAGGCGCACTCTTTGGTCTGAGCTTCACTCTCTGCTTGCTCAGAGAGTTCCTTCCCTCCTTGCTGAAGATTTCAATTGCATTGTGACAGCCAATGAGAAGAAAGGGGGCAGACAGTCCAGGGGTTCAGCTGGCATTTCGGAATTTAGGTCTTTCATTTCAGATGCAGGATTGCTTGACTTGGGGTTCTTGGGCCCCCAATTCACCTGGTGTAATAACTGCCAGGGATCTGCGCGAGTCTGGAAGAGATTGGATAGGGTTTTGGCTACAGCCCACTGGCTCCAGATTTATCTTGATACTACTGTTACTCATCTTCTAAGGATTGCTTCTGATCACTGCCCTATCTTGATCTCCACTGATGAGATTGCACAGCAGAGGAGACCGTTTCGATTTGAGCAGATCTGGACTTCCTATTCTTCTGCTTGAGCCCTAATTTCTTAAGTCTGGAAATTACCTGTGAGAGGTAATTCTACCTACAGGCTTTCTCGGCGACTGGAGCTTGCTAGGCGTAGACTCTGCTGATGAAATAGACTTGAGGTTGGGGATCTGGTTAGAAAGGTGGAACAGGTGGAGGATGATATTAGTACTCTTCAGACCAAAGAAGATAAGGAGGGCTGCCTCACTGATAAGGACATCACATCCCTTCGAGCTAAATTAGCTCTCCACCACTCCCTCTTGCAGCAGCAGGAAATTTTTTGGAGGCAAAGGTCTCGGATTATGTGGATTCATGAAGGGGATCGAAATACCATATTTTTTCACCAGGCCACTCTGAGGCGTCGAGCAACTAATAGAATTTGGAGACTTGCTGATGAGGTAGGGATCTATCAGGAGGATCCTCACATTATCAGGGATCAACTTCTTCACTTCTTTCAGTCCAGATGATCGAAGTGTACTGGCGATGGGTTTCCTCTCCATCCGGTCCCGATTGCTAAGAGAGTCTCAGCTGAGGAGAATGACCTCCTTACTAGACTGATTATAGCAGATGAGATTCGGAAGGCTATTTGGGAGTTGGGGCCGGACAAGGCCCCTAGGTCTGATGGGTTCCTGCATTTCTTCTTTCGCCATTATTGGACCATAGTCAGCCAGGATGTTGTGCAGGCCATCCAGAGTATCTTCCAATCCAAAGTAATTCTTACTGATTGGAATCGGACTTTCATTACTCTTGTGCCTAAGCGTGCTGATGCGTCCATCCCCCAGCATTTTCGGCCCATCAGCTTGTGCACTATCCTGTACAAGGTCTGTGCACGCATTATTGTTACTCGCCTGCAGAATGTTATACCTCGCCTCATTTCTCTGGAGCAGGGTGCTTTTATCAGAGGGCAATGCATCACTAATAATATTTTGATTGCCCAGGAGTTTATGTACGACATGCAGAGATCTCCTATCCGCCAGTGTCTTATGGCTATTAAGCTTGACATGGAGCAAGCTTATGACAGGGTGAGCTGGGATTTTCTGTATTGCACTCTCCATGAGTTTGGGTTTGATGGCCTTGTGATTGATTGGATCATGGCATGCATTCACCGACCGTCATTCTCTCTTATCGTTAACAGTAGTCATACCGATTTCTTCCACTCTGCTATTGGGCTGCGTCAGGGATGTCCGCTATCCCCATTCCTGTTCATCCTTATTGTTGATGATCTCTCTCATGCATTTGCCCAGGCACAGGATGACCTTTGCATTATCCCTTTTACAGTGGCTCCCTAGGGCCCCTCGGTCTCTCATCTTTTATTTGCTGATGATTGCATTTTACTAGGTCGGGCCACTATCCATAATGCTGCCACCTTTGCTTCTATCATCCAGCGCTACTGCTAGGCTTTTGGTCAGAGAGTTAATCTTCATAAGTCCTTCATCTGTTTTAGTCCTAAAATGACAGCTATTATAAGGGAGGCCATTCTCCAAACCTGGACATTACTACACAGATGGACAAGTTATCTTATTTGGGGATCCCTATTATGGGAAGACAGTCGTGTTGCAGAGATTATATTGACCTAGAGCGTCGGGTCCGTGACCGTATTGATGGCTGGTAGGTCATAGGGTTATCTATGATGGCGAGGATTACCCTTATACGCTCGGTCCTCACTTTTCTTCCTCTTTATCTTCCATCTAATGTTGGTGTACCGAGGACTTGCCTAAGGAGGATAGAGAGATGTTTTAGAGACTTTCTATGGGGATCCATGCAGGATGGCCATGGTATTCATCTGTTGGCATGGGACACTGTCTGCTTGCCTATTTCTGAGGGTGGTCTTAGAATTCAGTCTTTGATTGTCAGAAGAGAGGCGATGGTTGCTAGGCATGCTTCACAGTTCCTATTGGATCCGCATTGCTTCTGGAGCTCCTTTATGCGGTCCCGTTATGGGGATTGGACTCCCTTTACAGATTTTCAGTCCTCCTCTGGATATTCTCCCTTCTGGAAGGAGGTCTGTCGGCATGCCCCGATGCTCTTGAAAAACATCTCGTAGATAATTGCTGATGGATCCTCGGTTGATGTTATCCAGAATACTTAGATTTCTGAGCTCCCCCTCTCTCTTTGGCCTACTTTTCTCAGCATGGATATTCCTCACAGCATGAGAGCCATTGATTTCATTTCTTCGAACCATGCTTCCTGGCATAGTCCCACGGTGACTCGATTCTTTGGGAGGAGTTAGCTCGTAGGGTACTTTCTATTCCACTCATACTGGGCCATTCGGCTGATACTAGATTATGGAAGAGATCATGTCTTTCTATTACACCTATGAGGGATCTCATGAGGATTTATCGGCCACACCTGCAGCATATGATTGATGCAGCTTGGATTTGGAAGCTCCCTATCCATCCCAGGATCCAACTCTTCATTTGGAAGCTTATGTAGGACTATCTTTCCACCTGCTCATTGCTGGCTGGGAGGGGTATGGCCATTCAGGCTACCTGCCCATTATGTGGTCAGGAGGAGGAGACCATTGATCATGCTATATTCAGCTGTTCTAGAGCGAGACAGATATGGCTGATGATGGGTTATCACCCAAGAGAGGGTGCTGATGGCTCTCGAAGGACTGCTTTTTTGAGTGACATTCGGAGCAAAATTCGGCAGCAGGTGACTCAATTAAATTCACGGTTAACTGTGAAGCCAATGCAAAATATGGGTGGATGAGATGTCAAGGAAGCTTTTCTCATAACTACATAGCATAATCTTCCGGCATTTCGGTAGGATCAAATTGATGTATTCACAGTAAGATGAAAAGGATATACGCAAATCTAAGCTATCCAAATCGAGCATTACCTGACAAAAGAAAGCCTTTGGGAGGAGCTACACCAGATTTAATCCTCCCTTCCCTTTTTTGTACCTAAATAATAATAATAATAATAAATAATAATAATAATAACAAATAAACAGAGCTTTTTTTTATCGTTTCTTAGATGTAAAAAAAAAAATTTAATTCTTAATTTTAAGTTATATCACTTGAACTTGGCGATAATGTCCAATTTTGATATGCGTATTTGACAAATGATCATCACTTCCAAATGAATTCAAGGGTAACCTCGCATGCATCACTGGTGGAGTGCAAAGCAAATGCTTCAAACATCCATGTATCTTGGATTCTCATCTTATCTGATAGCTGGGCAAACTAATAATTAGAAAAGGGAATCTATATATTATGAGTGCAACAAGTGTGCCGAATAAAAGAAGAATCTACCCGCATACGTTTTTTTTATTTTTTTTTTTCTCCCTCGTGCCATCCTGGATCAACGGCAAGCCTTTGTTTCTCACGTCCGAACAATTTATAAAATAATTCCGTCATGGCAGCTGGGATTACAATGAAAACGTAAAGCGAAACAACCAAAGGCAGCAAATGGATAAAGAAAAGAAAAGAAAAGAAAATAAAATAAAATAAAATATGCTGCTGGAGAGGAGAAGAAATATATAAGATTCTACGGTCTCTTAGCAAAATCATGAATCCACAACATCAAAGATATATATTTCTTCCTAGTTTTCTTGATGTATCAAAACATGAATATTTATGTGCTTTTATAGCCTCGCTCTTCCAAGCAAGAACTTAGAACCATAACTACTTGATGTTTTATTTTTGCTTCATAAGTTGTGTAAAATATTACAAATACCTTCATGCGGATATTAAGTAATACAAGTGAAATTGACGGCCAGCCGACCAGGGCAGAAGAAGCCGAAAAGTCGTCCTCCACAAAGGCGGTCAAAAACGCGTTTCCCCTTCTCCCACTTCGCATCCCGTTCAAACTTTTTCGACTTCTTTTATATATAAGAAAGTAGAGTTCAGCCGCTTCGCTATCAAGCACGGTAAAAGATGGCTGCGCACGGGTCGCTACTACCAGAGTTTCAAAATCTATTTTACGTTTTCATTGATGCACAAATATACGGGCAGATGATTGATGCACAATATATACGGGCATATATCAAAAATAAAAATATTTTTATATTTTTAGTACATGCATATTGCATGCACAACACGTCGATCATGAGCTAATAATTCTTGCATACAACATGCATCATGCATGATGATTGATTCACATGCGCATTCACCATGCATCTGATCCGACCATACGTACAATTCAACAACTCAACTCAACTCATCTAAGCCTTTTCTCAACTACATAGGTTGGCTACATGAATTTACTTTCTTCACTCTGGACTAAGTTGACATTCAAATTACAATAGTTATATATTTTTTAATTATTTATGTTCATGTTAGTTTAGATCTACCTTTACTTCTATCCTTACCATGAATTGTTAAAAGATCACTCTTTCTAATTGGAGCATCTAAGGTCTACGTGTAATATGTTCAAACTACCGTAATCTATTTTTTCTAATTTTATCTTCAATTGGGGCTACTCCTATCATTTATCTTATATGTTTATTTATAATTCTATCTTTTAAAATTCGGCCACATATCCATCTTAACATACGCATTTTTGTCACAATTAATTTATTCACATGTTGTTTCAATATTATCATATAGCATAGCTGGCTTAATAGCTATTTTATAAAATTTTTCTTTTAATTTTAATGGGATGCACCGATCATACAATACTCCTAAAGCACTCCTTCACTTACTCCATCCTGCTTTAACTCTATGATTCACATCTCCTAGAAAAAAGGTTGATCAAAAAAATATACAAAAAAAAGTCTTTGTGCACCGACCTTTGGACGCGCGGATTGATCGCGCGCCCGTGTCACTGCATGGGCAATGCGCGCCACAGCCTATTGGGCCACGGCACATGCAGTGGCATGGGTGCACAGCCAATCTGTGCACCCGATGCAAGCTTTATGCACTGAAGACCGTGCACAAAGTCTTTTCCAATATACAATGAATGGACCGCGTTTTTGGAACATACATAAACCAGCAGATCATATGCAACATGGTTTTCTTTTCTGGAAAAAAAAAAAAAGGAAATCGAGACAAGGGACTCAAATCCAAATCTTACATCAGACCATCAACTGCACTTGACACTTGTCGGCACCCTCAAAAATTCTCTTTTTTTTAACGTTCAATTGCATCCTGGAACAAAATTTTTCTTGTCATTCTGTACTATTTCTAGTATCAACTATGAAGCAACATCATCTTGTACAAGATCTCACAACAGTTTGATCTGTACGACCATGGGAGCAATACAGTAAAGGAGGGCAATTGAAACACGGAAGATGCTCCAACAACTAATCCTGATGCACCTTGTTGTTTCCTTTGTCATGGTTGCACCTTATTCTTTATGAGTCGCATATCAGCACCCTTTGCAATAAGGTCCAAAGGCAGCAGTAGAATCAGCGTGATCCTCAGAGAGTTATGGCAAAGCAATCCTGATAGCAAATCACTATTTGGACAGAAGAGAAATTCCAGAAAGGTTAGTCCCATAATGAAGACTGCCTAACAGATTGCACTTTCTATAAATAAAAAAGGCACAGAAAGGCAAACTACTTGACAAACAAAATGTTATCAAATAAGATATCGAGTAGTATTTTTTCTGGCAAGCACAATTCAAATTGGCAGTTCGGATTACCTGCGGTATAATGAAGATTCATTCCATCTAACATGAGTCAGATTCTATATATAATTGTTCTAAAAACATAAAAGGATGGATTTGCAACTTATCCTCCCACATATCACGATAGCCAGTGCATGCGAGTGCAGTCTTTTCCATGTACCATGAGTGAATTGGTAATTCATATTCGACAAGCAATTTTAAAGGAGAGAGTTGCAACTCTTGTGACAAATGGACGAGTTTGCAAACCAACTACATATCAATATATCTATAAGAGCTAGTACATTAATACTCAACTCAACTCAGCTCATCTAAGCCTTTTCCCAACTACATGGGGTCGGCTAAAGCTAGTACATTAATAAATAAATAAAAAATTCAGCAAAGTACCTCTTAGCCAAAAAGCTTGGCTGATGGCACAACCACAAAACCTTAACCTAACTCTTCATACAAGTCAACAATAATGGTGCAACATCATGCTCAATTAACTTTTGTCTCAGCATCTTCCAAATAGGCATATTGACAGAAGCATATTCCCTCATGCTGAAGGATTTGGATTGATGTTTTTTTTTTATTGATATATCAAGTTTCAGATCTCAATAAGGAAGCAGACTAATTTTGAGAAGGTTTCTTCTCGAGGAAGCACAAGCCTCTATATCTATAACTGCCGCCATGATCTTAGAACCATTTACTTCATATCCATGTTTTGTATGCTTTGATTTGGATTTACATCACGTGGTGAAAATTGCCATTTTAGCAGCATGATGATCACTTCATCAGTAACGAAATGGAAAAATCTGCAATCAGCTCCAGTTTCCCGTGCACAACAAAAAAAAACATAAATATAAACTCAGCCATTTATGGATACATAAACACTTTTTGGGGGATATTAAGGAGTTCAAAGGCAACAGAAATACATGTATTAATTGAATATTCAATACATATTAAATTATAGAAGTTCATCTAGAACTTGAAAGTTGGGATGTGCTTGATATGTAGACACTAGTATATCCAACAATTCTAGGCCTTCATATGTAGGATAGACTGAAAATGAACTGTTGTAACAAAATCCTTGTTGCATCTGCCTACTATTAGTGCAATCTCTTTTCTCACTCACGAACTCTTATTCTCAAGCTATAACTCCAATGCCTATAGCATCAATAATATAATGACCACAAGAAGTGTCTCAAGGATAATGGCCAAGGAAAGTGCATCTAGAGCTCTAGTCGTTTTTACCTCACAGGTGTCACACATATTCATTTCAGGCCTACATAAGGGTTCCAAACAGTAAATAGCTAGAGAACATTAAACAACAGGCATAAACGTTAGAACCACTGAAGCCCGATTTGGTTCGCAGGACTGACCCTCTAGAATCAGAATTGGAGTCACTTTGTTTGGAAGGAACTAAAATCTAAATCCAATTCCATATAAAAGCAGAATCATCTATTGAGAGGATCCTCACCTAAGATTATATAAATCCATTCTGACCATTCCCAAGAAAAAAAAAAAAAAAAGAAAAAAGAGAGATTAATTATCAAAATACCTCTCAACTGTAACCTAACACCCCCTTCTCCCACCCTCTTCTCACCCTATGGCCCCTCTTCAATCACATTGAAGACAAAGGTCAATCAGCCCTCATGCTAGTATTTCCAATGAGTTGTGATAGGATTTACTTAATATTTTTGGCAACATTATATTACTTTTTCTCGTGATTAGTTTGATTTTGCAAGTATCTATGCAATTTTAGGTACATTTCTGGCATACCCATCTGAAATGGCCAACCCAACCTTTTGATTCTGACTTCGATTCCCATGTGAAACAAAGAGGCAAGAGGAACAAGGAATTCCAATTCTAATTCTAGTGGAATGTGATTCCGATTTTGATTTCAGCATCAAACCAAATGGACTTCAATGTTAATCACCATGCTACTTCTAAAGAACTGCAAAACTCATTCTCTTAGTTGTAACGATCCGGGCCCCGGGCCTGTAGCACCTACGAACCCGTTTCGTTACAAGAAAGCAAGACGGACAAGGTCCACACCAACTTGGGCCACCACAGCCCAAAAGGGATCCAATTGGTACCTTGTCCTTCTTGCTTTACTACATATAAACCACTCATCCTTTTCTCCTCTATCCGATGTGGGATCTTTAAGGAGGGCCTCACAATCTATCCCCTTAAAGAGGCGACGTCGACGTCGCTAGAGGCAAACACCAGGCAGGCAGGGATCTAGAATATACCTCCTTAATCATAAAGATACGAAACACATTGAACACCCCAAAGAGTAATGAAGGCAGTGCCAAGCTATAAGCCACCTCCTTAATTTTGATCAAAATCTCAAATGGCCCAATGTATTGAGGACTCAATTCACCTCTAAACACAAATCTCATCACATCATTGGTTAGTAAAACTTCCAAATGATCTTCAACCTGAAATTTAAATCTTTTTTTTTGACATCAACATAACTTTTCTATTAACTCTGAGCTACATGAAGCTGCTTTAATTAACAATACTTTTTCATAGTTACTAAACCAGCTCAGTATCCAAAATTTTTCTCACTTCGTCTCAATATAAAGAAATCTACACCTTATATCATAGACAACTTGAGAGTTGGTTGTATGCGGGTTGTTACAATATGATGGACAAGTACCAATTGGATTCCTTTTGGGCTGTAGTGGCCCAAGTTGGTGTGGACCTTATCCGTCTTGCTTTCTTTTAACAAAACGAGTTTGTGGGTGCTACGGGCCCAGGGCCCGGATCATTACAATATGGTATCAGAGCCACGCATCAGCCAAAATGCAGGAGCTAAGTGCCACACAGGGCAAAGTGCTACATCGATGGGAGCCATCTCTTGAACCTATGGGAGCCACATAATGTGAGGGCCACAGGCAAAGTGCTACGTTGATGGGAGCCACCTCTTGAATCTGTGGGGGCCATCTCTAGAATTCTGCATGCCTGATGGTAGTGATCAATTGCCCCTAGCGACGAGGACGTCGCCTCTGTAAGGAAGGTAGATTGTGATGCCCCTCTCAATAGTCCACATCGAAAAATTAGGAGTTGGTTGTATGGTTTATAACTAGTTAAGGAAGATGGACAAGTACCAATTGGATCCTTTTGGACTATGGTGGCCCAAGTTGGTGTGGACCTTGTTTGTCTTGCTTTCTTGTAACGAAACGACTCGTGGATGCTACGGGCCAGGGCCCGGGTCGTTACATCAGTGCTTCTTTTCTCATTCTTTTACTTGCCTTTTCTTTCCAGGAAGGTTGGTTGTAGCTTCCTATCATATGGATCTCCAATGTGCCATCTCAATGACACATGTTGAACTCATCCTGCTTCATGTTTCCAGCCAAATATTTGGGCTTGCACTCTTACTCTCAATGCATGTGCTCTAGTGTTTGTGACCAAGGTCCACCAACTCTAGCGTTCCCTCATCATCCTCTCTCTCATTCTCTCATCTCTCTCTCTCTCCCCCCCATCCTTTATACCTCTCCCCCCATCTTTCTCTCTCTTTTCTCTCTCTCAGCTCTATGTTCTTTTCTCCTCACCAGAAACCATAGCCACCGATAAGCCTCACCATAACCATCGCCTCAAATCTCACCAATGATAGATTGCCGATTATCTTCTCTAATCTTAGTATGGGTTGTTACATAAAAATTAAAGACCACCATATTGGGCAACGAGAATTCAGATTCGAGGCCCCGACCACCATCAAGAAGTGATGTAATTTGAAACTCTATTGCTATATTAATTTATGGATTAATATTGTTTTGGGTTAGACTTGAGATCTGAAAAGCCTAAACCCTAAAATTGAGAGATCGATCAAGAATACTCAGTTTGGCCAAAAGTAACCATAAATTGGCTGTCCTATTTATATAAAAAAATTCACTTAGTTTCATAATTTTGGAGTTTTATTTTGTTAATTATGAATAATTGTGTCTTGCATGGAATTTTGGAGGTTAGTTGGATCAAGGAATTAATGAGGGTTCTGATATTGTACTTAGTTTTATTAAAGCGCTCTAGAGAGTGTTTTGATGTAATATTTTTTAGGTGTTTCAAATAGGCATTCTTGCTGGATTGACTCACTAAGTAACCTCAACGTAACCAAAGCATTTTTAATGATATATCTCTAAGATATATTTATGATAATTACTGTAAAATGCTTTGAAAATTGTATGATCTACTTTATAATAGATATCTTTGAAATAAATTGCATGTTTCATATTAAATATCTGGAGCTTCAGATTGTATCAGTTGGTCATGGCCAATATAATGTGGGTATGGAATACCAGCTACCCTTACTAGTGTCTTATCATCAACACATGTTATGCTCGACATAATATGGCACACTTTGTATGACAACAAAACCAAAGCTTTAGCCTTTGTGCTTGTCGTAAATTTTGTATATATGTAATTGGTTCAAGCAATAGAATATCTTATCATTGAAACTCTTAGACATTTTGGAACTCATGCAGTTATATAATTATGAACTATTATCGTATTTGAAGGAATATAATAGAATAATATGAAATTTTTGCATTAATTTAAATCTAGCATACTTGAATGTACTTATATATTTTTCTGAAGAATATGCATGTATGTTAATTATTTGTTACTCTTCAATACTCGTGTATAATTGAGAAATTTATAAACTACTTCAGCCATCTTTGTAAATTTGGAAACATAGTAAAATAATATCCATTAAACAATTGGATATTGTATGTTTGCTTGGAACTCAGTCTAGCTATGTTTCGAATGCCAACAAGTTATACATTGGCACTTTGATAGTTCATCGACTTGATTACTTTACACTTAACTCCAAAGAGGTTAAATGCAATACTTTGGACCTCATCCACTAAGATTAAACGCAGTATTTTAGACTCCAAAAACGTTAAATGAGAAACTTATCTCTGGGGCACTGTGATCAAGATAATATGGCCATAGTTGTGTAGACAAATAAATTGACGAATTGCTTGGGAGAATGATCATATATTGCTTATTGAAAATAATGGCAAAAGAAACTTTGATTTTGTTAATGGCTTACAAAATATTCTTTTGGAATCATAATTAAATACTGAGTTGGAAAATGATTTATCTACAGTTTCTTGAAGTTATATGCATAATTTGATGATGGAAATTCTACCTGTGTTAAATAAATTATTCTGTGTCATGCATCTACAAATTGTTTAAATTTCATTCTGTTATTGGGTTTGATCCCTTTGGTTATAATGGTTGGTTACTAGGCATTTAGCTCACCCTTCTCTCTTTTTCAAAGACCAAGGTTTAGGAGGCGGAGTAGCAATTGCGATGAACATAAAGTAAAAGTAAGATCTTGAATTTAGTTAGACGGACCTTGCCAACATAGTTTTATCTGAAACCACTTAATATTGTAGTTTCGTAGAACTTGATAGAACTCAAAGAACTTGAGTTCAATAGGTTTATTTGTAAATTTAACTAATACATACTCATGGCATTGTTAGCAGTGGTTTTGGGGCTTGCGTGTCACCGATTCAAACTATTTGAAGTTAGATAGTGTTGAATTTTATCATACCCATCTCAGATTATTTGGTTCGTATCTCGTGGGACCCAATTGCACACATAAGTAGCAGGTTGCCACATTCCTCAGTATGCGTCTTTAGGTTAGGGGCGAGACAGCTTATCAAATATTTAAAAATATTGCTATAACTAGGAAGTATGGAGTTTTACCTGTTGGAATTTTGTCTGAACTGACAGCGACAAGACCCAACAAAATACCCCTGCTCCCCATCTTATGTTAGCAATAATGATTTAGTATTTAACAAATACCCTGCCACACAAAATAGAGATCCAGCAATTGATAGGGTGTAAGATAAAGCTTTAGAAGATAACAAAGCAAAAATAATAATAATAAATCACATAATTCCACTTCACAGACCTCTTTGGGTAAGGTCAGAACTCTGATGTTCTTGCCAGAGAACCTACAAACTAAATTAAAGATACGCTCTAATTGCCCGGTACTACTCTGCCTCGTCCAAGATCGCATATGTTCTAATCCAGGTTATAAGCAAACACAATAGAACAACCTACAAAAGTGGAAAAAAAACAAAATGCCAATAATTAGCATCAACTATAGCAGTTGGTGGGAAACAGTTTCTCCAATACTGTTATGATTCAGGACAGGATAAAGAATAAGAGTCACCCAGATTTAGTACACATACCATGACAAGCAACATCAGCTGTATCAGCTTCATGACATTCTAAAAAAGGGCGCATTTGGCACTTCAAACCAGTCCGAGCTTAATGGAAAATAATTCATGTGTGCCTACTTCCCACCATGTTTCCACCACCATGGAGATTTTGAATCCATAGCTAAAGGGAATAACACTGTTTATAGCATGATCTCCATCCTATTGCAGAGGAGGACTATTAAGAAACGCATTACATCTGTCATCTCCCTACAATTGATAGGGCAACAGGCAATAGACTAAGCCCTTGTCTGGGCCTAAAACATCAAAGGCTGCAAAGAATAAAGACTGCAGCTGATCTTTCTGCAGACATTTTACAGGAAGTGAGACTGAAAGGTCCAGCTCCTTTTGGAAGAAAAGGCTACCATATAAGTGAGGCGGAAACTGATTGAGCATTTTCACCCCATTATAACCAGCACAACAAAGCATAAAGCAGAAAACATGATCCATCATTTCTATTAACAGGCACAATGTTTCCTCTAACTTTGAGCACTCAACAATTAACATATTCCATTGAAAGTCGTACAAGTCGCAGTAGTCCTTCTACGTTGTGAAAGTTGGAATCCAGAACTTTCTCACAGAAGACAGGTCATCAACCCTATCTTTTTCCAGGCTGACACCAGCAGCTGCAATAGCAGTCTGTGATTTCCTGGTTGCTTCAAATGCACAATTCACATCACTTGTCTGCAATTAAATATTTAAGACACTTTTAGATTCCTTGCTATAGCCATTAACAATTAAAGTGAAGGTAAATATTACTTTCATATATAAGAAAACAGCAGAATGCATGTCCCTATGTACTAATATTAATAAAAAATCAGGCCACTCTATATCCACTTCTAGCTAGAGCCAATATAGGCAGTATTCTTGCTGCCAATTTCATAAAATTCTAAAACAAGATTTTTCTTCATTAATATACAAGACACCATGCATTAACATACTAATACGAAGCATGGAATGGGTACAAATATGAATATGGATATGGTATCATATAAATATTACTAACACGGCAAATCTTGGAAAAAGAAAAAAATAAAACAGATATGATTAGGATGATATATGGAGGTAAATATATCTACAACTTGCACATATATGCTAAAAATCATTCATCAAGCATAAGGAATTATTACGATTAGGACGATATATGGCGGTAAATATATCTACAACTTGCACATATATGCTAAAAATCATTCATCAAGCATAAGGAATTATTATGATAGCAATAATCTATGCTTGATACTAGGATTTCTACTTTTAGTGGGACGTTTCATGAGACACTGAGATGGATTGCTGTTCTGTCAGGACGGAACAGTTCCACCATCGTCCCAGCATTCCGATCGGTATGTCATAGGACATCTCCTTTCCCAAGTGTTGAGATGGGACAGAATGAGGGTGTGTCCCGTTCCATATAAAAATCAAGACGGCTCCATCCCATAAGATTTAAAATCTTGCTTAATACAATAACATCGAAATTTACAAATCCCATCATTCAGTCGTCATTCATATCCATAGAATGCGATGTATGCCACATATAATAGCATCAAAATTACAAACTATTAAATTAACCACACATCATTAACAAGTCAGCATTCATCCAAGAAAGCAGGGTAGAAAAAGAAAAAGAAGTTCCCCTCATCCCTAAAGTATCTATGAAGCATCCAATATTGATATCCAATAAAAGGTAACAGAACACCATTCTAAGCATTGATGCATCTAGATATATCAAAATCATAAGATTTCTTCCAATTTGCTGCCGCAAGTGAGGCTGTCGGACATGAATCACCACATTGTGATAGATGCATGTACTGATATATCAAAATTACAAGGTCTCATTCAACTTCTTGTTGCAAGACTGTTAGACATGAATCACCACATTGTTTAAGATATACATACCAAGAGTGAACCATAAAATGCTGCAGATTTAAGCTCATGTTCTCAGGTGGCTGTGGGCATATGTCTGTGTTGTTGTCGTTCTCATTGTTTCCAGGGATCATGCATAATAAGATGTATTTCACCAAATAAAATATAACTCAACTCAACTCAACTCAACTCATCTAAGTCTTTTCCCAACATTTCACCAAATAAATATATTTAACAAAATTAGAGATGTTTATTTTTCATCCATCAAAGCTTCATACAAAATCTGAAGTATCAAGACTTACATAGCTGAGTAACCGCATGACATGGTGATGACTGCAAGCAGTTATAACATGGTTGCCAGCAACATGAGGAGAACTAACACCCCTGGCTGATGTAGCCTTACACAATGAGCCATGATTGTTTAAATTATCAAGATCTGAAGCAGAAGAGGATGGGGACTCCCCTATGATCAAAAATGGACAATTGTCAGCATCCAAGCATAAGCCTTCACTATAATGAGAATAGCATCTAACTCAAATAGCAGGTATAAATGAAAATAATGTCAAGTAAGGATTGTTTGGCACAAGATGGAAAACTTTGAAAATTGACCTTAAAGTGTCGCAAAATATCATCTAAGGCAGAAGAAAAATGCAGATTAACATAAGCAACAATGTCATGATGTGCGTGATAATCATTGATAGTTAAATATTCCTATTTTAATAAGAATGGACCTTTTAGAAAAATAATGATCAGAAGAATTGACAGGAATATCTGTAAAAGCATATATAGCAAAAGAATGCCCCCCTGTCACAACCTAAATCTGTGTCAAATTAATGAAATTTTGTCGTCCATTATCTTCAAAGGAACTAAGCTTTCATAAGGACCAAGGGTGGCAGAACCGAGAACCAGTACTAAATCGAACAGCCAGCATACTGGTAGCACAAGTCAATATGCAATTTTTGTAATTTTTTTATTTTGTACATTGTTTTTCTATTTTTTTCTTTTTTGATGCTGTATACAAGATTGAAAACCTCCCACACGCTTTCATCCTCTCTTCTCTCTCTTATTTGCATTCAAAATCTTTAAATAAATACCATTTACTTAAAATTTCTCATGAAAATAAGGGAAATACACTCATTTAAATTCAATAAAATATAAAAAAATCAAATTCCTTAAATAAAAAGTCAACTCTCTCTTTCTCTCTCTCTCTCTCTTTCAAGAATAAATTCAAAGAATTTCAGAAAATCTCAGTTTAGTGAATATTAAGTTAGAATACTTTCACTCTAAATAAAAATCCTAAAAAATCAATTTAGCTTAGAAATTCTGCTAAGACAAAATACTAAAAAAATTATCTTAAAATATAACTTATAAGACTTTAGTCAACACTTAGTTCAAACTTATAGGATTTTCAAACTTAGATAAGATCATAGTAACAGTAAATTTCATATTGACATATGACAACTTGATTCACAATTCATCAAAATAATAAAATTAAACTTACAATAAAATCTTAAAGTTAAAACATTTTTTAGAGTTTAGACTATGACGCATCAGTAGAATGCCTTAGCTCAATCATATACATAGAATGATAAATAATAGATAATAAATCAAAAGAGGCAATAAAGACTAGTAGTAGGTTCTTTAACTTTACCCATCTCTATGCAATTAAGTAAAGCTCACAAGAACCCATATAAGACCCCGCCCAAACTAGGCTGTTTGGACCGATTTGAGGGAAAAACCAAACTAAAACTGATTTCTGAACTAGTTTCCAGTCGATTCAGTTCGATTGAGCCCAAACCAGCCGGTTCGATTGATTCTACCTTCCTTGGTAAGGACTAAACCTTGATAAATTTATTATCAATTCCATGAAATCAATAAGAACCAACGGCCAACAACCCTTCTCTGCGCAAGTTTCTGCACCCATTTTTAGTGAAAGCATATATCACCTATGTTGAAATTAAACCAGCTTCTTTTGTTCTTTTTTGAGCGTGGGCAAAATCAAAGTTCCACCTCCTTATATTATGGGGAAAATGGGACTCAACCCCAAGTTGCCAGGGACAACTCTTGGCAGTTTTACCAAAGCCATTTGCACCTTCAACATGACCCAATTCACAAATACATGGACACTAATATCTTCACCAGCAAATAAAAACTATTTAAAACTTAAAATAAACAGAATCTAACTAGCCTACAAGGTCATGACAAGATTGTAGCAGTTCCTAGTTTCACAAAATGATGAATTCTATTCATGAACAATACTGGTAGTAACGTTCATTTCCCAAGTTTAGCAAAAACTAAGAGTACCTGTTTATGTTTGCAAAATTTCACAGTGAGCTCTAGAGATACTGCAGTAGATCAAATGTGAGACATCTTACAATTTCCATTTTTAGTTCAAGCAAATGAGATCCTTATAGCAGAATCTGCTCATTCACTCTCTAGTTTTTCATACAACTCCAATTGAACTCTGATAAATGAGTTGTTAAAAGCATTAACTAAAATTATCAGTATTTAAGTCTATAGTTCAGGCGATAACCAGTTAACCACTATTAATTCTGGAACACAATGTTAGGCAGGTAAGTACATATTAAAACCATCAAACCAAATTCCAACAATTGTTACAAATTTACTAACCTGGCTGAAGAAACTGAAGAGCAGCTTGTAGTTCATGTTGGTCTTTGCTTGCACTTGGATATTTGTAGTATGCAGACTTAAAATAGGCCACTGCTACACACTTGTATGCTAAAGCAGCAGCGGCCATTTTTTGCATCGCTCATATTCATGTGCACAGAATCTGTTAAAAACAACTAAGAATCAGCCAAATAAGATGACCAACTATTGCTAAAATCTTAGACTTTCTTTATTCTAATATGAAATGCCAATTTCAGAAGAAAAAATATATAGATTAACATGGTCCTATTCGTCAACTCAGGTAGGAGAGTCCCATTCTTTACCTTGGATACAGACATGTAACTCAATACCATGAGTCCCTAGGATCTTAATTTTCTATTATTTGCTAATAAAAAAAATCTATTTTAAAACCTGGCAAGGTCAACCACCCAAACCATAACCCACAAGCCAAAGTCGTGTCATTAGAATAAAAACCTTTATGGCTGATGCCCACACAGGCCAAGTGACTGAGACTCACTGAAACAGGCAACTAGAAAAATTTAAATGGCTAATTTTCTCGATGCTCCTTTTCCCCATTACCAATTCTATCATTTCTTTCCACCCCACTCTAGAACACATTCCCCTCCTCTATTCCCAGTTAAGGATGTTGGCTAATGTTTTATTCATCAGAAATTGAGAAGACAACTGCAGTCATTTCTGCAATCAACAATAGAAGCCATATGCCTAGATAAGCACAGTAGATCTGAGGCTTCTCCACTAAATCTCCAACAGCTTTAGAAATCAGAGGTAAGGATGATGGTGGACTGGAACATCTTTAGGGTCTAGAGGTGATGATTACTTCCAATGCAGTTCTTCCTCTTCCAGTAGGCTGATCTGGTAGAATTATTTTTGGTTCAATTTTCCCTACTAAATATCTGGCTGTAGCTCACTGGAGGACAACTTCTCTCCTCTTCTTCCTCAGATAAACGAAGGATTGGCCCTCTTCTGGACTGAAGCAAGTTAAGGCAAGAAGGCAGACAAAGGACTCATCAGTTAAGATGGAGAAATGGAAGAGACTGGACTTGAAAAAAAGGATATCACCAATCCAAATGTAGATTTCTGATTGACCCATGATCAAAACAATGAATCATGACCTGACCACCAACAGTGGTTCACATCAGGTTACCCAGTCTAAAGCACTAGCGAACATACTACAGGCCATGTCTTTTTCAGGGAACATTTTCAATATCAAAAAGAAAATAGAAATGTTGAATATTGTAAAACTGCCATTCCCCTCCTGCCAAAACCATGATCTATCTCATAGTCTTCTATCTTTTCATCAACTACAGCTGGTTATGTCATGGCTTCAATCACAAAATGACCAAGTTCTATCTGTGTTAAGCAAGAAGGTTGTGATGTTAGACATCACTAGACTAATTTTAAAACACAAACTCTCATGGCTCATATTTCCAATTGAAGAGTTATTGCCCTTTTGACCTATCAAATCAAAGCAAGCTTTAATATGGAGCATGATGATGCCAAAAACATATACACCTCCTTTCCAAGCAGTGATGGTGGTTACCAACATCAATAAGCATTAATCTTCTTTATCCAGAAAATATTTATAACAATGGTTCTTGTGCAACTCAAAAAAAAAAATGCCTTGCTTCCTGTTCTTTTCGACACAACCACATTGAGATTTCATTATGTGCACCTTGAGTCTACCAAAGCCATAAGCAACAAGTATTCTCAACTATGGATTCAAGAATCCTCAAAAGCGAGTAATTTTTATTTAAGGCTGAATCTTATGTCACAGAAAACTTTTTCAAAACTTCTCACAACAGCCATCCATGTTATCTCCAGTTTTTCTCCTCTTTCCAAATAGTTTGATTTGATTTCAGATATTTTCCAGTCAAGCCTCCTTAGATCTCCAGTGGCAACTCCTTTCCTCCTCAAATGTACCCACTCCACACCCTGTCATTTCTAGACTTACTAGATTACCTCTACAATTTTAGCATCTACAAAACTAGATTTGCATGCTTGAAGCCCTAGAGTCCCTCATGTTCCCAACATATGGCATTCCTTTCCTAACTGTCATTTTATTGAAATTCTTAAGTAGCCATGGCTTTGGACTATCATATAACCACCTAGGATAACCTCCCTTCTTCATTAATCTTGACATGTTTTTTGTTAAGATGTACTATATATATTCCTATCCTTTTGTGTAATGGATCTAACAAAACAAATCTGGCATCATATCTCAGCAGCTCTTGACAATCAATTCTAATTGGGCCTCAATTGCATTTCCATTTCTACTAAATTTGAATTTTTTATAATACTTTTTCTTAACTACTAAATCCAAAAATTTCCCAAGGATTGCACCATGATTCCAAACTCCTAGGGGAAAACCCTATTCTTGTTGAATTAGTTTTTATTATGCAGTTTGCTAATGAGATATTACAGGGGCTTCATAATGCCATTTGGAAAAACTCATTACATATAGAAACTCAAGTATCTCACTGCATCTCCCTCAAAGGATTATCTCTATCCCTTCATTTAGGTGCCTGATCAATTGTTTAATTTTACTAAAGGTAATGCACATCTACATCGAAGGCTTGTCATTTAAGTGCTCCATCAGTTATTTGATTTTCCCGAAGATAATAAATATAATCATTTGTAGGGGCACACATTGGGCTGGGCCAGCCCATGGCCCACCCAACCTAGCCCGTACTAATAGGTCGGTTGCACAAATGTTTCTAGGGAATAGGCTGAGCTTGGGCTGATAATTTACAAACCCAATAGCACAGCTTATGCTTAAGCGCTAGTTGGAAACTTATATCACATTAATATGTATGGTAGACATACATTACACACACACACACACACACACACACACACACACACACACACATATATATGGTAAAACTATGACTAAATATCTGTCATATAAGCAATAGTTGTTAGTTGTTTAGAAAGTATTCTTCCGATTAGGCTTCACACATAAATTATTGATTCATATTTGGAAATTAAATGTAATTGAAGAAAGAAAATAAAAATACTCTTAGTTTTGAATTTTGATTTGTTACTGGAAATAGAATTCTACATTTCTACATTCTAATTTTGAACTTTAAAATTTATTAAAAATTTGATATAAAAATGAATTGGCGTAATGAGCAATCCAAGAAGCCTAGCCCATCCAAGTTAACATGGGCTACCCTGATTTCAACCCAAGTTCGCCTTTAGCTTCTTGGGCTAAAGCTTAGACCCATATATGTTAGGCTAAGTATAAGTCAAGCTGAGTGTAACGATCTGAGCCCGCAAACCCACAGATCCGTTTCATTATAAGAAAGCAAGACGAACAAGATTCACACCAACTTAGGCCATCACAGTCCAAAAAGAAATCCAATTGGTACCTTATCCTTCTTATTTTACTACATATAAACCACTCACATTTTTCTTTCCTACCCGATGTGGGATCTTTAAGGAGGGGTCTCACATTCTATCCTCCTTAAAGAGGCGACGAGAATCTATCCTCCTTAAAGAGGCGATGAGATTCTCCTCCTTAAAGAGGTGACGTTCTCGTCGCCAGAGGCATCTACCATGTATGTAGCACTTTGCCCTGTGTAGCACTTAGCTCCTGCATTTCCGACTGGTGCATGGCTCTGATACCATATTGTAATGACCTGGTCCCGCAAATCCACGGACCCATTTCGTTACAAAAAAGCAAGACGGACAAGATCTACACCAACTTGAGCCACCACAGCCCAAATTGGTACCTTGTCATTCTTACTTTACTACATATAAATCACTCACCTTTTTTCCTCTACCCAATGTGGGATCTTTAAGGAGGGGCCTCACACTGAGTTTGAGCAAGGTGTTTAGGAACCCAAGCCAAGCCCAAATCCATTTATAGCCTAGCCCAATTATTTAAAAGGCAATCACAATATGCGAACGATCAAGAGAATATAATAGCACATATGCATTATAGGAGTTGCTCATGCGAATGCATATATGGTTATTTTTAAATATTTAAAAATAAACAAAAATATTCAATAAAAATAAATATAATAATAGCAACATTAAAAACAATAACTTGCAGTAATCAGTGCTTACTAATTAATACTTAATTCTGACATTATTAATATACACATATCCAACCTACTTTGAATCCACATCCAACATAATAATTAAATTAGACCTCCCTCATTTGTATGGGCCCATAAGACTGGCTAGATATATGGTCGGATAATGCTAGAAGTACTACATATGTAGTTGCACAATGATAAATACTGTATGTGCCAAAGGACACAAAATCAATACTGAAAACCATACTGATATATTATTGGTCCAATATGATACAATATGTACCTCATACCAAGATAGGGTGCCATACGATACAATATGTACCTCATACCAAGATAGGGTGCCAATTTTCTTACTCTTAACTACAATACCAATTAGTACTATACAGTATGGGCTTGTACTAGATTGTATAAGGCGGTTCCATTCAACTAGAACCGATTAGGTTCACACCAAATCGAAACTCTAAACAATATCAATATCCGGTATGGTACAGTCGATATGGAAGACCTTATGCAATTGTACAATAGCAATTTTAGTGTATATATGTCCAAAAATTAATGCAAATTAATGAAAACCATCTTTTTGGTCCATATGCGGCTTGACCACATATAATAGCTACACATAGATATGTGGTGCAATCAAGGGACCACATGCATATTTCACACATGTGGCTTCATTCAACTCGACCATATATGCGATTATTATATGTAGTCATACTACATATAGGATGAAAAGGACATCCATTTAGTATTACATGCCATAAATATAGCTCTATTGGCGTCTTACACTGCATAGGTCACCCATTCTTGCCTTACTGCAACAATAAGATCGCTCCATTATGACCTAAGTATTACAAGTTCAAAACATAGAAACAACCAATAACAACTCGGAGTCTCGCTCAAAAAGGCTAGTCAAAAGATATTTTTTTATTTCTTTGACCTTGTATAAGTACCCAAGATCCATCCGATGCAAAATTGGTGTAAGACTCACTACACGTTAGCATGAGCTCTCACATGGTCTCTTCGCATGCGAGGGTAAGGCACTAAGGCTGCATATATCTATGCTTCCCCCAAACTCCACAATGGCTGGAATCTCATGCACTTGAGACATCCTTTTTATATATGGCCCATTTTTATGGAAGCATGTGAAGAGCACATTCAAATTGATAGGTTGGATGTGGGCTTCAATTACCCTTTAACTATTACTATTATATTAATTACTAAATATTTAGTAATTATTGATCATGATTGTTGTTAATATGAATATTTTTGTCCAAAAAAACATTACTATCATTATGTTATTTACAAGGTTTACCATCTCAATACTAGACTATGTACCAATAGAGCATCGATACAATATCAGCATGCTCGATACATAGGTTAATTTAGCATACCAAGACACCGTACATAATGGTACCGAGTCTTAATTCACTATCAATATAAGACAATACACACTAGTATGGCATACCATGGCTATTTATATGTATGGATAAGGCTGCAAATGAGTCAGGTTGACTCATAACTCAACTTAGTCCCAACCTAATTAGACCTAACCCGATCCATATTTAAAAACCCATAGATTGGATCAAGTTTAAAAATTAGGCCTGATCTAAATTTTGAGTCGGGTTTGAATCTTGCATTTTTCAACCCGACCAGCCCCAAACTCAATTCAACACAATCCATAAATCCTATTTTTCTTCGCTCTAATTGTCTTTATTAATTCATTAAATGAACTCTTATTTACACTAATTTTCTCTTTCATCTTAGCAACTAGATCTTCTCTCATCTATTTTCACTTAATTATATTTAAACATTCATATTTTGTTATTTATTTTGATGGATTCTTATTTATAATGTCTTTTAAGTATATCAATAAATATTTTAGACATCATAATTTGTAAACTTAAAGATAATTATTTAATTGGATAGAATTAAAAAGCTCTTAGATGAAAATTTCAATTTAATTTAGCTCATTTTAGTCTAATTGAAAATTTTTAATGGATATATATTTGGTTATCAATTACTAGATTTTAGCTCAACTCAACTCAACTCATCTAAGCCTTTTCCTAACTACATGAGGTCGGCTATATGAATCTGCTTCCTCCACTCTGCTCTATTCAGAACTAAGTCGATATTCAAATTACAAATAGTTATATCTTTTTTAATTATTTCTGTTCATATTAGTTTAGGTCTACCTTTACCTCTATCCTTACCATGGATTATTAAAATATCACTCTTTCTAGCTAGAGGATCTAAAGGTCTTCGTTGTATATATCCAAACCACCATAATCGATTCTCTCTCATTTTATCTTCAATTAGGGCTACTCCTATCATTTCTCTTATATGTTTACTTCTAATTCTATCTTTTAAAGTTTTACCATATATCCATTTTAACATACGCATTTCTGTTACACTTAATTTATTCACATGTTGTTTCAGTATTGCCCAACACTTTGTTACATATAGCATAGCTGGCCTAATAGCGATTTTATAGAATTTTTTTAATTTTAATGAATATTAAATAACATTTAATAATATTTATTACTAGAGTTTAGCTACAAAATGATATTTAGATGCTTGACTCACATGCAAACATGATTATCAATAAATATTTGGGTTGGAACTGAATCATACTTGACCCCTAACCAAGCAAATGATCCGTTGGGTCTAAAATTTTTTCATAGCCCAACCCGATCTGACCCGATCAATTAATGGGTTAGGTCTTAGGCCAAAATCATGACTCGGATATAAAACCGATCCGTTCGAAATAAAGCATAACCTAACCCAACCCAACCCATTTGCGGCCCTATATACAAATGTCAAACAGACAAGTTGTTTGCAAGCTAGCTCATGTGCGACTTGAAATCGACTAACTTGATTAGTGAACAAGCCAAGCTCAAGCAGAACTTTTGAGCTCAAAAAATAAACAAGCCAAGCTTGAGCTAAGTCCACTTTATTCAATTTGAACTTAATATAGCTCAAAAATTACTTTTGTATAAAATTATATAAATACAATATATAGATTTTTAAGTAAATAATAAATAAAATGGATTTAATGGGTTAAAAAAATTAACCATGGACCATAATCGGATGGCTGAACCACTAATTAGATTAAGATCCAAAAATTGATTTTCCAAGCAAAAGTATAAAGAAGCCCAAAGCTCCCATTTCATAATCTTGTTGCCACCTTACCCTCTCATCTCCCATCGTCCACCCTACCTTCAAACCCTCCCACCACGCATTTGACCACCTCCTCCCTTCATTCCCTCTTTAAGACTCCTAAATTTCATCCCCTCGTGGACCTTGTGCTCCACTATCATTGTCCCCTAACCATAGCTTGACTTCACCATGTAGTTTCAACTCTCTCGGTGCCATCAATGTGGAGACATTCACTAGTTGTTTAGGAAGATGTCTCAAGGTTTTCAACAATTATTGCTATTTTTATTCTCTCAAAGCCTTGAATCTATGTTAGATTTCTTCTTTCTTCTTGTCCTCTCATCTTCTTCTCTCTTTTCCATCCTCGTATGAATGCTCTAACCAAGGTTTTAAGTCCTAAGAGGGGTGTCCCAATTATCCTATCTCGTTCCGATGAAAAATTAGGATCGAGGAAGATATCAGAACCCAATCATGCAAGAAAAGAAGAAGAGAAAGGAAAGGAAGGAAAGAGAGGACAAAAGGAAAGAAAGGAACAAAAGAAATAAAAGAAATAACAAAAAAATTGAAAGAAAGAGAGATGAATGTACCGAGACGGCCATTAGGACCAGGCATGACAATGGTCCATAATGTTTTGAGAAGACTTAAAACCTTGGTTCTAACAAATCAAGTCTGTTATGAAGAGCTTGAGCCAGGTTGAAACTTATAGAAGCCAAGCTCAAACTAAGTCTTTCAACTTAAGTCAAGCTCAAGTTGGAGATTTAGTTTTGATCCAAGCTCAAGCAGGCACTAGGTCGCTCACAACTAACCCTTTTACCCTCTCTATTTGGATAGTACTTAATGCATTTCATATATTTTTATATAGTTGAAAGGTACTAATTGCTTACGTGTCCACATATGCAACTTACATACCGTATATGCATTATGTGGTCCCTTCACCACTGCCACTTTTTAAAATATTGGCTACCATGCATATTGGTTGGAAGAAAAACAATGGAGTATTGAAAGATCAAAATCAAGAAGCACCTAACATACATCAGCATAAAATTAACGAATAGCTATTGATGGAATCTAGTGGTGTTGGCTTTCTTCATTACACATTCACAAAGATTTAATAGCACTTCAAATTTAGCTTTCTAGTTCATGCATGAACTCCTCAACTTGAGGCAAGCCATGTAAAGAATTTCCCTTTTTAATATGTATAATCTAAATTTTTTTTATGGAAAGAAAGGCAAACGCATTAGTAAATAGATCCTCATGATGCATGTGTTCCTGTAGTTCTAAGAACTAAAATAGCATACTTAGGTATACTAAAAGTCCTTTCTGAATTTGCAGTCACTTCAATCATTAAAATCATTTAGGATGTCGAAACATCAGTTCCAAATTCAGTAGTGTCTATGAAATAGTTGCATGTAAGCATTCGCTCTTTTTTTTTTCAAGGGTTCAAAAGTTGCAAATCAAAGACATTAACACTTTATGATGCTTATAGATGTTCTTCTGGGAGGAAAAACAAAGACCCAACGAACATATAAGCTTCCAGTGAACCAAAGAGGTAGCATAAGTAAATGCAACTCAGATATGTTGATCTGCAAGCAATCCAAAGGACTTCCTGGTAAAGGAGAAAAGTTCGAAAAAATAATGTCTTGTTAAGATCAAATATGTTAATTGCCTACTAAAACTATTACAACAAAAAGTAATTTATCATCATATTTTAGCTTACTCGCAGAGTTTTGCTGTATCGAAATATATTTGCATTGAACGGGAAACATCTCCTTGTTTTGCACCATCAAAATTGAGAGGCTCCATAAGAGAGGCATAATGTAGAAACTTCAATGCTGCCTGAAAGAACAGGCTTGTGCTTTCAAGCTCTAGTCCCTCACTCTGCAAAATGAACCATCTATTAAAATGCTTGCAAATGAATCGCAACATCAGTGCCCCACAAAAATGAGTAAAGTAAATGAAACAATTGCATTAACCTTTAAACGACTGGCTGTATGCCTTAAATCTCTCGCTTCTTTCATGGCAGTGTATGCAGCAGAATGGCCATCCTTTTGAATTAGGCTTGGCATGTCAGGACCATTTGGTGTGGCCTGTCTCAAACTAGTATGGCGCATTCCATTCTGGATATCAGGCTGTCTAGATTGTTTCCCTGCCTCGGATGCATCAGCATTTACTGCATCATTGAAGGGCACTTCTAACCTGCTTCCCTGGACACGTGAAGGGACCTTTTGAGGGCCCCGACAATATGTTTCTTGTTTGTCCCCAGTAGAGAAAACCCAATGTGTTTTCCTTACACCAGAAGGCAGTTCTGGGCAATCAATTCGATTGGAAATGGAGTGTGTTGGTGATTTTTTATCATTGCAAGAAGACATGAATTGTATGTCATCATGTATGGTGTGCTTACCACATCTAGCTCCTATAACTACATCTCTTGAGTCAAGATCTTTGTGCTTATTAGGAAGAATGAAAGAACCATAATTGTCCAAATTTTCTTGTAATCCAAAAGTGAAGTGATCTTCTCTTCTGTCTATAGATGATCTTGCAATAGGGTCTTTCTTCCCCAAGCAATCTTTCTCATCCTTCCCCTGAACATTGTAATTTCCATCCCTCAAATCTTCAAGATAAGCAGAATGTTGATGAGAATCAAGGTTAGCCTTCTGTCGGTAGCGGCTGCTGTTATTGGTAGAATATGAATCTTTGTTTCCATAAGAGGAATCAGAAACCTTCGGCTTAGCTTGGTCCATGTCTGATCTAAAAGTCCTATGTCTCTCCTTGAACCACAAAGAAGAGTTCTTACCAGAATTCTTCTGACTAGAACCATTTACCTGGTGGGGTTTATTCAGATTATCAAGATCTTGGGTATAGTCTTTATATGGAGATTCATGAAGATATTTGCTATGCTGATCCATAAGATTCCTAGTACCACTCACCTCATTAATCTCTTCAAACTCAGTGAGCGAGACACCATAGTGTGGACCCCTTTTCAAATGCATCTCATCTTCAGCTTTGCCACCAGATAACTGATTCGCTTCTTTGCTCTGGTGATTAAATGACCCTCTCACAGAATCTAAAACTCTAAATTCTGCAGCCCTATGGCTTTCTATATATTGTTGTTGGACAGCATAAGCTGTGTCCTTCGTTAGTTTTCCAGAACGGTCACTTTCGCCATCCACTTCACTATCTGAACATCTTTTTGGGCTCCCCAGAACAGAGGAACCAACATTTGTTGCACCGTCCTTTACAACTGACTTTCTTTTGTTAAAAAGCTTCACAGTATTTGAAATCCTCAATGGAGATGAAGAAACCGACTCCACTGGAGAGCCCTTGAGTTCCTGAAAATTGGCTTTACTTTTGCAGGGGCTTGAAACCTTTGAAGAACTTGAAGTAGCTGCTGTAGAAGCCTGTGCATAAGCCATATCATTCTTCAAGGGATCAATACAATCCAATGCCTGCAGAGATGTTGCAGGCCCTTGGCCATGTCCTAACTGATGCTCCTTTCCCACAGCATATTTTCCCTCCTTATCCATTCCATCAGGTAGCTGCTGCTCTCCACCAGAAGGCAAGATAGCTCTTTTTGAGGAAACTTTTCTGTTCATCCTACCATCAACCTTACCTGTACTGGAACCCATTCCATCAGTCTTTGAAACCCTTGCATGCTTTGACTTTAAAATCTCATTTTCACTTAATACTTCATTAAGGGAGGCATTGGCCTCCTGCCACTCCTTCGATTTTCTCTTCCTAGCAGCAAAGCTCAGCCTCTCAGATTTTTTCAGATCTGATGCATTGAATTGTGCTTTAACCGCTGAATTTGAAAGATACTGAACTTCATTTTTTGACCTCTTAGATGATGCAGGCAAACTACCTCTTTTCTCGCACTTCAACTCCTTGGAAAAAGAAATATTATCGTGTTTCTGAAGATTTTTTGCAATTGCCTTAGTTGAGAGACCATTGGCCATGTTAGGAACTGCTTTTCCAGTCACATCATGATCAGAATAACAATTTTTGACAAGATCATGTGAGCCTTCTTTCGTGATTTTCTTAAATGCTTTAAATTTATCTTGATCAACCTCTCTCTTTCTCTTTAATTTTGATTGTTTCTTTTTTCAATAAAACTACCTGTGGTAAAGTATAAGAGAAATGATATATCAACATTATAGAACCAAGATTGCATATTAAATAGAAATGAGCATTGCCTCACTTAATGGTTGCCTCGTAGGTCAAATGCCTCCAAAAAATGGAAAAGAAGGAGAGCTTAAATAATACAGGACAGTACCTTCATTTGAATAGCAGCCCAGAGTTCTGTTCTTCTCCTTTTGTTTGTGTTTTTGTTTCTCTGCAGTGAAGTCAGTTGATTTTCTTGCATGACCACGACCCAATTTGTCCGATGAGTTTGTTTCAAAAGGATATGGGCTCCCATCATTTAAGCTTCTACTTTTCATAGTGGCCTGTTGGTTCCCTTTCACAGGATTTGAAAGCTGAATTGAATGATTAGACACATATGATGGATCCTTGGGTCCATTTTTCTTCTTCCCAATAGGAGGCACACTTTTCAAATTTTGTTCAAGTTTTTGATTGAGATGAAGAGCATTGGCCGTAGTAATGCCTGATGCACCAACATTGTGATGACCTTCCAACCAAGCACCACACTCTGCAGCAGCAGGAACCAGGTAGAGCGCATTTAAAGCTTTTGTCGTTTCGTCCTCACTAATTTCACAAGTATTCATTCCAGGCCTAGATAAGACAAAAAATTTTCAAAGAGTAATTGGTTAGAGAACCACATTAATCTATGGGCATGAATGCTAAAATCACAAGCTGTAACTAGCCACATTTAAAACTTAAAAAACAATGAAAAAGTAACCATTTATTGCCATATTAGTAAATCACTAAATACTAATAAGAATTTGTGCTAAAGAAAAACAGGAAAAAAGGTATAAAGCAGCGATGAACCGACAAAATTATGTTCTGTTGGTTGAAAGTGCATTGAGAGAAAAACTTACAGCCAATTAAGCATTTCACATTGCCAACTCTTGGGGAGGTGATCAGGGTTTGTCCCATAGGGTAAGAGGCGCCACTTCTGGCATGCATCACAACATACCCAGTGTTCCTCTATAACAACAGGAGCATGTGGAGCAGCAGCCGCACCTGAAGTTGGGACACTGTCCATCAAAGGCATAACTGTGGGCTCATTAGCAGGCACATCAGAGATTGGTGGGTTTTTAATCTTTTTACCACGTAACCTCTCATTTGATGTCTTAATATGTTGAAACGGCTCCTCATGTTCAGGCTTCAGAAATTTGTATTACCTTTGTAATGTAAATCCAACAAATCAGTTCTGTTCTCTAGCTGTTTGACATTTACATCGCCCATAACATCTCCACAAGACTTTTTAAGGGAGCCCCTACTCAATTCTTTATGGGGTTTTAAAACTTTGGGCTTTTTCTCAGAATGGTTAGTTTTTGTATGACATTTTCTCTTCTTTTCTTTTAGCAATGCAAAAGATTGACCACTCAGGTTGTCCTTTGATAGCTCCATGAATGGTGCAGCATCAGTCTGGCTTCCCAGTTTTCTTTTACCCTCAAACAAATGGTCCTTTCCTTGGAACACCTTCTTTCCAACTTCTTCACATGAATTGGCTTTCCGAAATGAAATCTGATCCATGTGAGCTACAGGTCCAGTAATTTGCTCCTTCCTTCCCCTAATCCTGTTAAAATCAGCATCACCTAGACCATAATTTTCCCCAACTTTGCTCATGTCTTCTCTTTGCAGAACAGATGAAGCAACCTTATGATTAGATGTATTTCGTTCTTCCAAGGACTTCTCAATCATAATTGCTTTTGAGTTAAATTTCTCCTTTGAATGTGTCACTTCATTTCCTAAATTGCCAGCCCCATAATTTTCAATGATTCCCATTGACTCCCATTGTTCATGCTTCACTAGATCGGGTAGTCGTATTCTCTCTACTGTTGTCTTCTCTGATTCCTTTGAGCAGCCGAACATCCTGGTCACACCCTTCACTGACTCCCCAACTACCCAGCTTTCTGCTTTTCTATCAGTATTCTTTGAACCAGATAACAGTGGTATATTCAATGCATTAGAAACAAGCTCTTGTCCAGGCTGGGCTTCAATGTCAATTTTCCTATTCAAAACTGTGTTATGCCATCTTTGTATTTTCGATTCTTTACTTCCATCGACCTCCCTTTCTTGTCATCAGGCTTCCTTTTGTTTTCGTTGCAACCTTCTTTATCTTTGACAGACAGTGTGGAATCACCTAAGATTGCATACTTGTCAGGAATGCCAATTGTACACTTTTTGACAAAAGAACTATCTTCTTTGGTCAACTGGAATAGACTATCTCGAAGAGGTGAAAGAAAAAAACCCCCAGGAATAGAAACGCATGTCATCATCTGCTTCATCACATTTAAGAAGACAAGAAACATTAGCTGATGCAAACTCTATTATCATGCCTTCTTTAATTGAAGACAAGTCAATGGTTGTAGCAAATTTACCTGAAGAATGGTCCGGGGAGATTCATCAGGCACGTCTTGAAATTCAGTGGGAAGTCCTTCACTCCCATCAGGGCTGTCCTCCAGTGATGAAGATGGAGATATATCAAGGCCCAGGCCACTGTAGATAGCAGCATTGTTTCTTGGTACGATGTTTTCAGGGCCAATTTTTATGCAGAACTTTAGCATATTCTGGCCACCGCCTTTAGCTGGCTTATTTAAGGAATTAGGCTTCTCATCATTGACTGCACGAATGCCCTTTTTGGTCGAGTTGTCCATTGAAGGTGCTGAGATGTTGTTATTTTTCAATTCCAATGGCCCCATCCCAATTGAAGAATTCTGGCGTGTACCCTATAGAGATGCATGATGATGATGATGATGATGATAGCAAAATAAAAAGATGTCTATTGAACTACCATACGTTTTCTTCTGCCCAGAGGGAACATAAAATGGCACATCAACTAGTACATGCTAAATTACAAGAATTTACCTCGAATGAAGGGACATAGGGAGATCTTATGACATTGCGGTTTGGTGCCCTTGGGGGACTTTTAGGTTGAGCCAATACGGATGGAGAACGCTGGTAAGTAGGCAAAAACGAACCATATCCCCCAAACTTTGGCCCTGTTATTAAATCAACTTTTCAGACTTATTCATGGCTACAATTACCATAAATTGGAAAAATGAAATCATGCCGGAGGTTATACAATCCACTTACCCAAATTTTCCACAAACAAACCACCTTCAAAGTCTATTCGGATATGCCCCAACACATCTTGAAGTTTTTCATCCTGGAAGGAAATGAAAGCCAACTTTGTAAAGAACAGTAGAAATGCGCATAGAAAAGAAGGGTGCCACCACCACATTCTCATTGAGAACTAACAACATAAACTCTATGAAGACTCTGCATTCTTAATTCCATGTACTCTCAAATCAATGAGAAAAAGGCATAAAGTTAAATTCCCACGACAAGACCAGTTTTTTCAGCCTGAATTCTCAGTCTTTGCAAGACCATATAAATATCATTACAGTTTACACTATAAACACTTATATTCTATCTTTCATGGAAATTTTGAAGTACTATCACTTCTATAATGCTTGCAGCCAAACTTAAGGAGTTCCGAGAAGGAATTCTGACGGAAAATCCTTTCTGGAAGATATCAACCCACCCACTAAAATCCCCAAATTAAGCTCCAGAAAACAAGATGGACAACAAATTCGGACTACCTATACAGCGAACTCAAACTGTAACATAGAAGAAAGAAATACAAAATAGAAATATAAAATCTGGAAAGGGCTAGCTTCTAATACAAATGCCAACTCTCATCAAAGCCATGAAATTATCACAATCTTTCTCCTAAACACGAAAGAAAATGCAACCGAAAGACCAACAGAAGGCCTTACGATGTACGAGAAGGCGATGTCGGGGTCGATGGAGGAGTCGTCCTTCTTCTCCTCCTGCTCGGAGCATGCCTCTCCTTCTTCGAGCTCGTTCTTTTCCATCTCCTAAACCCTCTCTTTTCATCCATTCTCCTCACCGATAGCATCCAATCCTCCCTTCCCCTCCAGCACCCCGACGCGCCCCGCCCTACCGTCCCACACAAGACGCCGCCCCTCCTTCCACCGCCTCCCGTCTATAATTAGGTGAGCCTCTTTTTCCGATGCCTGTCCCCGCCTCCGAAATCCGGCGGCGATGGACGCCGGCGGAAGCGAAGAGTCGGCGACCGTGAGATAAGCTTAGATCAATTTCGAGGCAGAGAAGGGACGGCAGCGAGATCGCGAGGAAGACCGGGGTTCCTCTTCTTGGCGTTCCGCTCAGAGGCGCTCTCTCCTCCGAACGCCAAGAGGGGGGAGACGAAGCGAAAACTTGCTTTCCGGCGGCATTTTATATAAGGGAGCCAGGAGACAGAAGACACGGCGATGATAGAATAGAAAGGCAAAAAGCGTATTTTAATTAATTTTAATTAATTTTGCATTTAATTTTGCTCCTCGTTATTTTATTATATTTCATTGCTCGTCCGATGAGTTCTCTGACAGCGAAACGATTCGCGTCAGGGGTGGGGGCGAAAGAAAAGGAGTGGGACACGTCATCGTATCTCAGTGAAGGGATGCGAGGGAAGCTGCGAATCTCCCACGCGATGGATTGGCAGGCGGCGGGGACTGGGAAAAGGTTAAGCCAATGATTTTGACTTGTAAACGTGTCATCCGTTTACTGGTCTGTCTACCATGGACCCTGTTGGCCATGTGGCCAGGGAAAAGATATCATTTGGCTTCGTAGCATATAAAATATTATTATTTTGCTCTGGTACGAGATTACGCGGCTCACTGCCCATCGGGGTTTCGGTCTGTGCTACATCCACCCAAAAGGAGACCCAAATGGGACCATGGATAGAAGACAAAAACTATTGGAGAAACTTCTGAAAGGTGCGCGGTTGGGTAGAAGGAAAAAGGTCGAAAATTTTTTTTTAAAAAAAATATTTTTATACTAAAAATTTAAAAACATTCCCTAATATTTTGTTTATGTTATCCTTATATCCACTTAATGATCCATTAGCCTCCTCTCTTCTAAAATCCTCATGCGTGTATCAACTCACATCCAAAAAGTTAAAAAATTATTATTTTATAAATATTACTATTTTATTTTTAATTATTATTATTATTATTACTACTTTATAATCATAACCAGCAACAATATAGCATAAAATAAAATCAATGCATTATTTTCTTTTTCATATATATGGTATTCATTGACTAAATAATTAAAAAAATAAATTCTTCATAAGATTCATTTAATTTATAACAAAATTAATTTAAAATTTTTTTAATTAAATATAAAAAATATTTTAAAATTTATATTTTATACAAACTTTTTATCAAATGTGATAAAATTTGGCATTAGGGGATATTGTCGCCACGTCCCCGTCTACCAAGACCGGTCAGGATCAGACCGGCTTAATCCAGCCTGGCCTTTAAACCCTTTATCCTCGCTTCAGACTTTATTCTCACTTAGACTTCTAGACTTTTACTCAAGATAAAATATAAATAATTAATTATTATCAACATCTAGTATTACTGGTCATTAATCTACCCATCACACAATGTTTGTTGACAAAAGAAATAAAAATATAAGGCTTTTTCTATCATATTTTTAACCGTACATAATTGATGCCGAGAAAGAAAAAGTATAAAAATATGATATAAGGCCTTGAGAACTTGAAATGAAATCTTAGATCGAGTGGAATTGATGCACTATTAAAATTAATACTCAAAATATAATACAAAGTGTCGCATAAAGCAACTTAGAATATATTAAAAAAATAGTTAAAATTTTTTTATATTAAAACTTACTATCTATAATCCATAATGCAGTATATAAGCCATTAAATATAACCAACACAAATTTCAATGATGCCCAAATCCACATTAAAAAATATATTGTTTGAATTAAGATCACAATTGTTGTATTAGAACTGGGAAAAGTAGCAGAAATGAATTTTTTCCCAATGTTTATCAATTATATTACACAACACAAATGAATCAGACTTTCTAGGTCCACCAACTGTAATGCACTTTTTTGGAGCATGATCAAGTCCTCGCAACAAAATTAACCCAAAAGCCAAAATATTAAATGACCAGAGGCTAATTAAAAAGTAATAAAAAATTTAAATAGATAACAATATGTATGGCATACCTGCAATCTTTCCTTTGATAAATTTATGTCCATTTATGATAACAACTGTTGCATATACCGCTTTTATGCAATTAAATATAATTAAATCTGCTTTTGGCTCCAGCTCCTTAGGGTTGCAAAGGTAAAAAAAGTCGATATACACATAATTGGCAATAAATGCAATTAAATTCTAGCCATATATATGATAAATTATGATCAAAATTACTCAAGTAACAATCTACATGGAAAAATATTGAATGAAAAGGAACGCAAAGAGAAAGAAAATAAAAAAAAAACAAGTAATAAATTTACAATAGATGCATAGGAATACAAAATGGTAGAAAAGAAAATAATTTAAAAATATAGTATATGTAGATTAAATGTAAGCAGCCATTGAAATTTTATTGATATCAATATTCTTTGATGGGTTGAACTGGGCTTGATCCATCCTACCTCAAAAGGAAGGTAATTGATTAATTGTATTAAAAAAATTATTATACATGCATGCAAATTAATCATCATGCATGATGCGCGTACATGTGGTGCACGAAGATGCTTCCAATTGCATTTCAGGAGCAATGGTAAGGTGTGGAGTTATGCTGCTTCGGCAGTGCCTCCAGGGTAATCTAGAGCCTTCTTTCTTAGGGTTTGTCAATATGAACTTTGATGGTAGTATTCGAAGTGCATAGACAGAACATAATATATCATTTGGAATGATGAGAGGAGGCTATTGGCGGCTGGGGAACCTTTTTTTCATGAGCCTTTTATCCCAGGTACTGAGCTCAGAGCAACATGGGATTGTATTACTAGAGCGACTCAACAGCTACGGATTGAGAAGATTATCATCGAAAGGGACTCTTTAGTAGTAATCAGTTGGATTCGGAATGGACTAGACCTCTGCAACGTACTCCCTCTTTCTTCGAAGGCTTTTGGCTTGTGAGAATAAGAATTAAATAATAAATTAAAATTATAAAAAAATCTGCTCCAGCTCCTTATGGTTGCAAAGGTAAAAAAGTCGATATACACATAATTGGTAATAAATGCAATTAAATTCTAGCCATATATATATATATGATAAATTATGATCAAAATTACTCAAGTAACAATCTACATGGAAAAATATTGAATGAAAAGGAACGCAAAGAGAGAGAAAATAAAAAAAACAAGTAATAAATTTACAATAGATGCATAGGAATACAAAATGGTAGAAAAGAAAATAATTTAAAAATATAGTATATGTAGATTAAATGTAAGCAGCCATTGAAATTTTATTGATATCAATATTCTTTGATGGGCTAAACTGGGCTTGATCCATCGTACCTCAAAAGGAAATAATTGATTAATTACATTAAAAAAATTTATTGTACATGCATGCAAATTAATCATTATGCATGATACACGTATTGCACTGTGGTGCACGAAGATGCTTCCAATTGCATTTCAGGAGCAATGGTGAAGGCATGGAGTTATGCTGTTTCGGCAGTAGCCTGCAGGGCAATCTACATCTTCTGGAAGCCTTCTTTCTTAGGGTTTGTCAATATGAAATTTAATGGTAGTGTTTGAGTGCGGTAGACAGAACAGAATATATCATTTGGAATGACGAGAGGAGGCTATTGGCGACTGGGGAACCTTTTTTCATGAGCCTTTTATCTCATGTGCTGAGCTCAGAGCATGGTATTACTAGAGCGACTCAACAGCTACGGATTGAGAAGATTATCATCAAAAGAGACTCTTTAGTAGTAATCAGTTGGATTCAGAATGGACTAGACCTCTGCGATGTACTTCCTTTTTCTCGTGACATCGAAGGCTTTTGGCTTGTGAGAATAAGAATTAAATAATAAATTAAAATTATAAAAAAAAATCTACTTTTGGCTACAGCTCCTTATGGTTGCAAAGGTAAAAAATATACACATAATTGGCAATAAATGCAATTAAATTCTAGCCATATATATGATAAATTATGATCAAAATTACTCTAGTAACAATCTACATGGAAAAATATTGAATGAAAAGAACGCAAAGGGAAAGAAAATAAAAAAACAAGTAATAAATTTACAATAGATGCATAGGAATACAAAATGGTAGAAAAGAAAATAATTTAAAAATATAGTATATGTAGATTAAATGTAAGCAGCCATTGAAATTTTATTGATATCAATATTCTTTGATGGGCTGAACTGGGCTTGATCCATCGTACCTCAAAAGGAAGGTAATTGATTAATTGCATTAAAAAAATTATTGTACATGCATGCAAATTAATCATCATGCATGATGCGCGTATTGCACTGTGGTGCACGAAGGTGCTTCCAATTGCATTTCAGGAGCAATGATGAAGGTGTAGAGTTATGCTGCTTCGGTAGTAGCCCGCAGGGCAATCTACATTTTCTGAGAGCCTCCTTTCTTAAGGTTTGTCAATATGAACTTTAACAGTAATATTCGAGGTGCGGTAGACAGAACAGGATATATCATTTGGAATGACGAGAGGAGGCTATTGGCGGTTGGGGAACCTCTTCATGAGCCTTTATTCCAGGTGCTGAGCTTAGAGCAGCATGGGATGGCATTACTAGAGCGACTCAACAGCTACAGATTGAGAAGATTATCATCGAAAGGGACTCTTTAGTAGTAATCAGTTGGATTCAGAATGGACTAGACTTCTGTGATGTACTCCCTCTTTTTATGTGACATCGAAGGCTTTTGGCTTGTGAGAATAAGAATTAAATAATAAATTAAAATTATAAAAAAAATCTGCTTTTGGCTACAGCTCCTTATGGTTGCAAAGGTAAAAAAGTCAATATATACATAATTGGCAATAAATGCAATTAAATTCTAGCCATATATATATGATAAATTATGATCAAAATTACTCTAGTAACAATCTACATGGAAAAATATTGAATGAAAAGAAACGCAAAGGGAAAGAAAATAAAAAAACAAGTAATAAATTTACAATAGATGCATAGGAATACAAAATGGTAGAAAAGAAAATAATTTAAAAATATAGTATATGTAGATTAAATGTAAGCAACCATTGAAATTTTATTGATATCAATATTCTTTGATGGCCTGAACTGGGCTTGATCCATCGTACCTCAAAAGGAAGGTAATTGATTAATTGCATTAAAAAAATTATTGTACATGCATACAAATTAATCATCATGTATGATGCGCGTATTGCACTATGGTGCACGAAGGTGCTTCCAATTGCATTTCAGGAGCAATGATGAAGGCATGGAGTTATGCTGCTTCGGCAGTAGCCCGCAGGGCAATCTACATTTTCTGGGAGCCTCCTTTCTTAAGGTTTGTCAATATGAACTTTAACGGTAGTATTCGAGGTGCGGTAGACAGAATAGGATATATCATTTGGAATGACGAGAGGAGGCTATTGGCGGCTGGGGGAACCTTTCTCTTCATGAGCCTTCTATCCTAGGTGCTGAGCTTAGAGCAGCATGGGATGGCATTACTAGAGTAACTCAACAGCTACGGATTGAGAGGATTATCATCGAGAGGGACTCTTTGGAAGTCATCAGTTGGATTCAAAATGTACTAGACCTCTACGACGTGCTCCCTCTTTCTCTGTGATATCGAAGTTTTTTCTATGATTTGATTGCGATTTCCATCATGTCTATAGGAAGGCGAACATAGCAACGGACTGAGTTGCCTTTTTCATTGCGCAGCATTTTGCTGGCTGATCAGGATCTTTTCAAAATAGAATCCCTTCATCCATTCAAAGATATCTTGCTCTTGATCTCTTAGGCTGCTTTCGTACAAAAGCAGTGAGAGATTGACTCTGCTTCCGCTTCGGCCACCCTCTTCAAACCCCTCCGCTCTATCGGCATGTCCAACGCCTCCTACGTCCTCTGCGTCTCCACCGACGCTGTCCATGAGGTCGCCACCCTGTAGGACTACGACGTTGCCGACGTCACCGGCGTCGAGGTTGTCGACTTCGGCCTGCCCGTCGGCTGATCCGACCCCCACAACCTCCCCTAATTCTTCGACATTGTCTTCGAACTCGGCTTCAGCGCCAGCCTCACCGGAGCACTCTTCCCGACCCGCTTCGTCACTGCCCTCGAGCGCACCATCGTCCTCGCTGTCGATCACTGTTCCCCAGAGGAGGTTGACGAAATTAGGACTTTGTTCGTTCAAGTCTTCTGTAAGTTAGGAATGCCACCCTCATTGGATCTCAAATGACTATGCTTACAATGAAAAACAATAAGAAAAGCCCACCTTGAAATCTGAAATCAATTCGTTATTTTTTTTTTAAAAAAAAACAACGTGTTTGTGTCTGTACATTCTAATTGATTTATTCGCTAGCTACATTTTAGATTTAATTGAAGTGTCGATTTTATTTCTAAAACTTACTGTGCCTGAAATCGAATCAAAAGGCAACTTTTTTTATTATTTTAAGAATTCTTGGCAAGGGCAAAGGATGATTTCTTACGTTGAGAAGAGGGGAAAAATACTTTTTTTTTTTCCATGCAAAACAGAGAAAGAAAGTACATGTAGATTTACCATAGGATTATCTTCGACATGCTATTCTGAGACAGTTTGTCAGCTTTTGATGCATTTGAAACGTTAAGAAGATCTCAGGTTCAAAATCTCCACCTTGGGCTGAATGCCATGAAATTTATGATTGTGATGCCTTAAATTTAATTTTACATTATATAAAAAATAAAATATATATACTTAATTATAACTTAAATTCATTTGCTATCTATTAACTATCATTCAAGTTTTTTTTATTATTATTATTATGTAGGTTTGGCCCATCAATAAAGTTAAGGACCAACAAGTGAACTTGCATTACAAATGGTATAAGAGCTAAGTTTGTAGAAATTGATGGGCATGAGAAAAGAGCCCTCTATAAGACAGATGACGTGAAGCCATCCTTATAATACCAAGAAAGAGTTATCTATGGGACGATGATAAAGGCCCATACGAAAAAGGCTACCTATAAGACAATAATAAAGTCTCACTATTGCATAGAGCCAGAATTTGAGCACCACAAAAAAAAAGCCATCCTTAAGCATCAAGAAATGGCTATATATGGAACGGTGGTAGAGTTCCACCGTAGCGTAAAGCTACCCTTGCCGCACTAGGAAAGGGCTACATATGGGACAATGGTAGAGTCCCATTATGACGTAAGGCAGATTCTAGTTAGCTTATGGCGTGTGATAAAAACATCGTATAAGAAAAAAATTATGATACACTAAATTTAGTCATATATTGGATGGAAAATAAAACTTATATATTATAACTTAAGTTTACTTACTACCCTTTAACTTTCACTCAAGTTTTTGTAACACGTGGTTTTGGTTCACTACGAAGTTAATTTGAGCTAGCAGGTAGGCTTGGAGTATTTTATAAATAGTATCAGAACCGATCTGAGTGCGCAAAAGTTGATGGATATCCATAATATGGAGCCATCCTTACATATCATCGATTTGGCTCAAAGATAGATTTTGATTAATTAGCTTGTGACGTGCGACGAGTATATCATATTATAAATAGAAAAGATTGTAACATTTCCAAATAATCCTATATTGAAAAAAAAAAGAATTATATGATTATAAATCAAATTCATTTGTTATCCACTAATTTTTACTTAAGTTTTTGGGCCATATAATTTTAATATTTTATGCTAATAATTATTAGGATTATGTTAAAATTCCTTGAATCCAAGTTAGTTTTTGTAAGCATAATTAACGTACAGATGTTCAGTACATCAACTTAATTAGCTCCATATGGAGCAAATGCAGACCTTTTAACATTCGTAATCATATGATGTTTAAAAAAAATGCACACCCTGCCATCCGAAGCGATATTTTTTTTTGGTATAGACGGGTGATCACACTAATCTAGTGTGAATCAACCCAGATAGATCAGAATACAAAATTTGCTGAAGAACAAAGGGACAGGGGTCTTTCTGCCTCCAAATCCAAAAATCAGCATGATGAGCCACAGATGTCGCCACTTAATCGGCCGTTGAATTGGCTTCGCGGTAGATATGACGTATCTGGGCTCTGTAAACCTCCCGCAAGATAGACCATATGTCACAGAGCAACGGATTTATGGAAGACTTGAGGGCAATTTTTCTTCCGAAGCCATCGGGTGACAATCATAGAATCCCCTCGATAAGAAGGTTATGAGCATAAAGAATCCAAGTAGTATAGGAAATGTCAGCCCAAGCAGTATAAAGCTCAGTCATAGGACTGAAGAATCAAGAATATCAAAACCTCCTACCGCCAGCAGAGCTCCATCGGTCCCACGAATAATGAAAGTTGAACCTGCTAATCTTCCCCGGACACTCCCATCGAAGTTGATTTTGACAAACCTGGAGGGAGGACTCCCAAGATATGAAAACCGTATGTCGGTTCGCTGTCGAAGCAATAAAGGATCCCCAGTGGCTAGAAATGTCATAACCAACAGCATAATGATAACAAGAACAATCCATCGTTAGGGATTGACTTTCCACACAATCCTATGGGAAGATATAATATCATCAGTGAAGATAAGCAGGTTCCTCGTCATCCATATTTGATAGGCTGTAGCAGCCCAAAGACCATCCTTCTGCTGAGTGGCCCTTCGGAGATCATCTAAGAAGAGGGAACGCGGAGAACCCGTGTCATCCATTCTGCAGAAGTAACCCATCATCTGCCAGATCCGTCTCGCTTTAGGGCAGATGAAAATGGCATGATCGGTACTCTTCCTCCTGGCCGCACAAAGGGCAGGTCAGCTGGATAGAAAAACCCCTCCCTAAGAGCAGGGAACAAGTAGAAAGGCAATCCCACACAAGCTTCCATATAAAGAGCTGAATCCTGAGATGGATGGGAAGCTTTCAAATCCATGCAGCATCCATCGTACACTGAGACTGAGGCCTATAAATCTTCATAAGGTCCGTAGTGGGGGCCCTAGAAAGATAAGATCTCCACCATAGCCTGGAGTCGGCTGAGTGGCCAGAGATGAGCGGAATAGAAAGAATATGACGAGATAGCTCCTCTCCAAAGAACTGGGCCACCGTGGGGGTATGCCAGGAGGGGGATCCTAAGAGATCAAATCCTTAACCCTCAAGCTGATAGGAGCATCAATACTAATAAAAGTGGGCCACCGAGAGAAGAGAAGTTCAGAAATCCAAGTGTCATGAATAACATCAATCGAAGAGCCATCTTTAATCATCCACGAGATATTATTCAGAATAGACGAGCCATACCGGCAAACCTCCTTCCAAAAGGAGGAATACCCGCGGGAAGGCTGAATGTCCAACGAGGAAGTCCAGTCATCATATCTTGGCCACATAAAAGAGCTCCATAGGCATTATGAATCAAGAAGAAACCGCGAAGCATGCCTGGCCATCAGAGCCTCTCTCCTAACAATCAGAGACTATATTTAAGACCACCTTCATGGTTTGGCATGTATACCGTGTCCCATGAGACAAGTAATTGGGATGGTAGCATTTGAAAGAAGATGTAGAGGAAGAGAAGAAAGAATCGACCGAATGAGAGTGATCCTTTCCATCATAGATAAGCCCATGACCTGCCATCCCTCGATACGCTAACAAACCCGCCTCTCGAGATCAGTATAGTCAGAACAGCGGGGTCATCTTTCCATCATGGGAATCTCCAAGTACGATAACCGATTAGCCTGACTAGAGATACCCAACGAATGAAAAATGGCTTTCCTGGTAGTTCTGGTGGTCTTCGGGCTAAAAAGATAGTAGACTTAAGAAAATTAACCCTCTGACCCAAAGCCTAACAATAGTGCTGAATAATAGATGCATAGGAAGTCGTATTACGAATGAAAGCCTGACCCAGAAGAATGCAGTCATCGACAAATAGAAGATGAGAGACCGAAGGGCCCAGAGGACCATCCATGAAAGGGGTAATGCGTCGATCCTGCTGAGCATGATAGAAAGCTCTAGAAAGACCATCCGCAGCCAGAATAAACAACAAAGGGGATAATGGGCACCCCTGACGCAGCCCCACAGCGGAGTGGAAAAAATCGGTCTGACTACCATTGATGATCAGAGAGAAAGAAGGCCTCCGAATGCATGCCATAATCACTCAATAAATAGACCATCAAACCCAAATTCCTAAAGAGTTCGGTGCAAAAAGGCCCAGGTCATGCTCCATATCAAGTTTAACAGCCATAAGACACCGCTTGGTAGGGGCTCTTTGGAGATCATGCATAAACTCCTGTGCAATGAGGACGTTGTCCAAAATACTGCACCCTCTAATAAAAGCCCTCTATTCAGTAGAAATAAGTTAGGGAATCACCACACGAAGATGGGCAGCTAAAAGACGTGCACATGCCTTATACAAAGTAGTGCACAGACTAATGGCCAAAAATGCTGGGGGATAGAGGCATCAGTGCTTAGGCACAAGAGTAATAAGAGTCTGATTCCAGTCAGCAGGGATGGATTTAGATTGGAAGGCAATATAAATGATCTGAACCACCTCCTGACCAACAATGTTCCAATAGTGACGAAAGAAGAAAGGCGGAAACCCATCAGGCCTGGGGCCTTATCCGGCTCGAGTTCCCAAAGAGCCAAGTGAATCTCCTCTGTAGTGATCGGTTGACTAGCACGTCATTCTCCAGAGAAGAGACCTTCCTAGGATCAGGAACCTAGAATACCGGAGCCCCATCGCCAGTAGGCTCAGTCCATCTGGACTGAAAAAGTATAGTAACTGGTCCCGAATAAGTTGGATATCCTCCTAGATAGTGCCCCTCCACATCAGCTAACTGCCAAATCCTGTTGGTTGTGCGCCGCTTCAGAGTGGCCTAATAAAAAATCTAGTATTACGGTCCATATATTGAATCCACTGAATCCTCGACCTCTGACTCCAATAGGTCTCCTACTGCAGAAGAAGAGAGTGGCAAAGAGCAAGCTTCTCGCGAAGAAAAGAAAGGTAGAGTCCAAAAGACAACCATCCTGATCCTCCTTAGCCTGAAGGGAACTTATATCAGCTTCGACCAGCTCAACTTGCCTGACCAGATCCTCAACCTCCAGTCTGTTCCATCTAGAAAGTCTGTCTTGCTAAATCAAGATGACGAGATAATCAATAAATACATTACCTCTCACTGATAAATGCCAAACCTGGGAGATGATAGACCGAGCTGAGGAATAGGAAGTCCAAAACTACTTGAATCTACACTATCTCCGCTGATGAGAATCAAGTTCCATGGAAATCAGAATGGGACAGTGATCGGGGGCAATCCTAGGGAGGTGAGTAACAGCAACAGAAGGGTACTTTTGGAGCCACTGAGCCGTAGCCATGACTCTGTCTAGTCTCTCCCAAGCACGAGCAGAACCCTGATGGTTGTTGCACCAAGTGAATTGGGACCCAAAAACCCAAATCTAGCAACCCAGCAGAATCGATGAAGGACCTTAATTCAGTAATGTCCACTAAACCAATGACCCGTCTGCCCTCTCTCTTTTCATTGGCCTTATGATACAGTTGAAGTCACCAGCAATGATGGAAGGAAGGCCTTAGTTTAGGAGAGAAAGTAACTCGGTCCATGAACATGTCTCTCCAAAAATCAGTACTAGCATAGGCAGCCAAGAGAAGCCAGGATTTATAGACCCCTCAGAGATGACAAGGGCTATCTGCTGATTGCACTGATGGAAAGCATCAACCCTAACAGCGGAGTGCGTCAAATGGCCAAAATACCACCAGATAGACCCATTGACTCCACTGCATAACAGGACCAAGATCTTACAATCCGTCTCCTAAACTGAGCCAGACTATCTTCCGACAATTGGGTTTCTAACAGGACACAGATGTCAAAATTATATAACTGCAACAATCTATCAAAAGAGGATTGAAACGATGGCTTTCGAGCTCCTCTTACATTCCAGAGTAAGATCTTCATTTACCAACTAGGGAAGCTGGGACCTCACCTGGTCCTCCACCATATCACTATCAGAAAGGACCCACTAGGCAAGGTCCCACCCTCAGTGATCTATGAAGAATAGACCATCTGAACTTCCGGCTCATCTAAGTCTCAGCAGCCCGGGGAGACTCAGCAAAGAACAAGGTAACATTGCCCTGCCCCTAGGTTGTCTCCTTAAGTTAGGCGACAGATGACTCATGACTATGGCCCCCCACCACTAAAGGCTGCACCAGCTTCCCCGCTTGAGCTATATCCTGGCTGTAGGAGGGCTGACCCAACCTGCCATCCGAGACAGCAGGACCCTGAACTACAATTGAAGACATTGAAGAAGAAGTTTCTCAGTCTATTTTTAGAAGTAGAAGCTGTTACTTTCCCTTTCCTTTTTTCTATTTTGGAGACCGATCAGGGAGACTGAATCTCCGTAGGTCGGGCCCACTTTAAGGGACCTGAAAATACATCCCTACTCTCCGAGGGGCTTCCAACCCCATTATGCAATCCAAGAGTGGCGAAGGGATTCTTAGTGATCAGAGACTGGGTTAGGTTAACCTCAGGGCTAGCTGCCTTGTCTGAGCCTTGCAACCCACTTAAGCTTCTGTCTGAAACTCTCAAACCGGCACGCAGCCCCTTCCCTGGCACAGCATCAATATTCGAAGTCTCCTGCTCCAAAACACCCTCAACATGGCCCGGAGCACTAGCAAAAAAGACTGGCACTTTAGGGGACTTAAGAAGTCATCGGCGAGCCAACTTCGTTGGAACTAGCCATCCCTCAGCCGATGGACCCGAACGCCGATAAGTTCGAGGTAGCTGGATCTGAACGAGGACCAGAGGCAGTAGGGGATGAATCCGCCTGTGGATTCCTCCTCGGATCCGGCTGAGGGCCATTGGAAGCCTTTCTCTGATGCACTGCTACCATCCAAGGACCATGAAAGAGCCAGGAGCAGATGGCTCAGGATCTGTTGACCCAATTATTGATTTTGATGATTAACAAAAGCCATGAGTATATTCACATTGTTTCTAACAAATTTATGGAGTGTTTTAGGTATTAAGAAAGTTTAACAATTCAAATATCACTCAAAATTGATTTGAAGATGAGTTTCAAATTGTAATTTTCAAAAGTTCAGACCTTGGAGTCGACACCTATAAGTCAGGAGTCGACACATGGGCGTATCAGAACAGTTCTCAAAATTTGGCATGGTCAGGAGTCGACACATGGATGTCTGGAGCCGACTCCAACCTAAGAAACAGAAGTGTGCTTTTCTGCGTCAGTTTCTGGAGCCGACACATGGAATTCGGGAGCCGACACCTGAGATTCGGAGCCGACACCTAGAATGAGTGGAGCCGACTCTAACCTGAGAACAGAGCATATTTTGGGCCATATTTAGAGTCGACACCTTTTATTTCGGGAGCTAACACCTGGATGCGGGAGCCGACATATAACTTTTCGGGAGCCGACCCCTCAACGAAATATTTTATTACTATTTTTGGATACACAAAGTGGAGCCGACACATAAAAAGTTGGAGCCGACTCCAACCTGACAGGAAACGGATTTTCAAAGTGTCAGAACGGCCTCCAACGATAACTTTTTCTCACCTAATCTCTAACGGCTATTTTTCTGTGTGTAGGAGCAATCCAAGGACAGAAATAACGGCTAGTTTTTTACCTAATCTCGGATTAAAAAAAATCTATAAAAAGGGGGAGAACGACCGTTTAAAAAATGAGAACGAAAAAAAAAAAAAAAATCGAGATATTCAAGAGAGCTATTTCAAAAAGAGAAATCTCTGTGAGCTTGCCCATCATCTAAAGAAAGATTCAAAAGAAATCCAAGGCATACAAAGTTCATTTTCGGAGGATTTCAAAGAAGGAAAAGAAGAAGCCAAAACCTATTTTTTCCATCTTCTCAACAACATATTCCTGGGTGAAATCTGAGCTGGAGCTTGATTCAACCTTTCAAAGGAGAAGAGGAAAAGAAGAAAAGAAGCCAAGCCTACATTCAAATCGCTTCAAACAGGCTTTTCTATTCCTTGTCTATTTTTATTGTATATTCGATCATTTGAGGAGCTGTTTGTCATTGTAAACATTAATTAATTTCATTTGTTTGCTAATTCAATCAGGGGGATTGAATTAGTGGAGGTGGTATACCTCGGGTCAAGCTAGATATAGCTTGAGGTTGGGTTTTGTGCTGTAAGCCCGGAAAACCGGCTGGGTTCGTTGTGATCCGGGTAACAACAAGTTTGAGTTGTGAGCTTGTAAAACAACTCGACTGTAATCAAGAGGATTATAGTGTGGACCCAAGTGGAGCTTGGGAGTGGACGTAGGTGTTGGTTACACCGAACCACTATAAAATCTTTGTGTTTGTAGTGTTTTGATCTCTCTCTCTCTTCTTTAATTGCCTGTGCTTAGCTTCGATTAACTCCATTCGCTTGCTACTTTGATATCAATCGATTTAATTTTAAAAAGAGTTAAAATTTTTAGAACCCAATTCACCCCCCCCTCTTGGGTTGCCATCTAGGCCAACAATTGGTATCAGAGCTAGTGCTCATTTGAATTTGGTCTAACGATCAAGAGCAAAAGATCCAAATGGCAGCTCAAGCTAGTTCATCTTATTTAGAAGGTCAATCCACTAATCGACCTCCTTTATTCAATGGAACTAATTATGGTTATTGGAAAGCTAGGATGAAGATTTTCATTCAAGCACTTGACTATGACTTATGGGGAATCATAGTTAATGGTCCACACACACCCACAATTAGAGTAGACAACATGGTGATTCCTAAACCGAAAACGGAATGGGATGAACATGATAAGAAGTTGGCTCAGCTCAATGCTAAAGCCATGAATGTTTTGTATTGTTCATTAGATGCAAATGAATTTAATCGAATTTCTACATGTATTTCCGCAAAAAAATTTGGGATAGATTAGAAGTTACCCATGAGGGTACTAATCAAGTAAAAGAATCAAAAATTAATATTTTGGTGCATAAATATGAACTATTTAGCATGGAACAAATTGAAACAATTACATGCATGTACACAAGATTCACTGATATTGTAAATGGCTTGAAAAGTCTTGGTAAGACTTATACTAATTCTGAACTTGTGCGTAAAATTCTTAGGTCACTTCCAAGATCATGGGAAGCAAAGGTGACTGCAATCCAAGAAGCCAAGGATTTAAATGTTTTACCTTTGGAGAGCTACTTGGATCCTTAATGACCCATGAGCTGACTATGAAACAACATCAAGAAAGAAGTCAAGAAGAAGAAAACTATTGCTCTTAAGGCTGCAGAAAGTGAGGAAAGCTGCAGTGATGATGATGATGAGAGACTGCACTTCTTGCAAAGAAATTCAAAAGATTCATGCAAAGAAGGAGACCCTTCCACAAGAAAAAGTCTGGAACAAAAATGAAGGAGAGAAAGAGAAAGAAAAGGACAAAGAAAAAGAAAAAGAGCCCTTAATATGTTATGAGTGCAAGAAACCGGGGCATTTCAGATATGACTGTCCTCAATTGAAGAAAGCCTACAAGAAGAAGAAGAAGCTTATGTTGCAACATGGAGCGATAGCGAAGAATCCTCTTTTGAGGAGGAACAAAAAGAAGTTGCAAACATTTGCTTCATGGCAAACAACGACGATGAAGTAAGTACCGAAACCCTCAATGATGATTTTACATTTGATGAATTATATGAGGCTTTCAATGAATTAGTCAATGATTTTAAAATTCTGAAAAAGAAAAACAAGTTTTTGAAAAATGAAAACTTAAATCTGTGTAAAGAGAAAAATGATTTAACACTTGAAGTTAAGGATTTAAAAGATGAAAAGGAGAGATTTCTAAAAGAAAAAGAATCAATCATGAATGAAAACCTTAACTTAAAGAAAGAAATTGAAAAATACAAGAACATAGTTGATAAATTTACATATAGCTCTGAAAAACTGAATTTACTTTTAAGTAATCAACGAGCTATTTTTGATAGAGCTAGATTAGGATATAGACCAAAAATAAAAAAAATTTGTAAACGATTTCTTTGTTAAGAAAACAAATGATGTTATATGTTACAATTGCAACAAGAAAGGCCATAAATCTTATGAATGTAATGCAAGAAAAAGTAACAAGAAATTAAATATTAAAGGAAAGAAAATATGGGTTCCAAAAGGAACAATCTTTTTGCTACTAACCATGAAGGACCCAAGAAGGCTTGGGTACCTAAATATAAGACTTGATCATTTTGCAGGAGTGTCTTGCGGCCAAAAGATCAAAGCGAAAGTGGTATCTCGATAGTGGCTGCTCAAGACACATGACGGGTGACAAGGATCAATTCATCACCCTTGAAAGCAAAAAAGGAGGAGTTGTTACGTTTGGTGACAATGGCAAAGGCCAAATCATAGGGTTTGGTAAAATTCAAATAACTCCCTCCATATTTATTGAAAATGTCTTATATGTTAATGGTTTAAAGCATAATCTAATTAGTATTAGCCAATTTGTGATAAAGGTTTCAAAGTATCATTTGAAGCTTCTATTTGCACTGTTTCTAATCCCATTGATAATAGCATTGTATTTATTGGAAACAGAAATGACAATGTATACTTGATTGATTTAGACAATTTGTCTACTAGTAATCATTGCTTAGTTGCTAATAATGCTAGTATGAATGAGATTGGATGGCTGTGGCATCGTAGATTAGGTCATGCAAGCACACACCTAATTTCAAAATTAATTAGAATGGATTTAGTAAAAGGCCTTCCACAACTAGATTTTGAAAATAACAAAGTTTGTGATGCATGTCAGTTTGGAAAACAAACTAGAAACTCTTTCAAAACTAAAAACATTGTTTCCACTTCTAGGCCACTTGAACTACTTCACATGGATCTCTTTGGACCTACTAGAACCAGTCTAGGAGGAAAGAAATATGGTCTTGTGATAGTAGATGATTATTCTAGATACACTTGGGTATTGTTTTTAGCTCATAAAGATGAGACCTTTCCAATATTTCTAAAATTTTTCAAGAAGGTCACAAATGAGAAAAAAACACCATAGTGTCTCTTAGAAGTGATCATGGCACAATTCAAAAATTATTTATTTGAAAACTTTTGCATTAAAAATGCATCCATCATAATTTCTCTGCACCTAGGACACCACAACAAAATGGAGTTGTGAAAGAAAGAATAGAACCTTAGAAGACATGGCCCGTACCATGCTATGTGAAAGCCAACTCCCAAAGTACTTCTGGGCGGAAGCTATAAACACGGCATGTTACATTCTTAATAGAGCTTTAATTAGGCCAATCCTTAAGAAAACTCCTTATGAACTATGGAACAATAGAAAACCAAACATTAGTTACTTTCATGCATTTGGTTGTAAATGTTTCATTCATAATAATGGTAAGGATAATCTTGGAAAATTTGATGCAAAATCAGATGAAGGCATATTCTTAGGATATTCAACATCTAGTAAAGCCTATAGAGTGTTTAACAAAAGAAACTTAATTGTAGAAGAATCTATTCATAGTTTTTTGATGAATCTTTAGCATCGAGTTCGGAAAAGATTGATGATGAGGAAGATACAAATTTACTTGAGAGAGATATTGAAAAATTGAATATAAATGTATCTTCAGATCATGAACAAGAAGCTAAAGATGATGATTCTCCTAGTGTTGATGTTGTTGATGCTAATCATAATGATGTAGATCTTCCTAGAGATTGGAGATATGCCTATGGTCATCCAAAGGAATTAATTATAGGTGATCCATCTCAAGGAGTAAGAACTAGATCATCAATGAGAAACATCAATAATCATCTTGCATTTGTATCTCAAATTGAACCTAAAACTATTGAAGAAGCTGAAAAAGATAATAATTGGATGTTAGCTATGCAAGAGGAATTAAATCAATTTACTAGGAATAATGTCTGGACCCTTGTAGATAGACCTAAAGATCATTCAGTTATAGGATCAAAATGGGTATTTAGAAATAAATTAGATGAAAATGGCATAGTAATTAGAAACAAAGCTAGATTAGTCGCAAAAGGATATAATCAAGAAGAAGGAATTGATTTTGATGAAACTTTTGCACCTGTAGCTAGATTAGAAGCAATTAGATTATTACTTGCATTTGCATGTCATATGAATATCAATTTATTTCAAATGGATGTTAAAAGTGCATTTTTAAATGGATTTATAAATGAGAAAGTTTTTGTTGAACAACCACCTGGTTTTGAAGATCATAAATTTTCAAATCATGTTTTTAAATTGCACAAAGCACTTTATGGTTTAAAACAAGCACCTAGAGCTTGGTATGATAGATTAAGCAAATTTCTAATCGAAAATGATTTTTCTAGAGGAAATGTTGATAAAAACTATTTTTGAAAAGAAAAGATAAGGATTTATTAGTAGTACAAATATATGTTGATGATATTGTATTCGGTGCTACTAACAATCTCTTGTATCAAGATTTTGCTAAGTTAATGCAGGGTGAATTCGAGATGAGCATGATGGGAGAACTCAATTTCTTCCTGGGACTCCAAATTAAACAAGAAGGAGAGAATCTTCATCAACCAAACAAAGTACACAAAGGAAATCCTCAAAAAGTTTGGGATGGAATCAATTAAACCCCTCGGAACACCAATGAGTCCTTCATGCAAACTAGACAAAGATGAAGACGGTAAGCCAGTTGATCAAAAATATTATAGAGGTATGATCGGATCACTACTTTACTTAACAGCAAGTAGACCTGATATCATGTTTGCTGTTTGCTTATGTGCTAGATATCAATCTGAACCTAAAGAATCACATTTAATTGCTGTAAAAAGAATACTAAGATACTTGAGTGGAACTAAAAATGTAGGTTTATGGTATTCTAGAGACTCAACACTAAATTTGATTGCTTATTCTGATTCTGATTATGCTGGTTGTAAACTAGATAGAAAAGTACAAGTGGAGCATATCAATTTTTAGGAAGTAACTTAATCTCTTGGTTTAGCAAAAAGCAAAATTTGGTTGCATTATCAACTGCTGAAGCAGAATATGTTGCAGCTGGAAGTTGCTGTGCTCAAATCCTTTGGATTAAGCGACAACTTGAAGATTATGGCATAACACTTGATAGAACTCCTATTAGATGTGATAATACTAGTGCAATAAACCTAAAAAAAAATCCAATTCAACATTCAAGAACTAAGCATATTGAAATTAGATATCACTTCATTAGAGAACATGTAGCTAATAATGACATTTGTCTAGAATATGTTAATACTGAGAACAATTAGCCGATATATTTACAAAACCCTTGAGTGAAGAGAGATTTTGTTATCTTAGAGGAGAATTAGGGATTTGTGATCCGTTGGAATGACTCGAAACTCTTAAGTTCAATTATCTAGATTTTATTCAACATCTTGAAAATTTCTTCATAATTTTTAAGGAAAATTCATCTAGATTGTTGAACCAATTGATTCTCCATATTCCAAGGATTTTTATCATATTTATTGATTTTTATCTTGATGAGTTTGGATTACTGAAACTCTTATCTTTTTGAATCTGTCTTGGAGTCGACACCTCAATCTTTGGAGTCGACACCTTATTTCTGTGTCGCTCTCGGTCAGGGACCTTGGAGCCGACACCCGCTTTAGTGGAGCCGACTCCAGTTCGGGCGCTAACCATTTTAGCGAGTTGGAGTCGACACCCGACTTTGCGGGAGTCGACACCTAGTGGACCCTTTTCGACTATTTAGGGCCGAGTCGACACCTCTTCGACCTAATCTCACTCAAATCATCTCCAATCCTCTCTAAACCCTATCAAAACTTGATTCCTTCAATTAATCATTCCCTAGGATTCCATGGCACCTAAGAGAAGGGGAACGATCTATGGTGGTCCGGTGGCAACGAGGAAGCGGACGGAGACGCCCAATCCGTCAACCGTCGCCATCTTCGATTCTTCATCCTCGTCCTCTACTCCTAGTGCGATTCCAGACCCTTCCTCACCTCCTTCACCGCACATTGACACTCTAGCCGATCGGTGATTACAATGGGAAGAAAGGTCAATTTTGATTTTTTGAAGATGAGGGATTCGCTATTGGACGACAACTAAAAGAAATTGGTTGGAAAAGGTGTGTTCTTTAGACATTCCTACATATCCTGCTTTAGTTAAAGAATTTTATCAAGACTTGTCAAGAGGAGATGGTGGCATAGTGAGTACTGTAAGAGGAAAGAGGATACATCTCACTTCCGAGATTCTTGGGAACCTTCTTGAGATTCCTACTCTTGGACCTATTGCAAACTCTCACGTGATAGGTCAGGAGCTTTGTCAAGGATGTTAGGAAGAGATGTTGTTGATTTTGAGGAAATCAGCAAATCAGTTGCCTCTTGAGCTAAGATTGTTGCATAATATTTGTAGTCGAATTTTATTCCCTAAGACTGGTAGGTTCGAGTATGTCTCGGAGCGAGACATTGTGATCATGGATAGCGTTTTGACTGGACAGCCTATTAATCTTCCTGGCATGATGATTTGGTACATGGCAGAGGCTGGTGGCAAGAAGAGATCTTCCTTACCCTATGGCATGATCCTAACCTTAGCATTCAGAAGTCAGGGTGTAGTCATCTTAGAAAATGAACCTAAAAAGAACCTAAGACACACAGATTACTACAGCATCGCTACTGTTCATCGCATGGGGTTCATTAAGGTCAATGGGAACTGGGAAAGGAAAGGTCATTCAGAGGACAGGGCAGCTGAGATTGGAGCTTCAGCACCATCAGAAGCTGGACCATCCATGAGATATCCTTCACCATAGCCTAGCAGACCAGAGCCTTCACCGACACCTATGCCTGCTTCAATTCCGAGTGCTTCTGGTTTTTCTGATTTACAATTAGAGCAATTGAAGACTTTATTGGATGAACATGAAGAGAAGATGAATAATAGTTTTGAAAGTAGACTTTTGAGTTTAAAAGAATCTTTCCACTCCTTAGAAGACAAAGTGAACCAAATTGGATCCTCTCTTGGAACTTCTTCTGAAGCCCTAAAATGTGATTTAATGAATATTTTTGATAAGATCAAGGACATTGCTGGTGATTCTGACACATATTCTAGAAGCAATGTAGAGCTACAAGAGAATATAAACAATGCAGCTGACTTGGTTCAAAGGAGCTTAAATGATTTTATGAAGATTCAAAAGGAAGGAATGGAAAAGATCTTAGAAGGACTGAAGAAACGCTTCAGTTTTGGAATTTAAAGTTTTAGTTTGCTTTACACTTTGTTGTAATAGAATATTTTGATGTAATGTTTTGGTAGAATGTTTTGATAATGGAATGTTTTGATGTAATGAAACTTATGTAGTAAATCTTTTGATGCAATGAAATTTCTTTGAATTAATATTGTCTTATTCAATGAGTTAACTTGTGGTTGAATGTTAAGCTAAATTGTATCTTATCTTAACCTTTTTGTTGATAACAAAAAAGGGGAGAGAAGATATTGTATATGCATTATTGAACACTTAAATAATTTGATTAAGTTGATTATTGCATGAATTTTTTTTAAGGGAGAGAAATGAAATTAAGGGGGAGAGAAATGAAATTTAAAATAAGGAGAGAAAATTTCATTTTGAGTTTCATAGGGGAGCTACCTCATTCAGGGGAGCTTAACTATGATAACTTATTCCTATCGTAAAACTCTTTAATTAATCATGCATATACTCAATGTTTTTGTCATCATAAAAAGGAGGAGATTGTTGACCCAATTATTGATTTTGATGATTAACAAAAGCCATGAGTATATTCACATTGTTTCTGACAAATTTATGGAGTGTTTCAGGTATTAAGAAAGTTTAACAATTCAAATATCACTCAAAATTGATTTTAAGATGAGTTTCAAATTGTAATTTTTAAAAGTTCAGACCTTGGAGTCGACACCTATAAGTCAGGAGTCGACACATGGGCGTATCAGAACAGTTCTCAAAATTCGGCACGGTCGGAGTCGACACATGGATGTCTGGAGCCGACTCCAACCTGAGAAACAGAAGTGTGCTTTTCTGCGTCAGTTTCTGGAGCCGACACATGGAATTCGGGAGCCGACACCTGAGATTCGGGAGCCGACACCTAGAATGAGTGGAGCCACTCTAACCTGAGAACAGAGAGCGTATTTTGGGCCATATTTAGAGTCGACACCTTTTTTTCGGGAGCCGACACCTGGATGCGGGGAGCCGACACATAACTTTTCGGGAGCCGACCCCTCAACGAAATCTTTTATTACTATTTTTGGATACACGAAGTGGAGCCGACACATAAAAAGTTGGAGCCGACTCCAACCTGACAGGAACGGATTTTCAAAGTGTCAGAACGGCCTCCAACGGTAACTTTTTCTCACCTAATCTCTAACGGCTATTTTTCTTGTGTGTAGGAGCAATCCAAGGACAGAAATAACGGCTAGTTTTCCACCTAATCTCGGATTAAAGAAAATCTATAAAAAGGGGAGAACGACCGTTAAAAAAAGAGAACGAAAAAAAAAAATGAAAATCGAGATATTCAAGAGATATTTCAAAAAGAGAAATCTCTGTGAGCTCGCCCATCTCTAAAGAAAGATTCAAAAGAAATCCAAGGCATACAAAGTTATTTTCGGAGGATTTCAAAGAAGGAAAAGAAGAAGCCAAAACCTATTTTTTCCCATCTTCTCAACAACATATTCCTGGGTGAAATCTGAGCTGGAGCTTGATTCAACCTTTCAAAGGAGAAGAGGAAAAGAAGAAAAGAAGCCAAGCCTACATTCAAATCGCTTCAAACAGGCTTTTCTATTCCTTGTCTATTTTTATTGCATATTTGCTCATTTGAGGAGTTGTTTGTCATTGTAAACATTAATTGATTTCATTTGTTTGCTAATTCAATCAGGGGGATTGAATTAGTGGAGGTGGTATACCTCGGGTAAGCTAGATATAGCTTGAGGTTGGGTTTTGTGCTGGTAAGCCTGGAAAATCGGCTGGGTTCGTTGTGATCCCGGGTAAAACAATAAGTTTGAGTTGTGAGCTTGTAAAACAACTCGACTGTAATCAAGAGGATTATAGTGTGGACCCAAGTGGAGCTTGGGAGTGGACGTAGGTGTTGGTTACATCGAACTACTATAAAATCTTTGTGTTTGTAGTGTTTTGATATATATATATCTCTCTCTTCTTTAATTGCCTGTGCTTAGCTTCGATTAACTCCATTCGCTTGCATACTTTGATATCAATCGATTTAATTTCAAAAAGAGTTAAAATTTTTAGAACCTAATTCACCCCCCTCTTAGGTTGCCATATGGGCCAACAGGATCGGACCTGGCCGATGTGAACAAGGGCCGGCAAGATGCAACAAGCCACACCCAGGACATATTCCCTCCATGTGTTCTTATGCGAACTGTTGCCAAAATGGAGAATGGATCCCCCGAACTCGAGTCCCCGGCCAGAGAGGGTTCCTCAAATCAACACGAGCACACACCCGAGCAAACCATCCCCTGTTCTTTGCCTGGGTAGCAGCATCGGAGAAGAGGAACTATCCCGCTAGCGATAGGATTTTCCTAAGGATGTCCTCATATCAGAATTTAAGCGAAAGATCAGGCAACCTCACCTACAGAAGAGCCAAAGGAACGAAATCCACCGCCGGAATGAACTCTGGCCTCCAGCCTTCATTAGCAATGGGTTGGCTGTTGGCCACCCACGGTCTTCCCAGCACCATGTCTTGAGCTGCAGGATCAGCAAACCAAATATATGACACCGGTAAGCCAGGCTAAGAGGAACAATGTCATTGCGGACTCCCGCGCACCTGAATTCCCTGATGATCGCCTCAGCTGGAACCCACCGATGGAAAGTCCTAGCAAGAATGGCCCTCTGCTTCCACAATCAACTTCAACTTCTAGAGCTGCTACTAGGACTTGGACGATGTTAGGAAAGCGAGCCTCCAGCTTCGCCATCTCTTCTGGTGAAAGTGAAGGAGAAACCCATTTGAAGCCTTTATCTGCAGCCCTTCTTATGAGATCCTGGCCATCCATAGCTCCATCAGTAGCCATAGGAGAATGGGGAACAGAGGAAGCCTTGAGCCGGAGAGGGTTGATCACATAAAACGGTAAGGAACACTGGAGATCAAAGAATGAAGCAACCATTGCACTAATTTTAAAGCAAACGAATGAGCAAACGAAGAATGCTTTAAGAATCGGACGCGCTAAAACTCCTGTAACAACTATCGTAGCAACGAATCGCAACAGCGCCTTTCCGGAAGCTTTCCAGAGCGATATTTACCACTGCGTCATCTCTTGGTACGTTGGCTGACGAGTCGCAAACACATGAAACCCCATGCCCTTTCGATCAAAGATCTTTGAAAAAAAATCTCTCTGGGTTGCTTTAAAAATCGTGTGAGCGATTCCCTGGTTCTTCCTCGGTGACCTGCTTTAAGATTTGCGCTCCGGCTTTCTCCCTCCTCGTTCTCCGGCGATCTGCGTCGATTGTCAGAGCGCTTCTTCTCCGGCTATCGTCTTGTTTCCCTTCGTCTTCCTATGGCTTCCGATTCGGCTGCGGAGGTTCGGCTTAACGGGAGGAAAGCTCAGGTTTCCGGCTTTCATTGGGTTTCTTCGTCTCCCTCTCCGTCGGAGGTGGCGAAGCTGGAGTCCAAATTCCCGGATGTAGTCCGGGTCTCGGTGCCGGTTCTGCAAGAGGCGGTGGCGGGGTGGCAGCATTGTGCGGTATTGGCCCGTTCCTTCTCTAAATGGGTGCCGACTGAAGCCTTTATCCGGGAGTTCAGGCGTGCTGGCATCTCTGGAGTCATTGTCCCAGTGTCCCTGGCGTTCCGATGTCACATTTTTGATTCGAAGACCCGGAGGCAGTCGATCTGGTCCTCGCTCGTCCATGGGTGATCAACGGACAGATCATTGGAACTGAAGCATGGCGGCAGGAATTCTTTCCGGCTGAGAATTCCATCTCCTCCGCGCTTGTTTGGATAAGGATGCCAAGTCTTCCTATGGAGTTCTGGAAGGAGGAAATCCTTAGAGCCATCTCGGAGCAAGCAGGGTCCTTCTGCTTTGTGGATGCTGCCACTGCGTCAGGACCAGGGGAGGTTTCGCTCGGGTGGCAGTTCGAGTCGATTTGAGCTGCCCCCTTCGGCCTGGGACCAGAGTACAGGGGTTGCATGGTCCTTTTTGGCAGCCGTTTGTATATGAATCCTTGGAGGGCTTCTGTCCGTCTTGTGGTTCTTTGCATCTGGAGGGTCGGTGCGGGCTTGAGGACATGGCTGAGGCGGAGGTTTCTGGCAGGAGCTTTGTTTTTGGGCCGTGGATGGCTGCAGTCCGTCAACGGAGGAAAGCAGAGGTCCCCCTGGCTAAGCCTCCTTCGTCGGCCTCTGTTCCTTGTGCTGCTCCTCAGCCAGGTTCATTGTCTTCGAATCTGATGGATGGCTGGAGGTCTCGTCGAAGGTGGGGCGAAGACGGCTCCCTGTAGCAGTGAAGGTTGTATCAGGTTCCAAAGTGATGGGAGGGGAGAAGGATTGCCCTGTTCCTGGTGCTGTGACTCATGGATCGATCGTCTCTGCCAACCGGAAGCTGGTGCTGGCTAAGGAGCTTGGGGAGAATGATTCAGAGAATCAGTCTTTGGTGCCTGTGCCGTTCTCCAGCAGCGTGCCAGTTCCAAATGCTCAGTTAAGGGGAAGCTCAAAGGTTGTGGCTGAAGGATCGTTTGATTCTAGCAACAGGAAGGTGATGATGGCTAAGGAGGATGGGGAGAAAGTTTCAGATAGGCAATCTATGGTTCATGTGCCAGTTTTCCTGGAGCGTGCCGTTTCCAAAAGATCAGTTAAGGGGAAGCTGAATGTTGATCAAATTGGGATCTCTGAATCTGCTAATGCCCAATCCTTGGTCTCAGCTAATCCCTTTGCTTCTTTGGCTCTGGCTCCACTTGATGATGCCCAGGAGGTGAATAGGGTTAGGGGTTCAGCGCCCCTCAAGCGGGCGAGACCTGCCGAGTGCCTGCCCCCCAGATCCATTTCCAAATCTGATAAGATAAAAGGAAAAGGCAAGGGTAATCTGGCCAATTGCAGATTGGACATCATCCCTTCCTCGCGTAATCTGCCCCAGTCCCTATGCTGCATGGAATCAGTACAGGAGATGAAAATGGGTAACCCTGATGGGCCTGTAGATAGGAGTGTCAGGCTACTTCTGTCGATCTCATTGATGCTGATTCAGTAGTTCTGCAGGACTGCTCTCTTAAGAATAATGATAGTGTGATGGAAGAGGACCAGGAGGTGGTCCCAGTTATCTCTAGTTAATTAATGAAGATCTTAATTTGGAATGTCAGAGGTGTAATAAGCCCTTATTTCGTTCCTCTTTTGGTAGATTGATTCAGTTACACAATTTTGATATTTGTGTCCTTTTAGAAACCAGTTGTCTGGAGACAGTTTGGTGCGGTTTCGGAGGCAGATTGCTCGGTCCTGGTCTTCATATGCGGTGGAGGCTGTTGGGCTGTCTGGTGGCATTTTGGCTATTTGGCGCGACTCTGCCATCGCGATTGACATTTTCATCAGAGTAATCAGCATATTGGTCTCCTTGTCTCTGATGGGACTTCTGACCCCTGGCTCTTATCGGCGGTTTATGCAAGCACAGACTACCGGGAGCGACGGGTTCTTTGGTCCGAGCTATCCGCTCTCCTTGATCAAGGGATTCCTTCTATTATTGCTGGTGACTTCAACTGCATTACTGAGGCTACTGAGAAGCGAGGGGGCAGGCCAGTCTCAAACTCTGCTGATATTAATGAATTTAGAACTTTCATTGGATCTAAGGGGCTGATGGATTTGGGGTATTCGGGGCCCCAATTTACTTGGTGTAATAATCGGCAGGGGACAGCTCGTGTTTGGGAGAGAATTGATAGAGCTCTGGCTACTGCTCAGTGGCTCCATAAATTCCCTGCTGTCACCGTTACTCATCTTCCTAGGATCGCCTCGGATCACTGTCCTATTCTGATTTCCCTGGAGGCCAATCTTCAGCAGAGGAAACAGTTTAGATTTGAATGGTTTTGGACGGTCCATTCTGTTGCTCGGGCCATCATTTCTCAGATCTGGCACCTTCCTATCAGGGGTAATGCTGTCTACCGGATATCTCGCCGCCTTATGCTGGCCAGTCGCAGACTTTCCAGATGGAATAGGCTGGAGGTTGGGGATCTGGATAGGCAAGTGGAGCAGGCTGAAGCCATTATATGTGCCATTCAGGCGAAGGAGGACCAGGATGGTCTTCTCTTGGACTCTGATCTCTTTCTATTGCGAGAGAACCTTGCTCGTCATCATTCCCTTCTTCGTCAGCAGGAGTTATATTGGAGGCAGAGATCCAGGGTTCAGTGGATCCGTGAAGGGGATCGGAATACCAGATTTTTCCACCAGGCTACTTTGAGGCGGGGGCTGTTAATAGGATTCGGAGGCTGGTTGATGCTGAGGGCACCATCAGGAGGATATTCATCTATCCGGTCTCAGCTTCATTTCTTCCAATCCAGATGGTCTGATTCTTCTGGTGAAGGTGGTCCGGTTACTCAGATTTCTGACTCCAGGAAGGTGTCCTCTTTGGATAACTCCATGCTTGTCAGGCCTATTTTTGAGGAGGAGGTTCGCCGGGCTCTCTGGGAGCTTGGTCAGGATAAGGCTCCTGGGCCGGATGGGTTTCCGCCCTTTTTTTTCGCCATTATTGGGATATTGTGGGGCAGGAGATGGTTCAGGCTATCCAAATTGTTTTCCAATCTAAGCTCATTCCTGAGGCTTGGAATCGGACTCTTATTTCTTGTGCCTAAACGCTCGGATGCTTCTCTTCCTCAGCACTTTAGGCCGATTAGCCTCTGCACTACTCTGTACAAGGTTTGTGCCCGTCTCTTAGCTTCCCGCCTCCGTGCTGTGATCCCTCGTATTATTTCTGAGGAGCAGGGGGCGTTTATTAGAGGACGATCTATCTCGGACAATGTCCTCATCACTCAGGAGTTTATGCATGATCTTCATAGAGCCCCTGCCAGTCGGTGTCTTATGGCTATTAAGTTAGATATGGAGAGAGCATATGATAGACTGAGCTGGTCCTTCTTGCATTGCTCTCTTCAGGAGTTCGGTTTTGCAGAGATGTTTATCGATTGGGTTATGGCTGTATTCAGAGACCTTCTTTCTCTTTGATCGTCAATGGGAGCCCATCTGAGTTCTTCTATTCATCGGTTGGATTACGTCAGGGATGCCCGCTATCCCCTTCTGTTCATTTTGGCGGCGGACGATCTCTCTCGAGCTCTTCATCAGGCTCAGCATAATAAGGATTACCCCTTTTGTGGTGGGGGATGTGGGCCTTTCCATATCTCATCTTTGTTTGCCGATGATTGCATCCTTTTGGGTCAGGCTTCTACAGCTAATGCGGCTACCTTTGATTCCATTATTCAGCGCTATTGCCAGGCTTCGGGTCAGAAGGTCAATCTTCAGAAGTCTTCTATTTGCTTTAGCCCGAAGACTCCTAGATCCACCAGAGTAGCTATATTAATCGTTGGGAATCTCTATTCAGACTGATCGATTCATGTATCTGGGGATCCCCATGACTGGCAGACGTCCTCGTTGTTCTGACTTTGCGGATCTAGAAAGGCGGGTCGTCAGCGTATCAAGGGCTGGCATGTCACAGATCTATCTATGATGGCCCGTCTTACTATTATTCGGTCGGTCCTTTTCTCTTCCGCTCTATATGCTGTCGAATGTGGCCATTCCGACTACCTTGTTTGAGGAGGATTGAGAGATACTTTAGAGACTTTTTATGGGCTTCTATGCAAGACGGGCATGGTATACATCTCTTATCGTGGGACATGATCTGTAGGCCTATTCAGGAAGGGGGTCTTGGGATTCAATCTCTGGTGGTTAGGCGACAAGCTTTGTTGGCTAGACATGCTTCTCGCTTTCTTTTGGAGCCGCACTGCCTCTGGAGCTCTGTGATGCGTGCGAGATATGGTGATTGGAAGTCAGGGGAGCTCATATTGCCGCCCAGGGGATGTTCCTTCTTTTGGAAGGAGGTGTGTCAGGTTGGGGACTATATCATGCAGAATGTCTCTTGGATGGTTGGTGATGGCCATTCTATTGATGCTATTCAGGAATCGTGGATTTCTGAGATTCCTCTGTCTCGGTGGCCATCATTTATCAGCTCTGATATTCCCTCTGACTTGAGGGTTAAGGATTTGATCTCATCAGATCCCCCCTCTTGGAATATCCAAATGGTGACCCGCCTTTTTGGTGATGAACTTTCTCAGCGGATCCTTTCTATTCCTATTGTCTCGGGCCCCTCGGGTGATGTGAGATTATGGCAGAGATCCTCCCTCTCTAGGGCTCCTTTCAGGGATCTTATGGAGATCTTTAGGTCTCAGCCCCAGGAATCCAAGGATGCTGCGTGGATATGGTCGCTTCCTACTCTTCCTAGGGTTCAGCTCTTTATCTGGAAGCTCTTTGGGACTGCTTACCGATGTGTGCTCTGCTCTCTCGTAGGGGCCTGTCTATCCAGCCGACATGTCCCCTCTGTGGTTTGGAGGATGAGTCTACTGACCACGCTATCTTCAAGTGCCCAAGAGCTACTGGGATTTGGCATCAGATGGGGTATGGCTATAGAGTGGATGAGTATGGCTCCCCCCGTTCTATCTTTTTCCAGGATCTTCGGAAGGCTCCTCAGCATTCGTGGTCTTTGGGCGGTGACGGCTTACCAGATTTGGCTATCGAGGAATCAGATTATTTTCTCGGAAGACTGTATCTCTTCACATCAGATTGTGAGAAGGATCAGATCTGTGGCTGCGGACTGTGCCCGTGCTATTCACTCTGTTGGTTATGACATCTCTGGCCTCTGGGGTTCCCTGCTGCTCGGCAGCGAATCGGCGTACGGTTTTCATCTCTTGGGAGCCCCCCCTCCAGGGTATGTCAAAATCAACTTTGATGGAGTGTCCGTGGCAGACTAGCCGGTTCGGCTTTCATCATTCGTGGGCCTCAGGGTGATATGTTGGCGGCTGGTGGATTCGGCTCTCTGGACTCCTCTGTCCCTATGTCCGAGCTTTATGCTGCTTGGGCTGGTATTTCTTATGCTTCCCAGACTCTTCGAGCTCAGAGGCTTGTGATTGAGGGAGACTCTATGACTGTTATACCGTGGATGCGGAAGGAAAGTGTTCCTGATGTTTCCACTAATCCGATCCTCAGGGACATTTGAACTATGCTTCAGCAGGTGGATACGGCCCAGATCCGTCATGTCTTTCGCGAAGCCAACACGGCTGCTGACTGGGCAGCGGCGGTCGTGGCTCAGCATGCAGGTTATAGGCTATGGAGGGTGGGTGATCCCTGCCCCCCTGTACTGTTGCAAATTTTACATTCTGATGTATCTGGGTTGATCCGCACTAGACTAGTGTGATTGCCCGTCTCTTCCAAAAAAAAAAAAAAATCTTTGAATAGATTATCTTCCCAAGAATAAATTATCAGAATTCTAGCATGATAAAGGATGATAAAAATAGACTAAACTAAATATTTCACAAAATAAGCGTTGACATCTTATCACAAACATTCCCTGATAAAAACAAAATAGACTAAACTAAAACAACCAGAACTATATGAAAAACGAAATTTTAAGCCAGATCCACAGCACTGATCTAAATGATTTCTGATAGAAACCAACTCCCAAGAGTACATGGAATCAATTCGATCGTTACGGAGAATAGAAATATTGTACACCATTGTCGTAATCGAAGGCAAACCCGTGGCATGGTTGAATAGGCCCAGCCATCGCGATGTCCGCTAGGACCGCTTCTCGAGCCGGCCGGCACCGTAGGCATGCGGGATGCCCTGCGTCCAGTAACCGCCGATCCAGCCGGTCCGGACGCGGGTCAGGATCTTCAGGCTGGAAGCCACACACGCACACACAAAAGAAGAAGAAATAAAGACAAAAACAGAGCAGAGGGACAAATTGATGCGTATGATGTTGCGTAAAAGCCCACGAATAAGGGCAGGGAATCAAAGAGAGAGATCAATGAACGGAGGTGACATGTGGTTTTGAATAATAATAATAATAATAAATCTGATCCTTTTGCTGAACAAACGCTTAAAATCTTATGCATGCTTATTGATGTGGCTAACGGAGCCACCCCCAGCTTACAATCGGAGACTTCTAATGAGACTGACGTGTTCAAAGTCAGCATCGGCACCAACTTCAGAGTTGGCCTCGGCATCGACATTGACACTAACCCCAGAGTCAGCCCCGGCATCGATACCGACCCCAGCATCGGTCTCGGCCTCAGCATCGACACCGACCCAGCGTCAGCCTCGACATCGGCACCGACCCCAGATCCGGTCTCGGCACCGACGCCAGAGTCGGTTTTGGCCTCTAGAGTCAGCCTCGACCTTCAGCCTCAGCAAGCACAGCCTATACGGCCAATCGACCGTCTACGGCCACCATGCCTGACAAGACCTGGTCCACTCACCTTCTTGCGGGCCAACTCGGATGTCTTTGCTTGGTCACCATCAGACATGCCCGGTATACCTCCGAAGATAATCATCCATAAACTTAATATTGACCCAAAATATCGATCAGTCTGACAAAAGAAGAGGAGCTTCGCCCCGAGAGGTAAAGAGCTATCGACGAGGAGGTCAACATGTTGCTTGCCACTGGCCATATCCGGAAAGCACATTATCCGAATTGCTTTGTTAACGTGGTGATAGTCCGTAAGGCAAACGGGAGCTGAAGGATTTGCATCGACTTCACTGACCTTAACAAAAGATGCCCTAATGATAGCTTTCCACTGCCCAGAATAGATCAACTAATCGATGCCACATCCAGCCACGAGCTTCTCAATTTCATGGATGCCTTTTTTGGATACAATCAAATAAGGATGGACCTAAAGGATGAGGAAAATACCTCCTTCATGACTGAGAAAGGCATCTATTGTTATAAGGTAATGTCCTTTAGGTTGAAAAATGTAATAGACATTTACCAGAGGCTGATGAATAAGATCTTCGAAGACTAGATCGGGTGAAACATGAAGGTATACATAGATGACATGTTGATTAAAAGTACCTACACCGTCAACCATGTCGTCGACCTGGAGGAAACCTTCAACAATCTTTGCCGCTATCGGATGAAGCTGAACCCCTGCAAATGAGCGTTTGGAGTCACTACGGGGAGGTTTCTGGGCTTCCTGGTAATACAACAAGGGATCAAGGCAAACCCAGAGAAGATTCAAGCCATCCTCGACATAAGGTCTCCAGCCAACAAAAAGAAGGTGTAGCGGCTAACCGGGAGGGTGGCCGCTATGAGCTGCTTCCTATCGAAGTTGGCCGAGAGATGCTTGTCCATTTTCAAAGCCCTGCGCAAGATGAACGGCTTTGAGTGGATGGAAGAGTGCTAGAATGCCTTCGAGAGGTTGAAGGAGTTCTTGTCTACCCCAGTATTGCCGTCCAAGACAGGGGAGGGAGAGGAGCTCTTCCTCTACCTCACCGCTTTCCCCAAGGCGGTCAACTCTGTTCTCATCCGCATCGACCCCGATGGGATGCAGAGGCCAGTCTATTACACCAGTAAAGTGCTCAATGATGCAGAGACCAGATACTCTAAAATTGAAAAGATTATTTTTTCATTAATAGTCTCTGCTCAATGTTTCAGGCCCTACTTCCAAGCTTATCCGATTGTGGTCCTCATGGATCAACCCCTCAAAGCCATCCTGGCCTATCCTGACACCTCTGGTCGACTAGCCAAATGGGCAGTCAAGCTAGGGGAGTTTGACATCTCGTTCCGACTATGGTTGGCCATGAAGTCCCAAGTCCTAGTGAACTTCTTGGTCGAATGCATCTGGACTGAAGAGCAACCAAAGAACCCCCTTTGATGCGCCCAGATGCTGAATCTGTAGAAGCAACAGAAACCTGGATCCTCCATGTAGACGGTGCCTCCAACTCTCAGGAGAGCAGAGCAGACCTCATTCTTGCAGGCCCAGAGGGCATGGTGATGGAGTACGCCCTTCGATTCCTCTTTGAGGCCACAAATAACCAAGCCGAGTATAAAACTATACTAGCTAGAATAAAGCTTGCACGGGAGCTCGAAGTGAAGCACCTCAGAACTTTCATCGACTCCCAGCTCATCTTTAGACAAATTACTGGAGAGTTTGAAGCCCGAGAACCCATTATGTCTCGATATCTGGGTAAGGTTCGATCGCAAACCTCCTTACTAACTTATTTCGGCATCAGCTATATCCCCAGAGGCAAAAATGTCAAAGTTGAAGCCCTATCCTGGTTGGCCACCTCGGAGGACAACACCCTAGGAAGAACCTACATCAAGCACCTAGAGGCCCCTAGCATCGACGCCAAGGAAGAGGCTCTACTGGTCACACAAGAGCCAGCTTGGATAGATGCTTACATCCGCTACCTCACTGATGGCACCCTTCTCACCGATCGTGCGGAGGCCAGGCTGCTCAAATGAAGAGCCTCTAAGTTCGTGGTGTTGAACGGACAACTATACAAGAGGTCTTTCTCTTATCCCCTCCTCGAGTGTATTAGCCCTGCGAACGCCGATTATGTCCTCTGAAAAATTCATGAAAGCATATGCGGAAATTACCTAGGAGGCGGATCGCTAGCGTATAAAGCTCTCCATCAGGGATACTGACTCATCAAGAGAACACGACTGAGCTAGTTAGGAAGTGTGACAATTGCCAATGGCTTGCTCATATCCAACAACGGCCCGCTATTTAGCTAATCCCCCTCTCATCTCTTTGGCCTTTCGCCCAATAGGAAATGGATTTCCTCGAACCATTCCCTCAAGCGTCAGGCCAATGGAGATTCTTGCTCATCGCCATTGACTACTTCACTAAATGGGTTGAGATCGAGGCACTAGCGAAGATTACTGAGAGCAAGGTGAAATCTTTCTTCTGAAAGTCCATCATCTATCTTTTTGGGTTACCCCACACTATCATCACCGACAATGGCCGATAATTTGACAACGCCACCTTCAAGGAATTATGCACTGAGCTGACATCTGCTATAGGTTTACTTCTGTTGGCCACCCCCAAACCAATAGGGAGGAGGAGGTTATGAACCGAACCATCCTTCAGGGACTTAGGACCCGACTGGATGAGTTCAAGGCAGATGGGTGGAGGAGCTTCCGAGCATGCTGTGGCCATATCATACAACTCCAAGGACTCCAACCAAAGAGACTCCTTTTAGCCTTGTCTTCGGATCAGAAGCAGTCATTCTATGAAGATCGGCTTTCCAAGCCCACGAGTGAAATCATACAATAAAGAAGACAATTCCACTCAGCTAAGAGCCAATCTCGACTTTATCAATGAGGCACGCGACCAGGCATGGCTTAGGATGGTCGCATTTCGCCAGCGAGCTGCAAAGTATTATAATGCCCGTATCCATCACAAGATATTTTGCCTCAGAGACTTAGTCCTTAGGTGAGCAGAAGTTTCCAAGCTAGCGGAGGAGGGCAAATTATCGCCTAACTGGGAAGGGCCCTATCGAGTCATCGAAACACTTCACCAAGGAGCGTACCGAGTTGAAGGGATCGATGGAAAACCAATCCCTCGAACCTGAAATGCGAACAACCTCTGCCGATATTATCAATAATGTATGCATCCGGCTGATGAGAATAAAAAGAGCTTTGACTACTCTATCTCCTCGTCCAACTCATTCTGCAAGCTGAAGATCAACCCTTGGACTGATGCAAGAAACCCCTGAGTTGGTTCTAAAAGGCTCTCGAGACGGCCTCAATAGCCCTTAAGTCAACCCTTGGGCCAGTGCAAGAAACCCCCGAGTCGATTCTAAAAGGCTCTCAAATCGGTCCCAGCAGCTCTCGAGTCAACCCTCGAGCCAGTGCAAGAAACCCCCGAGTTGGTTCTAAAGGCTCTCGAGTCAGCCTCAGTAGCCCTCGAGTCAACCCTCGGGTCGATGTAAGAAACCTCCAAGTCGGTTCTAAAAAGCTCTCGAGTCAACTCCAGTAGCCCTCGAGTAAACCCTTGGACCGGCACAAGAAACTCCCGATATTACTATAAAAAGTTAATTAGACTACGTCTAAAAATGTTGTCTCTAGGTGACTATAGTTAAAAGTTTCTCTTTTAGACTATGTTTATAGACATAGTTAAAAGTAAAAAAAAACATAGTCTTTAAATATATTTAGACTACATTTTTATCAGAAATTATAATTTGTAACTATACAAAAGACTACATCTTTATCAGGAATTGTAGTTAAAATTCAAAAAAATGTAGTCTTTAAATACATTTAAACTACGTTTTTATCATAAACTATAGTTAAAAGTCAAAAAATATGGTCTTTAAATACATTTAGAGTATGTTTTTATATTGAAAATGTAGTATAATATCCAATCCTGTCATACAAACATATACTTTCAATTCCAAAAAAATCCTAAAATATTGAATTAAAATATTCAATACTGTCATATAAATATCCAATACTATCATACAAACATATACTTTCAATTCTAAAAAACCCCAAATACATTGAATTGAAATATCCAATACTGTCATACAAACATCCATAACATTTTCAGATAATCCAAACTTCAATAAACAAACATCCATAACATTTCTTCAAATGAAACCTTGCAAGTACTCAACCCATTCTTCGCGCATAATGTCGATCTTTTCTTGTTAATAAGTTTTCTTCTTGCTAAACTGCATATATACATAAGTTACTCAGAAAAAAAGCACTAAATAACATTTGACACAAAAATCTAAAACCATTAAAAGTACTACTTATATGAATCACATAAGCATTAATAACCTACCTTTTCATCAGTTAAAATGATATGATTCTCAATGATCTCCTTTATATACATGATGACATAATAGCCACATTCAACACATGATGGTTGCTTAGAATACTTGAAAAATGAATTAAAAGTTTTTATAAGATTCAAACAAATAAGATCTAATTTTATGAATTATAAAAAAGAATGTGCAACTTAATATACCTTAACTGACTCCCAAGTAAATGTTTTTCTTGCAACTCGGTCAGCTTTTACATTATATATTTTGAGTGCACTGATATAGCAAAGTATAATAATAGTGTGAGCTCAAATGCTATAACACATACAAATTACTACAAAATTATAAAGAAATAAATACTTGCGTATTAATAATACCTTTCATTTTTTTTCGCTAAACGTCCAATAGAATCACAAAAATGCATTTTGTTCCCATAAGGGTCAATAACCACCAAGGACCAGTGATCCCTTTATAAACATAATAACAATAATTAACAACTTAATATCAAAAGTATCAATTTTCATTAAAAAAACACTTATCCAAGTTATAAGGAGCTAGAAACAATTGATCCACATAACAACGCTCTAATCTTTTAGCAATCAAATTTGATCATACTCTAGCCGATCCAGAGTGTATAGAGATTTGTCCAGAGTCTACGAAACCATACATGTTGAGCAGTTTTGATTTCTTGATTTGGTTATACAAATAGATACACAAATCAATTTATTCAATCCTACAGTTATTATTAGAAACTTGTAACATCTAGTAATTGCATATGAAATGCAAAAAATATAAAAATATCTTATTACCTCATATATAGCACAATAATCTGCTTCATTGAGCAAAAGTGATCGATATCTTCCCAAATAATATAACAGACCCGTTCATGATCAAAGACACCAACATCCAATACTACAGTTATTGTATGTGTATCTTCCAAACTTTTTGCAATGTGATTCTTTAAATATGATAATATGTCAACTAAAATTGCACAAACTTTTCTCTAAGCATTTGCTAACTATTAAGATTTATAAAAGCTCACAGATCAATTATTTGCTCTTTAGAGGGAAAAAAAAAGAATCTTAAGGTAAGCAAAGTCAATAATAACATACTTTGCATAGTGATTTGAGCTCTAAAATGCATACCAAGTGAAATAGAAAGAAGAAAATGTCATCAACCTTGGGGATTAGAAGTTTTATCTATGAAGTAGCTGCTTTGCAAGGGTAACTGAAAAAAGCAGATTACATTACATGCAATAGGAGTAAGAATAACGTATTTATGGATCAAGGGAATAATTAAGGGCCCATTTTGTACTATTGTTATTTTTGTGTTTTTCTGTTTCCTACAAATTAGTGAAATTAATACTATATGGAGATTGGCGCTAGAGGGAAGGAGACAGAGAGGAGACGGTATACTATATTGAGAAGAGATGGAGAGGAGATGGCCTGAGAGGATGGTGCCGAAGAGGAGATGATTTGAGAGGACGTTGCTAAAAAGTAAAGGAGATGGGGGCGGCGCCGAAAGGGGGAAAGAGATGGGAGCGGGGGTATGAAGAGAAAAAAGAAGATAGTTTAATTTTTTTTTAAACGAGTATGGAGAGCAATTTGGAGGATGCAAATAGAAATTTTCGCGCTAGAGACAGCATATGCATGGAACTTCGGCCATTCCTGGCTGTGTGATTTTTTTAATTTATAATAAATTAAAAAATTATTAAAATTATTCATTAAAATTTATTAAAATTTCCTTCCATTAAACTTTCTTGTAAAAACCCGTAACGAGACCATAGTGTCTTCGTGTCAGGTTCAAAAGTCAACATGTCAATCAACTTTTTGGGGATGTCAGTTGGCTAAGTCAGGCTTATGCTCGATCTCGCCCGGAGTTCAAGTTTAGGCTGAACCTAGGCCGAGTCTGAGTTTACCTGTTGAACCAGCTCAGAGTAAACCTGGTTTGGTTTTATTGGCCCAACTTTAGGCCTCTCTAAGGTCTTGGATTGTTGGATCTTTGTGCTGTTAAGGCGGCCCAGTCGATTGACATTCCTACCAACTATAATTTCTTCCGGATAAGTTACTCAAAGCTGGTACATAATTCTAATTTATTCTTTACAAACATAATTCTAATTTATTCTTGACAAGCAAGCCATCTTTTATTCAGGCAAATTATTGTTATATCTTTTGTGGCATAGAATTTAACATTTAGCCCTCAATGATTAGCAATATAATATCCAACATATCCAAAATATAATATTATGGACCTAAGTGGCTCATTGAAGACTAAATGTTAAAGTCAGATCCATCAAAGGATTGGACATCAATAACTCCTAACTCTAAATAAGTTCGTAAGGAAAAGGTTCTGACCGATGCTCTCGGAGTTCGTCTTTAAAATTCTCTCATGAAGATTAACTGTTCACTGGCGGAACCCATTCCATGAGAATTTTAGTTTTATGTGGATGCAAACAAATGAGGGACTCTGTAGTCTTTCAAGTGTCAGCTTAATCGCACTGGCTCCAACATTTGTCATCTCGCCTATCATCCGGTCTCTTGAGCCTGGCCTTAGCGATCGACAATGATGTCATGGATTGTTTTCAAATGTATAGTTTCACGCTTCTTTGCTTTATTAGCAAAAAGAAGGAAGAACGCTTATAAAACAACACAACTATTTCTTCTAAGATCTGGACAAGAAAAACAAATAATATTTACCAATTATAAAGGCCTGGTCCTTCTGCTGCTCGTCGGTGGGGAGGGAGGCAGCGACGGGGGCAATGGTAGCAGCGACCTCGTCCCCGGCGGCAAGTGTCTCCGGTGGGAGCTCGAAGAAGGCCTTAGCGAAAGTGTCGAGGTCGCCACGGTGCTTGAGGGAGAGGGCCTCAGTGCCGCCTAACCAAGTATCGGTGCTGCGCACTCGGATCTCGACGTTGATGGCTGTGTGGACCATCTTGGCGATGTTGTTGCCGTGGATGGAGGGGAGGATGGTGGCGAGGCGGACGCTGCCGACGCCACGGAGGACGATGTCGAGGGCCATGTACATCTTAGGGTACTTGCGGTGGAGCTTCTCCGGGGTGACGTCGCCGCCGCGGCAAGTAGCAACGACGACGCTGACAGCCTGATTGACGGTGTTGATGCACTCAAAGACGTTGTTGGAGCGGCCGTGGTCAGAGTCGCTGTCCACGATGGTGATGCCGAGGACGTAGATGGTGTTGACGAGACAGTAGACGATGCGGTACTTTCTCTCGACGTCGACGACACCCTGGCCACTAGAGGCGGCGAGGGGGTCATCGCCGAGGGCGGAGTCCAGGTCATCGGGGGCAGGGTGAGGCCCGACGGTGGAGGACTGCTGCTTGTGGGAGGCGGCGGCGAAGGCGAGGCGGGTCTGCAGGAAGGTAGGGAGGGCAGCGAGGGCTCTAGCCGGGGGGAACCACTGGCGCGTCTGGAGGAGGACGTCAGCACCGTTGGATGAGCCTTCATTAAAAGCAGGGGCGAGCGAGGACATCGATGGCCGCGGCAGCTGCCCTGGCGCCGCGCGTCTGAATGCCAGCGCCGTTGTAGTCCATGGACAGGCCTCTCCCATCACTGTATCACAGTGGCAGGAGTTCCTCCCATGCTAGGCACACGATTGATGCGTTGATCAGAGGAGAAGAGCACAAAGAGAGGAGAGGATGAGGAGAGAGAGAGGAAGAAGAGAAGGAGTGATAGGATAGAGAAGAGGAGGGGAAGAAGACCAGGAGCTCTTTTCTCTATAAAGAAGACGAAACCTAATTCACAAAACCATGGATGAAAGAATAAATTTGAATTTGGGCATCGAGGGGTTTTTTTAGGGAAGGGGGGAAGTAAATTAAGAAGAGAAAAATTAGAATTAGGAGAAGAAAAAAAAAAGATAAATTTTTAGTTTTATATTAGACTACATCTTAATTAAAAATATAATCTTTTATATTATAAGATAATATAAAAGTACATTTTAATTAAAATATAATATTTTTATATTATAGGATAATATAAGACTATGTTTTAATTAAAAATGTAGTCTTTTTATATTATAAGATAATATAAGACTACGTTTTTAATAAAAGATATAGTTTTTTTAATTTATTAAAAATTATGAAAACGTAGTCTAAAATATTAGACTACATTTTTTTACTAAAAGCGTAGTCTTTTTCCTAAAACCTACATAAGTATATTTAACTTTTTTGTAGTAGTGCGAGTCGGTTCTAAAAAGCTCTCGAGTTGGCCTCAGCAGCCCTCGAGTCAACCCTCGAGCTGACGCAAGAAACTCCCAAATTGATTATAAAAAGCTATCGAGTCAACCTCAGCAGTCCTCGAGTCAATCCTCGGGCCAGCGCAAGAAACCATCGAGTCGATTCTAAAAAGCTCTCAAGTCGGAGCCTTCGAGTCAACCCTCGAGCTGGCACAAGAAATCCCCGAGTCAATTCAAAAGGCTTTCGAGTTGATCTCAATAGCTCTCAAGTAACCATCGAGCCAGTGCAAGATTTTCTCAAGTTGATTCTAAAAGGTTTTTAAGTTGACCTTCGAGTCAACCCTTGAGCTAGTGCAAGAAACTCCCGAGACAATTTTAGAAGGAGGCAGGTGATCCGCTCTAGCTTCGCTTGGTTGCCTCGAAGGGCCGAGAAACCCGACCGTTTCAGCGAATTGCACAAGTCCCTAGGCCATGCCATTGACCCTGGAGGCGAATGCGCCACAAAAACTAAGTATCTACTACTTTGTGCTAAAAGCTAAGTATCTACTACTTGTGCTAAATGCTAAGTATCTGCTACTTGCGCCAAATGCTTGATGTTTGAAAAAAATCTTTCTCATTGATATTCAAAAGGTTACATGAACCAACCCAAGTCGGGTTACAAAGATGCAAAAGTAAAAAAGCAAAACACAAAATAAAAGTCAATGCAGCGAGGGAGCCCTACGGCTCGGTGGGTGCGGGATCATCACCGCCTGCTGGCTCCTCTGTCGTTGTCGCTTCTTCTGCCCCGGACATCTCCTCCATCGTCACCGGTTCCTCCTCCTGCTCTAAGCCATCGGGCTTGATGCCTTCAAGTCCGGCGATATCGAAAGCTTGGGCAACCTTCTTCTTACAGTCACCAAAGCCCTTGAAGTAGGCATCGACGGATGCCTCCGCCAGCTCTTCAAAGAAGCCCGTGGAGTTCCGGAAGCACTCCACAGCTTCAGCAGCACTCGCATCGGTAGATCGCACTCTCTTCGGCTGCTCGGGCCACCACCTCGGTGTTGGCGGTTCGCTCATCGGCCTCTTCCGCCTTGAGGTCAGCCGCGTCTTCTCAGAGATTGGCAGTGTGAAGCCGAAGCTCAGAAATCTCCAGTCTATCCATGACGTCGGCTAGCTTTGCCTCGGTGGCCTGGGCATGTTCGAACTCTGCCTTCGCCTTGCTCTCCGCCTTGACCCACCGTGTCTCCTAATCACGGTTCTTGGCCTCGACGTTTTGGAGTTCATCTGTCGCCGCCACCTCACGGGTCTGTGCAAACTTTAGCTCGCCCTTGGCCCTCTCAGCGCTTGCCCGGGCATTGACAACTTCCCTCCGGGCAAGATTGATGTTGTCGACGGCTCGGAAGCTGATGTCTCAAATGGCAAAGATGTTGTTCACCGTTTGCATAGGAGAAAAAACATCAGAATTTTCAAATTGGAAACTCACCTGGGAAAGCCAAAAACTACTTACCCAAAGCATCGCCACGTATAGATCATCAAAGACGTTCATGGCCCTATACCGTCAGAGTTCTTCCCGGAATTGGGGCAGGCATACGCGCCCCAGCAACCGCTCCGCCATGCGGGGGAGTTCATGAGCGACTCCATCGACGGAGCCCTCGTGAGCTGAGCTGCCACCGCTCCCTCGGGGGCCGCCGCCGCCGCTGCCTCGGGGGCCACCGCCTGGGGAGCTAACATCGCGTCAATGGCGGGCGTAGACACTATCGGAGCCGCCTCACCCCTGGCTCCCGAGGCGACCTCCTTCTTCGTCGGTTCAGCTGCCGCCATTTGGGGCCCTTCCCTTCTCGGCCCCCCTTTTGAGGGCGCAACCTCGACCCTTTGATAAAACAAAAGATATGGGACTAAAAGATTTTAAAAGTAGAGCTTCTTGAAGGATGATTAAAAAGTTGAGAAGAAAAATAAAATTATTAAAATAATTTTGAGAGAAGGTAAAAAATAAAAGGATAAATTTACACTTTATTATTTCGAATGATGTCATTTACAGAGGTTTAAATAGAGATGAAATAAACATCGTGCAGCAAGAAATTAAGGCACGTTATCCACTATCTAATAATGTGCGAAACTAATTAGCCCATGTACAGATAAACTTAAAAGATAAAACCCACGAACAGATAAACATGGGATACGTAGAGTGACTTGGTCTAAGTAGAAGAACGTAGGACTCTGCGTTATCCAACTGCAATGTAGGAGAACGTGGACACTCAATTCTGCATTATCTCAATACTCCCCCTTAATGCAGATACTCCCAATTTTTCTCTTAAATATAAAAAGCTTTCCAATGGCAATGCTTTTGTGAAGATATTTGCTAATTGTTCTTTGGTGTTGCAAAATTGCAGTTCAATACTTCCATTAGTCACTAGTTCATGAACAAAATGATGTCGAAGTTCAATGTGCTTTGTCCGCTGATGAAACACTGGATTCTTTGTCATTGCAATTGTGGATTGATTGTCACAGTTGATAGTAGTTGGGCCCTTTTGTGATAGTTTTAAATCCTCCAATACTCTACGCAACCAGATAGCATGACAAGCTGCAGCAGTAACGGCTACGTACTCAGCTTCAGATGATGATAGTGCTATAGTACTTTATTTCTTTGAACTCCAAGATATTGCTTCAGATCCAAGGGTGAAGATGTAACCAGAAGTGCTTTTTCGATCATCAACTGAACCTGCCCAATCACTATCAGAAAAACCACACAGATAAATTATTAGCATTAGTGTATGAAATACCATAGGTAATAGTTCCTTTTAAGTATCTCAACACTCTTTTCGCTGCCACAAGATGAATTTTGCTTGGACTTTGCATGAACCTTGATAGCAAACTTGTTGCATACATAATGTCTGGACGAGTATTTATGAGATATAGCAAACTTCCAATTAGACTTTTGTACATATGTGCATTAATCTGTTCTTCTCCATCATTTTGGCTAAATTTCTCACCAGTGTTCATTGGAGTCTTCATTGGCTTGCAATCAGACATTACAAATTTCTGAAGAAGATCTTTTACATACTTCTCTTGAGAGACAAAAATTTCATCACCAAATTGTTTTAGTTTAAATCAAGAAAGTAATTCATCAAGCCAAGATCTGACATCTCAAAATTTTTAATCATACTATTTTTAAATTCTACATTCAGTTCATCACTACTGCCGGTATATACCAAGTCATCAACATATAAACAAACCATAAGAATATTTGTACCTTTTGACTTGACATATAAGGTGGGCTCGCTTTGCTCCTTTGAAAGCCATTTTGTACAAAGTGCTAATCAATCCTTTCATACCATGCTCTAGGTGCCTGCTTAAGTCCATAAAGTGCCTTCCGTAATCGATACACCTTCTTTTCTTATTAACAACTTCATAGCCCTGTGGTTGCTGCACATATACTTCTTCATCCAAAAAATCATTCAAAAAGGCTGATTTGACATCAAGTTGAAAAACATTCCATTGATAATGAGCAGCTATAGATAAAATTGTTCTAATTGTATCAAATCTAGCTACTGGAGCATAAGTTTCTGCAAAATCAATACCTTCTTGCTGCATATAGCCCTTTGCAACAATCCTTGCTTTAAATTTTTGGATTGATCCATCTGCTTTGTATTTGATTTTGTATATCCATTTTAAACCAATAGCTTCATGGTTAGGTGGTAGATCCATGAGCTCCCAAGTACCATTTTTTATTAATGCTGAAATTTCATCATCCATAGCTTTGCTCCATTCTTTATGCTTTATTGCTTCTTCAAAACAGCTTGGTTCATCAACAGAAGTAAACTGACATCTTTCATATATATCAATCAAGGATTTTATCTTTCTTGGAGGAGATTCAGAAGATGATAAATAAGGAGAACTCACAAGTGTAGACTACACAGGTGTTGACCTTGGTGAAGATTGATTTGGATCAGTTAAATCTTTACTTTCATCATCAAAGACCACTGATGTTTCTTCAGCTTGAGCTCCACCTATTGCTGTATTCTGTAATTCATTCCAATTCCATGCATTCTGTTCATCAAATATCACATCCCGGCTAACAACAAGCCTTTGAGTTATAGGATTATAAACCCGATAAGCCTTGCTTTCAATACTATAACCAATAAAGATGCATTTCATGCTATTATCATCTAATTTTTTCCTTTTCTGAGATGGAATGTGAACATAAGCAAGACACCCAAATACTCTAAAATGAGTTACCTTTGGTCTCCATCCATGCCAAGCTTCAAATGGTGTTATGCCTTGAAGTGAAGATGTGGGGCTACGATTGAGTATATAGGCAGCGGTATGAACTGCTTCGGTCCCAAAAATTGTTAGGAAGCCCTTTTGCTTTAATCATACTTTTTGCCATCTCAACAAGACTCCTATTCTTTCGTTCTGCTACTCCATTTTGTTGTGGTGTGAAGCTTGCAGTCAATTGCCTGTGAATGCCATTATCTTTACAAAAAAGAGTGAATTCTTTTGAAAGAAATTCTCCACCCCTATCGGGTGGCAATATCTTTAATGCATGGCCACTATTCTTTTCAACAAAGCATTTAAACCTTTTAAATACAGAGAAGCTATCTGACTTTTCTTTAATAAAATATACCCATGTGATTCTGCTAAAATCATCAAAAAATAATAAAATACTTGCTATTGTCTAAGGATGGAGATTGCATTGGTCCGCATAAATCTGCATGCACCAGTTCAAGTGGTTTTGAGGCCCGCCAAGCCTTTCCTTTTGGAAAAACATCCCTGTGATGCTTTCTAAGCACATAACTCTCACATATATGATCATTCTTCATAATTCTAGGCAACCCATACACCATATTTCTTTTTGATAAAAGCTTCAAATTGTAATAACCCAAATGTCCATATCTATGATGCCATAACACATTATCATTTGCTAATGAGACATTCAAGGCATGATCAAGACTTAGAGAGAAAAGTTTATTTTCAATCATAGGTATCTCAATAATAAGTGAACTCCTAGAATTATCATAAACACGACATCTTAAATCTTCAAAAACAAGTGAATAACCTTCAGTCAAAAATTGCCCAACACTCAACAAATTAGACTTCAAGTCAGGAACATATAAAACATTTTCAATTGATTTCAAGCCATAGAAATCAAGTTTCACAGTACCTTTCCCATGAGCTTCTCGAACATTACCATCACCCATTTTTACCTTTGTAGTAACAGATTTGTCCAAATAAGAAAAGATCTATGCATGACCTGTCATATGATTGCTGCATCCACTATCAATGTACCAAACTTCTTTAGGGCATTCTTTTGCAGTAAAGCATGCAAGAAATAAATTTTCATTTGACCCCTTTTCATGTTCTTATGCAAAATTTGTATGTTTTTCTTTCAATCTACAAAAACGCTCAATGTGGTCATACTTTTTGCAAAAATGACAAAGAAAAGGCTTAGAGATTTCCCCATTTTCATTACTTTCCTTTATCCGACAAAACCTTTCAATATGACCATATCTTTTGCAATAATTACACTGAAAAGGTTTAAAATTTTCACCTTGGCTGTTACCTTCATTGCGATTTTGATAAACTTTACCAAGATGTCCACCTCTTCTGCCTCGAAAAGAACCTCCTCTATTTCTTGGTGTACAATGCTGATTGATGCTTTCCTTTGGAGCATTCACCTTAGAATGAAAGGCTTTTTCCACTGTACTTTCATTGGACCTTTTCAATATGTCATCATGTGACTGAAGAGAGCCAAGTAATGCACTAACTGAAAGTTTGGTTAGATCCTTGGATTCTTCTATAGCAGCTACAATATGATCATACTTAACTGACAAACTTCGTAATATTTTTTCAACAACTCTTTGATCAGATAAATCTTCACCATAAATTCTCATTTGATTAACAATTTCTAGAACTTTAGAAAAAAACTGATCTAAAGAATTATCATCTTTCATGCTCAATGTCTCAAATTTTCGATGAAGAGTTTGGAGTTTGACAGTTAATACCTTAACATTACCTTGATATTCTTCTTGCAACAAATCCCAAGCATCTTTAGAGGTTGTAGCTGCTAAAATTCGAAAAAATTGCATCACCAATGGCCTGTTGAATGAAGAAGAGAGCTTTGGCATCCTTTTTTATATTCTTTGGCTTTAATGCTCCTTCCTCCGGTAGGCCTTTCTCCACCAATTCCCACAAATCTTGTGAGATAAAAAGAGTCATCATCTTTTTGCTCCAGAAATCATAGCCTTCTCCTTTGAATATTGGAATCACCGGGTTGATGGTATTGCCGTTGAATACCATTGGCTCTGATACCACTTTATAAAAAGAAGAGATACTGGACTAAAAGATTTTAAAGTAGGGCTTCTTCAACGATGGTTAGAAAGTTGAGAAGGGAAATAAAATTGCTAAGGATAATTTTGGGAGAAGGCAAAAAATAAAAGGATAAACTTACACTTTATTATTTTGAATGATGTCATTTACAGAGGTTTAAATAGAGATGAAATAAATATCGTGCAGAAAGAAATTAGAGGCACATTATCCACTATCTAATAACGTGTGAAACTAATTAGCCCACGTACAGATAAACTTAAAAGATAAAACCCACGAACAAATAAACATGGGATACATAAAACCCATGAACAGATAAACATGGGACACGTAGAGTGACTTGGTCTAAGTAGGAGAACGTGGGACTCTGCGTTATCCAACTGCAAAGTAGGAGAACGTGGGACACTCAATTCTGCATTATCTCAACACCCTTGACTCCACCGTGGGGGCAGCCTAGGTAGGGACCTCTACCGCTGGGGCTGCCTCCTCCCGAGCCACCAGGTGCTGATGCTGAGGTGGCGATGGCGGCCCCGGGCGAGGACTCTTCCCCCCCGACCTCTCTATGTCATCAGTGGTTTGCCTTCCCTTCTTCACAGTGGCCCTCATGTGCTTCTTGGGGACCTTCATTCTTGCGCATGGTAGAGGATTAGATCAAAAAAAAATGGGGGCTCACCAGGAGTCGGCGCCACACCGGCCTCCCAGAGGTTTTCCTTCGACAACAACTCCCGACAGGGAGGTATCCGAGAGGATAACAACTGGTCATACACCTCCCTGTTGTTCTGCTCCATGACCGAGTTTTTATTTGGTTCAAGGTTTGAGTTTTCCCTGCTCATCCTCACTCCCTCGATGTGGGCAAAGAAGAATTGAGATTTCCTTCTCTTATTGAAAGAAGAAAGGTCTAGCTTGCTTACTCGATATGGCCTAGGGACGAAAATCCATCACCCGGAATCGGAGTGATGGCGAAGGCAGTATAAGGACCGAAACAAAGATACTAAGGCTACTACGCCGTGGAAGCTACATAGGACTATAAAGACGCAAATGGTCCAAAAAAAATTTGGAGCCAGCTGCACTGGGACCATGTCGTACCTACCTAAGGGATGGGTAATGAATGGATGAAGAGAAAGCCAAAAACCTGCCCTGAAGAACTCTTCATATAGGGCGACTCCCCTGGCTCGACCGATGGTCACCCTATCATCAAGCTCAGGGACAGATAACTGGATATCCCTGGGATCTCATAAGTTGCCCTAAAGGTCTCTAGGTCCTCAAAGGTTATGGTGGAGGTGACCCCTTCGGACCAGCCAAACTGGGTCTGGCAGTCGGAGAGGGTGTTCGGCAGACCCTAGGTGGAGGATGGATCGTGGGTGGTTGATGGGCCATGGGTGGTGGTTGAGCCATAGTCAAACGCTCACGAATCGAAACTCTACCAACCGCTCGGAGCTGTGTCAGAGGGACCTCATCCTCAGACGAAGACGAGGGGAAAGGAGCTACTATCGGTCTTTTACCCTTCCTATCGGGAGTCATGAGGAAGGAAAAGAAGGATCGAAAGGGTGAGAGGGACTAATTTGAAAGAAAGCAGAAAGCTAAAAGCTTGGGGTTTGAAGAAAAGGAAGAAGACAAACTCTCGAGTTTCGGAAGCATATATATATAGGTCGGCACTGGGTCGTGCCTGGCACGGAATGGCCCAGGCCCACCGGGCCGACCAAATTAATGGGCCATACCAGTCACGACCCATTAACAATTTTTGGCGGCCCGAGATGGCTCGTGGCCCATTTTGGATCATAGGCCGTGCTAGGCCCAGGTCGTGCCATGCCAGGCACGACCCATTCGTGCCGGGCCATTTTTTTACAAAATTATTGGCTCAGTCTTTTATTTTTTAAAAAATAATCATGCTAGGCACGGCCTCTGGTTCATGCATAAAATTAAATAATATAATTTTTTAAGCAAAAGTTATCCAAAGGCCATTTTTAACTTTTTATACGTTTAGTTGCATAAAAAATTGTTTTAAAAATAGTTTCTTATATGTAATTAGAGGTGATCATGCATGAAAAAAATGCAAATTTGACTCTCATATCTTTAGAATGAAGATAAAATTATCAATGTAAAAAATATAATTTTATTAAAATAATTTAGGATTAATAATTTAATTTTAAGAATTTAAATTTTTTAGCTATCATATTAATTAAATTTTATTAAAAAATTATCTCTATTTATCCTTACAAATCTTTTTTAGTTTTTGTTTCTTTTGATTATTTATACTATTCAACCATTGATCCATCTATTGGATCATTGAGCTACTGGTCCAATCTTCTAATTATGTTAAAGTCTGCATGTCTAGTTCTAACTATTGTATGTAATTGACTATAACTTGTGAGTCACATTTATAATAATACATCACTAGTATATATCTTTTTTGTTATATTTGTATTATTATATTTAAGGCATGCTACACGTTTGAATGGCACTCTCTTCAACATTTATTCATAATTTAATGGCATCAAAAGAAGAAAAAAAATAACAAAAAGGAGCAAGACCTACTAAGTTTAGATTCCCATGAAGTCTCAAATTTATAAGAAAGACTAGGTCGTCCGGTGCACTGTACACATCATGAACGAGTCAGACAAGAAAGTCTAGTCTCTTGACGTTAACCGTGCTCTTATTGAGTGAAACCAGCCAAAGAGCACATAGGCCCAGGAATCATCTTATGGACTTATCTGAGGACCAGACTTGCAAATGCCACGCATCCGGTGCGTGATTTGTGCACTGAAAATTGATGCACAAAGTCTTTTTTAATATGAGAGAAGCTGAGATTGATACTCTTGGAGCATAGAGTGTGCTTTAACAATACCTTTTGTATGGTTCTTATGTCTTCCTGAGGCTTGAATTGGATTCACTTTTAATAATATAGGTTTCACTTCTAATAATGTATTTTTTTAATTGTTAAAGTGAGTCATCTCTATTTTTTTCTCCTTTCTATTGTATTCTGGAGGTCAGGCCTAGCCCCCCTCCTTCATGTACCATTTTGATTTTAAATTAATAAACTGGTAAGGGTCTATGCCAAACCCCCTACCATTAAAGTGGCTTCGTATTAATTTATGGCTTCATATCCCAATAATTTTTTAATTTATTTAAAAAATAGTTTAAAAAAAATTTATCAGGCCCTAATGGGTCGGCATGGCCCAGGCCCATGTGGGCCAGCACAATGGGCCATGCCATGCCGGCACGACACGATAGGCTGGTCCAAGCCCGCCATGGGCCGTGCTGTGCCGAGCTCGAAAAATCCTTTTTTCAAGCCCGGCACGGCACGGCACGGTTTACCAGGCCATGTCGGCACAGCCCGTTACGTGTCGGGTCATGCTGGCCCATGGGCGGCATAGCCTAGTGCCTGCCTCTACGGAAGCATAAGCAAAACTGGGCGAGGAGGACGAAAGGCACTTTATGTTCAGCCTTTGAATCATCCCGCTCGATTTTCTGGCCAAGTGTACACCCACTGTTGGAGGCGATGTCTCAACCGTCGCACAATCTCCTTCACCCGAGGTGACACATTGTAGCGGTGCACAGAAGGGCGCAATTTGTGGATAATGATGGGACATTGATGACACCATTTCAATAATGGCGACCGCTTTTCCTTCATCCGATATAGGCAACCTTGATTCCAAGAGAAGTTCTTGGTCTCAGAACAGAGATTTGCTGGATGATAACAATGCAATGCCCCACACTTCCTTAAATGTGAAAGAACTAGTCCTCCTCAAAGGCATGCCCATCCCCATAATTAATGGCACCTAAAAACCAACAACAGCATAATTCTATGCTCCTTATGCTTGGTGGGGCATGCGGCCGCACAAACGCAGGAGCGGAGGGCATCTGATATGGCTAACAGAGCCACCATTAACTGACGGCGAGGATCATCTGATGGAGCCACCCTAGCCTACAACCAAAGACTTCTAATAAGACTGACGTGTTCAAAGTCGGCATTGGCACCGACCCCAGAGTCGGTCTCGGCCTCCAGCGTTGGCCTCGGCAATGACACCGACTCCAAAGTGATCTCGGCCTCTAGTGTTAGCACCGACCCCAGCTTCGGCATCGACCTCAGCATCGGCCCCGGCATAGGCACCGACTCCAGAGTCAGCCTCGGCCTCCACCGTCGGCACCGACCCCAGCCTCGGCCTCGGCATTGGCACCGATCCCAGAGTCGGCCTCAGCCTCCAATGTTGGCACTAACCCAGCATCAGCCTCGGCCTCGGCATCAGCACCAACTCCAAAATCGGCCTTGGCCTTCAGCGTCGGCCCCGACATCGGCACCGACTCCGGAGTCGGCCTCGGCCTTCAGCATCGGCACCGATCCCAGAGCTAGTCTCGACGCTGACGCTAGAGTCGGCCTTAGCACCGACGCTAGAGTCAATTTCGGTCTCTAGAGTCGACCTCGGCCTCCAGCCTCAGTAAGCACAGCCCGTACGGCCCACCAACCGTCTGCAGCCACCACGCTTGACAATACCTGACCCACCAATCGTCTGTGGCCACCACGCTTGATAAAATCTGACCCACCAACTGTTTGTGGCCACTACGCCTGACAAGACTTATCCCACCAACCGATTGCAACCGCTTGCAGCCACCAATACCATACAAGAAGCAGTTTATCAGCTTGACATGCCACAAGGAGGGCATGTCCCATTGCTGCTGGCCTCACCGCTCGTCCTCTGTCATGTGGTGGTGCCTTGGGACCAACAATTATCCAAAAAGGGGTAAAAAGGACCCCTAACCAGGTATAAGAACACCCACTCGTACCTACTGGGGGTTTCATGTTTTTCTCAACTTCTTCTAAAATTCACTGCTATTGCTTAGACCACTTACTTGAGTATCGGAGGGTCCCGTCGGAACAACCAGCCCCCAAGACTTCTTACAGGATCCCAGCCAAGGTGGAGCTATTGGAAGATCCCCAGATTCATCAACGAAGGTAATCGGATACTCATCGACGTTCTCAAAGGATGATTTGGCATCAACACTTATATTATTTTATAGGTACTTAGTTTTTTTTTTACGCACTTATATTTGGATCATACTCGTACGTAGAAGAGTTAAAAAAATTTTAGGCATTTACACACCTAAAAAAATAATGTATATATCTATATTATTATATGCATATTTTAACTTTTCATGATGTACACTTTTTTTGATTTTGTATATTTAGTTTATTTTATTTATCCACTATAAATTGATGTACTTGCTTGATTATTAAGTTGGGGTGGAGTCTTTTTTTTGAAACCGGTGTTAAAATATATCGGATTTACAATATTGGCACGGATGACAAAGATTTTGCAAAAAAAAAAAAAAAAAGTTAAAGTTAAAAACATCAATTCAAATGACTTTTTTTACGTTCATCATGCGCCACTGAAATAACGCTTAAAAGTGTCATTGCTTTATAAGTCATTCTACTTCTCATTTTCATTTTACTTCTGCGCAAAGCCTTCTTTTATGTGAAAGAACGGTGCTTCTTAAAAAAACCACTTGAAATGGTTGCTTTTTAATAAGCACGTTAAGTGACGCTTTTTAACTATCATAATGAACATTTTACTTTAACTTTTTTTTTTTTTGCAAATTGTTACCTTCCACACTAATGTTGTAAAAAGGACTCTTTGGAGGTGGGTTACTTTTTAACGGACTGGAATCCATTACCAGAGATCAAATGTTAACGTGGTTAATTTAGGGAGGCAATTCGACCTTTGGAAAACCCAATGGAGATAACCCATAGTCGCGTTGGTGGGAGAACCCATGTCACTCAAAGAAAAAGGCTTGCTATACAGTCTTTTGTGCAATAAACATAAATTTATGTATAAATGGTACAGCAAACGTACATCGATCGGCAAATTTTTCATCCATATGTATCAATGCGTGATAAAATTTATTGGGCTATCACATGCGTAAATGATTAATTGTACGATCAATGCACGCTCGCTATACTAAAAAACGTAAGACTTTCCCATGTTAGAATGAAAAATATATATTTATTTTATTTTATTTTTCATCAACGAAAAACATAATAAGTATAATTTTAATATATATAATATATATATACACACACATATACATATACATACATATATGTACATACACATACATATACATATACATACATATATATATACATATGTACATGTATACATACATATACATATA
>UESW01004576.1:209577-234185 GCA_900491605.1 Calamus simplicifolius | reverse complement strand
AAATTGAAACTCAAATTCAAAATTGAATTATTTGAGTTAATTCTTGCTTAGTGGTTATATTATTATTGCAAGTAGTTTCTAGATTTAATTCTTTTAAATTTAAATTTAAAATCTAGAAATATCTGAAAAATCACTATTTTAAAAAATTCAAATTATAAAGCTAAACCTTTAATTTTTTTGGTTGTGCAGAAAGAATTAAGCAACCAACTTACTAAAAATGGGTTCTGATGATCTTAGTACAATCAAACCTGAAAAATTTAATGGATCATTTTTTAGGAGGTGGCAAAGCCAAGTGAAATACTGGCTTACCACTTTAGGCCTATTTTCTGCCATAGAATTACCATATCCCAAATCCAATACTCAACAATGTTCTTCTAGTATAGTTGATACTTCCTCTTCATCAACATCAAAACACCCCAAGAAATAGATTTTCATTGTAGACATAGAATTTTAAGTGCTCTATCTGATAATCTTTATGATGTCTACCTGTCCACTAAAACTGCTAAGGAACTTTGGGATGCCCTTGAGGCTGAATATGGGATGGATGATGCTGGTTTAAATCGATTCACCATCTCAAAATTTTGAAAGTACATGATGGTAGATTCCAAACCTATTAATATTCAAATTCATGAATTCCAAGATTTTCTTAGAAAGTCTGAGTTGACTGGCTGTAGTTTTTCTAAAAATTATAAGGTCCAAGCCTTAGTAGATGCCCTTCCACTATCTTGGTCATCCTTTACTCAAGAGCTAAGCCATAAGCAAGGTAGTTTGACCCTAACAGAAGTGATTAACTCTATTAGGATTGAAGAAGAACACCGGCTTAAGCTCAATCAAAATCAAACGACCGATCTTGGACCTAGAATATGTTATATTTATATTATTTTTTTGGGCATATGAAGTTTCATTGGGTTTGCACTTTCACCTGATCGTGCTCATGGTAGGAGGATCGGATCGAGCCGAATCGTTGTACCTTAGGAACAAATCGCAAACAACCCACACGAGAGGACGAAAACTTATCCTTAGGGTAGTGTCTAACATGCCTCGACCAGTTGATTCTTTTTAACTTTAGTTTATATTTAAATTTAAATTTAGATTAATTTTCTAGCATTTTCTAGAAAAGAATTTTTGCAAAAATCAAAAATAATTTTCTAACAGCTAAGGACAAGTTCTCCTATCATTAGAAATTGCTAGATTTTATTATAAGTAATTAAAAAAATTCTTACTTTTGAATCTGTGCAGAAGTCTTAGAATTTTAAAAAAAATTAAAATTAAAATTTAAATTTTAAATTTTAAAATTAAAAAAAATTGAAACTCAAATTCAAAATTGAATTATTTGAGTTAATTCTTGCTTAGTGGTTATATTATTATTGCATGTAGTTTCTAGATTTAATTCTTTTAAATTTAAATTTAAAATCTAGAAATATCTAAAAAATCACTATTTTAAAAAATTCAAATTATAAGGCTAAACCTTCAATTTTTGGTTGTGCAGAAAGAATTAAGCAACCAACTTACTCAAAATGGGTTCTGATGATCTTAGTACAATCAAACCTGAAAAATTTAATGGATCATTTTTTAGGAGGTGGCAAAGCCAAATGAAATACTGGCTTACCACTTTAGGCCTATTTTCTGCCATAGAATTACCATATCCCAAATCTAATACTCAACAATGTTCTTCTAGTATAGTTGATACTTCCTCTTCATCAACATCAAAAACACCCCAAGAAATAGATTTTCATTGTAGACATAGAATTTTAAGTGCTCTGTCTGATAATCTTTATGATGTCTACCTTCCCACTAAACTGCTAAGGAACTTTGAGATGCCCTTGAGGCTGAATATGTGATGGATGATGCTGGTCTAGATCGATTCACCATCTCAAAATTTTGAAAGTACATGATGGTAGATTCCAAACCTATTAATATTCAAATTCATGAATTCCAAGATTTTCTTAGAAAGTCTGAGTTGACTGGCTGTAGTTTTTCTGAAAATTATAAGGTCCAAGCCTTAGTAGATGCCCTTCCACTATCTTGGTCATCCTTTACTCAAGAGCTAAGCCATAAGCAAGGTAGTTTGACCCTAACATAAGTGATTAACTCTATTAGGATTGAAAAGAACACCGGCTTAAGCTCAATCAAAATCAAACGATCGATCTTGGACCTAAAATCAATCTGACCGAGTCAAATTTAACTCCAAATCAATTCAAAATAAGGGAAAGAATTTTAAGAAGAAGGAATTTCAATCTAAATCCAACCAATTATACAAACCTCCTCAGAACCGATCAAATCAGAACTGACCAAATCAAAAGTCAAAAAATTATAAAGGCACATTTGTTTTGTGTGCGGAAGGAAAAATTATATGGCGAAGGACTGCTACCACCGAAAGACTGAACCATTGAGGAAATCATCTAAACACAAGTTAACGTGGTTGAGAGTGGTGCTGAGCCTTCTTTCAGGTCGATATTCAAAATTCTTAATTAACTCAACCCAATTTGCTTGTGATTGGTGGCTTGATTCAGGAGCTAATGTTCATGTTTGTTTTGATCGCTCCTAGTTCTCCACCTTTCAAGAATCAAGTGGAGGAGGTGTGACACTTGGGAATTCTTCAGCACAAGTGCTTGGGAAAGGTCAAGTGGATCTAAAGATGACATCTGGAAAGATCCTGGTCCTTCACGAAGTACTATTAGTTCCTAGTGTTAGAAGAAATTTGATTAGTGGATCTCTCCTTATATCTAGAGGATATGATATTGTTCTAGAGTCAAATAAAGTTGTAATTACTCGTAATAATGAGTTTATTGGTAAAGGCTTTGTTGTGAAGGTCTTTTCAAATTAAATGTATCCTCTAAGTTATCTAATAAAAGTCCTCTTCTTTTTAATGTTGAATCTTCAAATGTTTGGCATAGTAGACTTGGTCATGTGAATTTTGATCGTATTCATTACATGACAAATCTTAATCTAATTCCTAAAGTTCATATTGATAGAAAGTTCAAATGTGAGATTTGTATTCAAGCCAAGATGCCAAAAAACCTTTTAAATCAGTAAATAGGAGTTCAACACTTTTGAATTAGTTTATAGCGACGTATGTAACTCTACTAAGTTTCCTACATGGGGAGAAGTCGTTACTTTGTAACATTTATGATGATTTCTCTCGATATTGTTACATATATTTGATAAAATCTAAGGATGAAGTATTAGATAAGTTTAAGATTTATAAGGTAGAAGCTGAAACCCAAACTGAGACAAAGCTTAAGAAATTTAGGTCAGATCGCGGTGGTGAATATACCTTAAATGAAATGACTCTATTTTATCGGGTTATTCATGAAGTTACACCACCATACTCTCCTCAGTCCAATGGTGTAGCTGAACAAAAAAATCATACATTAATGGATATGGTTAACTCAATATTAATAAGTTACCCGAGAACTTGTGGGGGGAAGCTCTTTTAGCTGCATGTTATATTTTAAATAGGATACCCTTTAAGGATAATCGTAAAACACCTTTTGAGCTTTGGAAAGATAGAACACCCGGGCTAAATTACCTTAAAGTGTGAGGATGCTTAGCTAAGGTAGGAATACCTGAACCTAAGAGAAGAAAAATAGGACCTAAAACCGTAGATGCTATCTTTATAAGTTATTCCTTAGATAGCAGTATAAATAGGTTTCTAATGATAAACTCTGATATAAGTGGCATCTCAAATAATACTCTTATTGAATCAAGAGATGCTACTTATTTTGAAAATGTTTTTCCTTTCAAGAATCAAGTACAAAATCAACTCTCTTCTAATCCTTTATTGGTTCATGATTCTTTTAAAGCTGGGTCCTATAATGATTCAAAGAAAAGGAAAAGATCTAATCCTGAAGGTGGACCTTCTGAACTTAGGAAAAGTTCAAGGATAAGGAAAGAAAAAGATCTTGGTGAAGGTTTCTTTACTTTCCTAGTCGAAGGCGAACCTTCTTCTTTTTCAGAGGCAATGTCTTCACCTGATGCTCCTTTTTTAAAGGAAGCTATTCTTTCTGAATAATTCAATCTTACAAAATGAAACTTGAATCTTATCTAATTTACCTCCTAGAAGCAAACCTTTAGGGTGTAAGTGGGTATTTAAGAAGAATTTAGACCTAATGGTTCAATAGAAAAGTATAAGGCTAGATTAGTAGCCAAAGGGTATAATCAAAAGAAAGGGTTAGATTTCTTTGATACCTATTCTCCTGTAGCTATAATAACAACCCTTAGATCACTTCTTACTATTGCTTCCATTCATAAGTTAATTATTCATCAAATGGATGTGAAGACTGCGTTCCTAAATAGAGATCTTGAGGAGGAGATCTATATGGAACAGCTTGAAGGTTTAGTTGTAAAGGGATAAGAAGACAAGGTTTGTAAACTTATCAAGTCCCTTTATGGTCTTAAACAGGCTCCTAAACAATGACATGAGAAATTTGATCAAATTATTCTATCTTTTGATTTTCAAATCAATAATCATGATAAGTGTGTCTATTCTAAAATCATCGACAATGATTATGTAATCCTTTGCTTATATGTAGATGGTATTTTAATTTTTGGAACATCTCTTGAAATTATTTCAAGTGTTAAATCTTTCCTCTCTTCTAAGTTTGATATGAAAGATTTACGAGAAGCGGATGTAATCCTAGGGATGAAGCTTATCAAGTCCCATGAAGGGATAGCTCTCTCTCTTTCTCATTCTATAGAAAAAATGATCAAGAAGTTTGGTTATTCCAATCTTAAATCAATATATACTCCTTTTGATCCTAGCTTTCACCTAAAGAAAAATTTAGGTGACCCAATTAATTAATTAATGTATTCTCAAATTATAGGATCTCTCTTGTATGTGAAATAGGACAAGACCTAATATTGCCTATGCTGTAAGAAGGCTTAGTAGATATAATCAAAATCCTGATCAATCTCATTGAGTAGCCTTAGAAAGAGTGTTTTGATATTTAAAAGGAACACTTAATTTCTCTTTGATGTTCACTAACTACCCTGAGGTGGTTGAGGGTTACAGTGATGTTAATTGGGTCACTAATTCTCATGATTTAAAATCAACCACCGGATATCTCTTTCTTTTTGACGGTACTGCTATTGCCTGGGGATTAACTAGGCAAACTATCATTTCTAGAAGCACCATAGAGGCCGAGTTGATAACTCTGGATACTACCTGTAATGAGGCAGAGTGGATAAAAAATTTAATATCAGAGCTACCTTTGGTACCTAAGCCAGTTCCAGCTATATCAATCCATTGTGATAATAAGGTCGCAATTGAACTGACAAATCAAAAGAGTACCAATAAAAGATGAATCGTCATATACAGCTTCGTCATAAGTCTATAAGACAACATAAAAAAAATGATGTTATCTCCTTAGAATTTGTTAAATCTGAGAAGAATTTGGCAGATCAATAAACCAAGGGATTATCTAGGAGTGGAGTCCTAGATTCATCGAGGGAGATGGGGCTTAAGCCCATTATTTGGTCACCAGCAGTGGATATCCAACCTCTGTGATTGGAGATCCCATGAATGAGGTTCAATGTGGTAGAAACGAAGCTGATTGAGTGATCTGTTAGAGCATAAATTTTGAAAAAATTTCCAACCCATCCTTAATGAGTGCTCTTATAAAGTGACAAAGTAAATTTGTGTAAGGTTGAGTGATTCTCTTAATGGATCCGAGGTAGGTATCTGCAGGGTATTAGTCACAAATATCCTTAGAGGATTCACCTATATGAGAATTGTCATATGAGGCAGTGACTAAAGGTTTGGGCTAACCTTAAGAAATTCTCATAAAAAATCAAGGTACTAAGCGCAAGGCTATGCGCTGACCGTTTAAACCCAATTGATTTATGCAGTGTGTGTGATTAGTAGAAGTCTGAGTCAAGGACCTAGTTCAAGGTCTAATCTACTATGGTTCCTTTAGATGTATACAATCAACACTAAGTGAGGTTCAAGTCCATAGGACACCTCACCTATTGCACAGTATAAAATGTCCTAAAATTTTTAGTATATTAATTTTATATTTATTTTATTTATTTTATTTTTAATTTAAAAACTTTATGAAGGATTGTTAACTTTTTTGTTCGTTGAAAAAGTTTTAAAATAAAAAAAAAGTAATGGACATTCTCTGAACGCTCGCTAGTGAGCGTTCGCGGAACGCGCGTTCAGGATTTAATCTTTTTTAAAACGTTCGAGCGTTCCGATTTTTCTTCCATTCCGAGAGGAATAGTAACATAGGCCTAACGGCCATATATATATATATATATATATATGGATAGGCTAAAGAAATAGAGGAGTAAGGGATTCAAATCCTAAAAACTTTTTATATATTTTAGATCTGTTGTTGTAAGAGCTTGGAGTATTGCATCTCAACAAGCTACTGGTGAAAGATTCATTTTAATTTTAATTGTTATATTTATATTTTTTTTGGCATCTAAAGTTTCATTGGGTTTGCACCTCCATCCAATCGTGCTCGTGGTAGGAGGATCGGATCGAGCCGGATCGTTGTACCTTGGGGACAAATCGCCAACAACCCGTACGAGAGGGCCAAAACTTATCCTTAGGGCAGTATCTAACATGTCTCGACCAGCTAATTCTTTTTAACTTTAGTTTATATTTTAAATTTAAATTTTAGATTAATTTTCTAGCATTTTTTTTAAAAAAAATTTTACAAAAATTAAAAATAATTTCCTAACAGATATACCATCAATTAATATATTGCATGATAAATTTTTCTTTGATCGTTTTATCAAATGATTGTTGTGCATAGGAAAATATTAACATGGCTAACTGGTATGATTGCACTCAATCAATCTTCAATCTTTTTATATGTTAAGTAGGACATGGAATAGGATATATTTAGAAGCTAACGCACAGCATTATGCCAAGATTAATTGTTGTTTATTCCCTCGCTTTCTTCTTATTCGTACCCCTAAAGTCAAAAGAAAGAGAGTGTAGAGGAATTCAGAAAAACTTATATCAAGAGACATTTTTTCTCCAAGAGATACTATTTTAAAAAAAATGGTTATCCGCTTTTCTCTTTTTTATAAATAATAACTTGATTTGTTATAGTTAAAGGGCCTAACTATCATTTTTTTTTTTTTTTTTTGTAGATCGAATTTTAATCCAAACCCAAGACTACTGTTTGATGCTTCCAGACCTTAATTTACTCGATGTTCTTATATCCTTAGGCTTTTTATTATTTACGACACCACTAATGTATAACTTAAAAATATAATAAAATTTATCTAAAATAAATGAAAAGGATTTATTTAAAATTTGATTACAAGTCTATATTTTTTTATAATTACTATAATGTACAAATAGTTTATTAAAACAAATTTGAAGTCTATAGATATATCAAACAAAAAAAAAAAAATTGTTTAATAAATAGTATAGATGGAACTAACAAGCTCCTTTGGTCTTTTGGCATATTTCACTTGCGATCACCTATCTCTATTTATTTCACTAGTAACTATTATTAAATAACGGGGTTGACTAAAAACCTGAATACCATCACAACTAAGAATGATAACAAGACGCAAAAGAGCAAGGGATGTTAACCCTCGTCTTCATCATTGCCAAAAATTATATATAATTTTTATTTTTATCTTATTTTTTAAATAAGATTTTTTTATCTTTATCTTCTATCCTATGGGAATGATAAAACTTTGTCTCCATTCTATACCTATTTTGCCCCGCCTCTTCTCTAATAACATAAGTAAAGATAATTTTATAGATATAAAATTTTATAGAAATATGTAATATTTAAGTACGAGACCAACGGGGCAAGTATAAGATAAGGTAGGGACATACTTATTTCTCATCTTCGCTTCATCTATGCTAGCGTGTATAAAAATAATCTTTATCCTCCTTTTTTTTTTTTTTTTTTGTTACAACGGGCGATCACACCAGTCTGGCATGAGTCAAGTCCGAGAAGTCAGAATACATAATTTGCTGCAAAATAAGGGAGCAAGGATCACCCCTATGCCATTCCCACGGGCCTGGATGGCGAGCTGTGAGATTTGCAACCCAATCAGCTATCCTGGGTAACATCAACAGATCTCCCATCCCCAATCATCCAGGGAATATCGGGCATAACAGAAGGGGCAGCCTGACAAATCACCCGCCAAAACGGAGAGCATCCGCGAGGAGTGCGGGAAGTAGAATCAGAAGACCAGGCACCATATCTACCTCTCATAACTATACTCCAGAAGCAGTGAGGGTCCAATAAAAATCTAGAGGCATGCTTCGCAAACAGAGCTTCCCGGCGAAGGACCAACGACTGAATTTCCAGCCCACCCTCTCTAATAGGCATACAAACAATATCCCATGAAAGGAGATGAATACCGTGGCCTCCCTGACTCGAACCCCAGAGAAAATTCCAAAAACGCCTCTCAATCCGGCGCAGACAGATAACCGGAATCAGGGTGTTAGATAAGAGGTAAAGGGGAAGCGAGGTGAGGATGGACCGAATCAGCATAATCCGACCCATCAACGAGAGGCTGGAAGCCTGCCACCTACTCAACCGATCCGCTATCCGATATCCTCCTTTCATCTCTACAAAAAGGTGAAAAGTCCTTACATCAAATGCCATGGATCGAGGTGGATCCTCACTTTATGGGTTGAAATAATTATTTTTAATTACAATCAATGATTTCAATGATGTACCAAGGTAGAAATAGAAACTTTTTCTCCTAATCTTAGTCAAGTTTTGCCACTGATGCCAATGCTCTATTTTAATAAATTTATACCTAATTCAACTCAAAAATGTTTCAAATAACTTTCAAAAATTAATTTAACCGAAATCTATCCCACTAGATAGGAAATATATTTTTCATAAGAAATAAATATATGTTTATTTTAATGAAAAACCTAGTTTATAGGATTACAAATGAGCCAGTCATGTCGGGTTATGCTTGATCATAATCTGATATGTTTTAATACTCAAATCATAATTTTAGATTCAGATTCAATTCATGTACGGAGCAAGTTAAACCCAATCATGCTTGATCTTAATTTGATTCAATTCATACTCGAGTCATAATTTTAGACCCATATACTCTAGTATTTTATTAGTTGAGTCAGGTCGAGCTAGGTCCATAAAAGAACATTGGACTCAACAGCTTATCTAAATCAGTTTAAGATCAAGTATGATCTAGACCAAATCCAAAATATTTTGATTCGAAGAAAGATTGAACCAGATTATATGTACATTTAAGTAAAGCATCTAACTATTAATTTATAACTAAAATCTAATAATTAATAATCAATTATAAATCTATTAAAAAATTAAATAAATTCAAAAAGAGTTAACTTAAAGTTAATTTTTAAATTTTTATTTAATTTTTTTCATTTTATTAAAGAAATAATTATTCTTAAGTTTATAAATTATAATTTTTAAAATATTTATGAATATACTTAAAAATATTATACTTATAAATCTATCAAAATAAATAATAAAGTATAAATATTTAAATATAATTAATTAAAAATAAAGAAAAGAAGATGTAGGTATGTATATATATATATTATAATATGCTAATAAAATGGATATCCATTGGTATTCTAAAGAAGATTGTATCAAGTTATAAAGATGGTGTCTATTGGTATTCCAAGGAAGGTTATGTCTATTATCTGTAACATTTTTACCGTTTGCCTATAAATAGATGGCATGGAATTGTATTTGGGAATGATTAATGAAATAAAATACGAATGAAATAAGAGAAATGAAATAAGAGAGAACATATTTCAATACTTTCTTTTTTTAGTCTCTTTGTTCTATTGTTACTCTTTAATTATATAACACATTATTAGCACGACTCTCTACCTCATCATTTTATATTTGTTGAAAAAACTTTTATTGAGGTAAATATCATTTATATATATACGATTGTCTTTAGTCCTTGATAAATTTAAAATAATTTTTATTCTAATAAAAAGTTTGTGTACTAATTTACTGTTTGTTTTGATAGTATTGTTATGGCAAATTTGAAAAAACTTAATTTTGTGGCACTAGATATCACGGACAAAAATTATCTATCATGGATACTTGATGCTGAAATCCATCTGGAGGCTAATGCCCTTGGTGATACAATTAGAGATAGTAATGAGGCATCCAACCAAGACAAAGCAAAAGTAATGATCTTCATGCGATACCACCTTGATAAGGGATTGAAAGTTGAATACCTAACAGTAAAAATCCCTTATCCTTTGTAATAGCCTAAAAGAGCGTTATGACCATAAAAAAACAATCACTCCCTAAGGCTCGTTATGACTGAATGCACTTTCGTCTATAAGATTATAAGATAGTAAGTGAATACAATTCAGCTTTGTTCAGAATTACTTCCCAATTAAAATTATATGGAAAAAAGTCACTGATGAGGATATTCTGGAAAAACCTTTTCCATTTTTTATGCTTTAATTTGCTTCTGCAACAATATCATGAAAAGGGTTTTAAGAAATATTATGAACTAATTTTTTACCTTCTTGTGGCTGAATAAAATAATAAACTTTTAATAAAAAACCATGAAGCCCGTTCAACTGGCTTTGTACCATTCCTTGAAGTGAATGAGACTACATATCAATTTTATAAACAAAGGCGTGGTCATGGACGTGATCGAGAATGTTTTGTTTATCATGGTGGTCATGCTAAACTCCTTCTCACCACTTAAAGTGGGAGAAAAATAAGAAAAATAAAAAAAAATTGAGAAAGGCAAAGAAAACTTAAGTAAAAATTTGGTGGATAACTCATGCTATCGTTGTGGAATAAAGGGTCATTGGTCGCGTACCTATCGTATGCTAAAACACCTCGTTGAACTTTATCAGGAATCATTGAAAAATTTTGTTTCTGAATCTAGTCCTTTTGATACTGGATTTGATGATCCCATATGTCCTTGTGTCTTTATAAAGAGATTTGGATCATAATTTGTGATCATTACAGTATATGTTGATGATTTGAACATAATTGAAACTCCTAAAGAGCTTCAAAGGGCAGCAGGTTATTTAAAATAGGAATTTGAAATGAAAAATCTTGGAAGAAAAAATTTTGCTTTGGCCTGCAGCTCGAGCATCTTAAGAATGGATTTTTTTGCACCAATCTGCTTATGCAGCAAAGATACTTAAAAGGTTTTATATGAATAAAGCATACTTATTGAGTACTCCGATGGTCGTAAGGTCACTTAAAATCGATAAAGATCTTTTTCGACCTAAGGAATATAACGAAGAACTACTTAGTCCTGAAGTATCATATCTTAGCACAATAGGTGCATTAATGTATCTTGCAACTCACACTCGACCTGATATATCTTTTTCAGTAAACTTGTTAGGAAGATATAGTTCTTCTCCTACAAGGAGGCATTGGACAGGTGTTAAGCACATATTTGATGCCTCAAAGGTACAATGGATATGGGTTTATATTATTCAAATTTATCCAAATCCGAGTTGGTAGGTTTTGTAGATGCAGGATATTTGTTTAATCCTCATAATGGTCGATCACAAACGAGTTGTCTTTATATATGGTGGCATTGCTATTTCATGGCATTCTACAAAGCAAACAATTGTGGCTACATCATCTAATCATGCCGAAATTCTGGCAATTCATGAAGCAAGCCGAGAATGTGTATGGCTTAGATCGGTAATCCAACACATTCAGAAAATATGTAGATTATTCTCTCAAAAGGGGTACCAACTATTTTGTATGAGGATAATACAGCCTTCACAACTCAACTGAAAGAAGGGTATATCAATGGTAACCGAACAAAACATATATCCCTAAAGTTCTTTTTACTCATGACATTCAGAAGAATGGTGCTATTAATGTTCAACAAGTTCGATCTAGCGATACTCTAGCTGATTTATTTACAAAAGCACTATCTACAAAGAGATTTAAAGAGTTAGTCCGAAAAATTGGACTACGACGACTCAAGGATTCGAATGATAATTTTAAGGGAAGTATATCAAGGGATGCAGTCAAAAGGGGAAGCAAAATACTTTACTCTTTTTTCTGATTTTTTGGTTTTTCAATTTTTAATGAGATAGTATCCCTTTTTAATAAAAAACATGAATGATATATTTTTTATGGTCAAATAAATGGACATCCAAGGGAAGTGTTATAATATTGCTAATAAAATGGATGTTCATAGGTATTCTAATGGAAGGTTATGACTATTGATATTATCTATAATTTCTTTTATCATTTGCCTAAAATAGATGATATGAAATTGTATTTGAAAAGAATTGATGAAATAAGATACGGATGAAATAAGAAAAAATAAAATAAGAGAGAACATATTTCAATACTTTCTTTTTTTTTAATTTTTTAATTTTTTAATTATATTATATATATATATATATATTCTTGTTTATTAAGTTTTTTTGAGTTGGATTTGGTTGAATTCAAGTGTGTTTCGGTTCATTTTCCAGCTTGAATGATGCCCAAAGAAGGATCTGATGGGGCCAGTGGCCCCATGGGCCACAATGATAGCGTCTGGGCTTGGCCTCAGAAAATCAGCCTTTCCTCCTCGGCAAGCCCAGGAAGTTCTCGGCGGGCCCAGCAAGTCCAGGGCGGCCTCCCCGAGTCCGCCACCTTTTCTCTCTCCTCCACATGAAACCAGCTTGCCCTCGGCCTTGTATGGCCTCGGACCTGACTCTCGGCACCGAGCTCCCTTTGGCCTCGGCCTCGGCTTCGGCCTTGTTATGAACAGTACCATGTAAGCACTCTATAATCAATGCTCTATGGGAGAGCAAACAGATTGGCCGACACGGGGCATCCACAAGGCACCCAGTGATCTTCCCAATCTCAAAGCCAGCATCCACACATCACCTATCAGGCATCCAGAAGTTCCTTCTGGATAAGAGCCAGGCTCCACTGATATTAGCCCAAAAGTCAAGCTGATCTTTAGCCCCAAGGTCAAACTTGATGTACTTAAGTGTGAGGTCCCGTCACTTTCGAAGAGAAATCAACCTAGGCTGGCAATCCAAACTGTGGAGTGGGGCATTCGGAACCGCCTAGAACACTTCTTTCCCACTCTCGGATGGCTTCGTCCGCCTCTTTGAGTGTCCCAGCACCAGTATGAACGGCCACCTCCCGGACTCCACGGCCCTTGCTCTGGCTCTAGACCACGTCGCCAGCCCCTTCTCTCCCAGCGAGCGGCCCCTGCAGTTGAATCTACTTCTCCAACTTCACAGTCTTGCTGCCGGCTCTCGTTGCCATCTCCAGCTTGTGGTCTTCCCCAACAACATCATCCCGATTGCCATGTCATCAGTCCAAGTCCGACTTCCTACCCCCCCCCCCGACTCCATGCAGTCGGTCCTGACTCAACGTCTTCGGGCAGACCGACTCCACACAGTCGGCCCCGACTCCACGTCTTCGAGCAGACTTGACTCCACACAGCCCCGACTCCACAGCTTTGTTCGGACTCGGCTCCACCTCCCGACAGCACCATCCCGACTCCATGGAAGCTCTTGGCAATCGACTCTGGGTCACGGTTCCTGGCTCTATGCTCATGAGTCCAGATGGAAGCCCCGACTCCAGCTCCCTGTCTCGGCCCGAGCTCCCAGCACCTGCTCCCAGCCTTATGTGGCACCAGCACCGACTTCATGGACTCGGCGGCAACCAGCCTCGACACCCGACGCCATGTCTTCATAGCCTGGGCACCGTCCGACTCTGGGGGCACCAACTCCGTGTCACCAGCCTTCACTCCATGGACAGCCTGAGAACACCATCCTGACTCCATGCCTTCAGACGGCTCTGGATGATGTCAACTCCATGTCACCACACCTTGTCTCCGACTCCTGGCTACTATCGATCGCGGATCTCCTCCCGGCACTAGCCTCATCCCGTCTGCCGATGCTAGCGTCGGCATGGCCGACACTGACTTCAGTCGACGACTCCATACCAATGCTATCTCCAGATCGGGACCGACACTAGTGTCGGCTGCCGACACCAGAGTTGACTGCCGACACCAGAGTCATGGCATCGGTGTTGGAAGCCGACACCATGTGTCCCCAGGCCCCGGCTTTGGACTCTGGATCAAATCTCTCTCTACTGCACTGCGAAAATGAATCCCCAGCATCATTTCAGAGAAGAGCTAGTCATCAACCGACTCCAGGCTGTCCCTACTACTGCCGACATCAACTCAACGTCGTCTCCCAGCTCCTGGCCGATGCCAGCATCGGTTACCGACACCAGAGTCGGCAACCGGTGCCCATCCGCTCCCTCTACCGACACTAGCTAGCCTCGGTCGACGACTCCAGCCCGATGCTAGCTCCGGATCAGGACTGATGCCACGTCTCCCAGCTCCTGGCCGATGCTAGCATCAGCTACTGACACCAGAGTCGGCAACCAACGCCCATCCAGCTCCCTGTGCTGATGCCACATGTCTCAGCTCCCAGCTGCCGATGCCAACCGTCGGCTCATGACATCGCTTCCTCAGTGTCCCACTCGTCCCCCACTTCCTCAGCCATGCATGCGCAAGAGATTGCCTCCCATGCATGGAGCCATGCGTGTGCACAAGATCTCCTTCCATTCCTCCGCATAAAGCCATGCACAGCCCTTGCTCCACTTCACTACAGAATCCCAGTTGTCAAAGACTCATACAAGGCTATTCATGCATGCCAAATGGGACTTGCCAAACTCTTTAAGGCAGTCTTAGCAACTACCCAAGCAGCGGCCCATTGAGAAGCCCCATGCCTGGCTTCACCACTGTTCGCACAGGATAGCAAAAGTACAATATGGAAGACATATCTGGCAAACACCGTAATGGCCGCTCATACCCTGCAGCAGCCTGCGACAACTGTCTAAACCAAAATAGTACCTGCCAACCAGCTGGAGCCACTTACTCTGACAGAATACGGCCTGCAGCCTAACAAGTCACATAGGGGTAAGCTCCACAGTGCCTAAGACTGCCACGTAGCCCGCTAACCCGCTTTTTGCCAAGATCATGGGCTGTTACCGATATACTATGAGCAGTTGTTGATATTTACGGTGCACACGCTTAGCAACTGTGCACCCACCTGCCGCTTACGGAGCCGATCGTAACGGAAGATGGGATTCGACAGTTAATCTACAAAGGGTAAGAGGGACTCCCGAACAGGTATATAAGGACTCTGACTCACAATGAGGAGGGGACTGAGTCTCAACTCTCTCGCTTAAATTCATGTTCTCCAAATCGCTGACTTGAGCGTCGGAGGGTCCCCGCCGAAACCACCAGTCTGGGACTTTTCTTGCAGGTTCCCGGCTGAAGGAGATAGCCCTGTCATTCCTCTAAAGGCCCACAAAGCTTTCCTCTCACCTGATGCTTCTCAACAGTGATTTGGCGGCAACAGATTGGCGCGCCAGGAAGGGGGAAGCGCGGATCGTCAGCAATGCTAGTTTGGAGATCCTCATCCCTTTTTATCAAAATGGTGGATCATAAAGATGATGATTACAAGAATCCAAGATGCTTTCGCCAGTTATGTCGGGGGGGCACCTTCAACGGACTGAGCAACAGAAGGCTAGCTCTTCATTCCTCCATCCCCACTATCTCGGACCATTCAAATGGAACATCCTGCCACCCTCATCCTGAAAATCCAAGCATTGACAGCAACTGTCCAAAGGCTCCAAAAGCGACGTCTCATGGCTACGCAATAGCGAGCAAAAGCTTCCGCTTGCTCTTTGGTCGCTACTCAGGCCAGCCATCATTTATCTCGCCAGAAATCTCCCCAGCAAGAGATTTACCATCATCAAGCTCATCAGCAACTTAAAGCTTAAAGAGCCACCAATCACCGCCCGAGCGGCCTTCTCTCCCACAAATGGCGGCGCGTGGGAAGGCCCAAGTGAGGGTAACGGCGCCTCCACTCCAACCAATTTGATTCCCTGGGAGGCAAATCACCAGCGGACTGAATATCCAAATCATCAGAAGGAAACAGGGGTGCTACGAGAGCTAAGTACACTACACTTAAGATAGTATTTCTTTCATTGATACTTGAAAATATCATGCAAGGAAGACCGACTCTGCATCAGCGTACAAGACCAACCTCGCTCAAGCCCGACTTCGGTCGGCACCAAAAGCCCGATGTACCATCGGCACTCAAGCCCGACTCCGGTCGGCACCCAAAGCCCGATGTACCATCGGCACTCAAGCCCGACTCCGGTTGGCACCCAAAGCCTGATGTACCATCGGCACTCAAGCGCGACTCCGATCAGCACCCAAAGCCCGATGTACCATCGGCACTCAAACTCGACTCCTGTTGGCACCAAAGCCCGATGTACCATCAGCACTCAAGCCCGACTATGGTTGGCACCCAAAGCCCGATGTAGCATCGGCACTCAAGCCCAACTCCGGTCGGCACCCAAAGCCTAATGTACCATCGGTACTCAAGCCCGACTCTGATCGGCACTCAAAGATCGATGTACCATCGGCATTCAAGCCCGAGGCCAGCTCGGCATCGAAGACCGAAAACTAACTCCAGCATCGGCAACAAAGATCATCAGCACAAAAGAAAAAAGGCACCTGAGCATGGTTCCCAACCCTCAGGTCACCCTCTAGGGTTAAAGGCTCTCGAGCATGGTCCCATCCCAGCGACTCTTGGGTCACCCTTCGAGTTTCAAAAGACCCTGAGCATGGTTCCAACACCCTCGGGTCACCCTTCGGGGTTCAAAAGGATCCTGAGCATGGTTCCAACACCCTTAGGTCATCCTCCGGGATTAAAGGCTTTCGAGCATGGCCCCATCCCAGTGACCCTCGGGTCACCCTCTGGGTTCAAAATACTTCCAAAAGCCACAACTTTGCCTCAGCGGCATCATTATAACCTCAATGGTCTTATTGCAGCCTCAGCGGCTCTATCGCAGCCTCAATAGCTCCATTTTTGCCTTAACAGCCAATGACCAATGGAAAGCCCGAGGCCAGCTTGGCACCTAAGACCGACTTCGCATTGGCACCAAAGCCCTACTCCAGTTGGCACTAAAAGCCCGAGGCCAGCTTGGCACCTAATACCTTCGGGATCGGCACTAGCTCTATCTATCACCTCAGAGGCATTATTGCAACCTTAGTGGCTCTATCGCTCTGCCTCAGTCGCATCATTACAACCTCAACGTTTTATTTCAGTCCCAGTAGTTATATTAGCCTCAACGGTTTTATTGCAGCCTTAGCAGCTCTATCTCTCAGCCTTGGTGACTTTCTGCGGCCAGCGGCCAACTAGATAAAGCCTTTACATAAATTATGCACTTGCAACAGGTTGACAATGCTGGCCACTCTCAATTGGCCAATTAAAAACCCCAAGTCAACTCATATCTTGGATTCATAGTTGACGGGCACCACTCCCAGACCTTATGTCAGGAGAGAGTTGCTAGCTGCCCTGGCCATCCTAAGACGTTGTCAAAAGTTTATGCAAAGCAAATAAAAGGAGAGAGAAAAAAAGTCCTACACTCCTTTCGCTTAGCTAACGTGGGGCACATAAGCTCAAGAAGTGTGGGGAGCATCTAATGTGGCCAGTGGGCCCCATGGGCCACAATGATAGCGTCTGGGCAGGCCTTAGAAAATCAGCCTTTCCTCCTCAGCAAGCCCAGGAAGTTCTCGGCGGGCCCAGCAAGTCCAGGGCGGCCTCCCTGAGTCCACCACCTTTTCTCTCTCATCCGCATGAAACCAGCTCGCCCTCGGCCTTGTATGGCCTCGGACCTGACTCTCGGCACCGAGCTCCCCTCGGCCTCGGCCTCGGCTTCGGCCTTGTTATAAACAGTGCCATGCAAGCACTTTATAATCAATGCTCTATGGGAGAGCAAACGAATTGGCCGACACGGGGCATCCACAAGGCACTCAATGATCTTCCCAATCTCAAAGCCAGCATCCACACTCACCTATTAGGCATCCAGAAGTTCCTTCTGGATAAGAGCCAGGCTCCACTGATATTTAGCCCAAAAGTCAAGCTGATATTTAGCCCCAAGGTCAAACTTGATGTACTTAAGTGTCAGGTCCCGTCACTTTCGAAGAGAAATCAACTTGGTGGCTGGCAATCCAAACTGTGGGGTGGGGCATTCGGAACCGCCTAAACACTTCTTTCCCACTCTCGGATGGCTTCGTCCACCTCTTGAGTGTCCCAGCACCAATATGAACAGCCACCTCCCGGACTCCACGGCCCTTGCTCTGGCTCCAGACCACGTCGCCAGCCCCTTCTCTCCCAGCGAGCGGCCCCTACAGTTGAATCTACTTCTCCAACTTCACAGTCTTGCTACCGGCTCTCGTTGCCATCTCCAGCTTGTGGTCTTCCCCAACAACATCATCCCGATTGCCATGTCATCAGTCCAAGTCCGACTTCCTGCCCCCCCCCCGACTCCATGCAGTCGGTCCTGACTCAACATCTTCGGGCAGACCGACTCCACACAGTCGGCCCCGACTCCATGTCTTCGAGCAGACTTGACTCCACACAGCCCCGACTCCACAGCTTTGTTCGGACTCGGCTCCACCTCCCGACATCACCATCCCGACTCCTCGGAGGCTCTTGGCAATCGACTCTGGGTCACGGTTCCTGGCTCTATGCTCCTAAGTCCGGATAGAAGCCCCGACTCCAGCTCCCTGTCTCGGCCCGGGCTCCCAGCACCTGCTCCCAGCCTTATGTGGCACCAGCACCGACTTCATGGACTCGGCGGCAACCAGCCTCGACACCCGACGCCACGTCTTCATAGCCAGGGCACCGTCCGACTCTGGGGGCACCGACTCCGTGTCACCAGCCTTCACTCCATGGACAGCCCGAGAACACCATCCTGACTCCATGCCTTCAGACAGCTCTGGATGATGTCAACTCCATGTCACCACACCTTGTCTCCGACTCCTGGCTACTATCGATCACGGATCTCCTCCCGACACAAGCCTCATCCCGTCTGCCGATGCTAGCATCGGCACGGCCAACACTGACTTTAGTCGACGACTCCATACCAATGCTATCTCCAGATCAGGACCGACACTAGTGTAGCTGCCAACACCAGAGTTGACTGCCGACACCAGAGTCATGGCATTGGTGTCGGCAGCCGACACAATGTGTCCCCAGGCCCCGGCTTCAGACTCTGGATCAAATCTCTCTCTACTGCACTGCGAAAATGGATCCCCAGCATCATTTCGGAGAAGAGCTGGTCATCAATCAACTCCAGGCTGTCCCTACTACTGCCGACATTGACTCAAACATCGTCTCCCAGCTCCTGGCCGATGCCAACATCGGTTACCGACACCAGAGTCGGCAACCGGTGACCATCCAGCTCCCTCTACCGAAACTAGCCACGGTCGATGACTCCAGCCCGATGCTAGCTCCGGATCAGGACTGACGCCACGTCTCCCAACTCCTAGCCGATGCTAGCGTCGGCTACTGACACAAGAGTCGGCAACCAACGCCCATCCAGCTCCCTGTGCTGATGCCACATGTCTCAGCTCCCAGCTGCCGATGCCAACCGTCGGCTCATGACATCGCTTCCTCAGTGTCCCACTCGTCCCCCACTTCCTCAGCCATGCTTGCGCAAGAGATTGCCTCCCATGCATGGAGCCATGCGTGTGCACAAGATCTCCTTCCATTCCTCTTATAAAGCCATGCACAGCCTTGCTCCACTTCACTACAGAATCCCAGTTGTCAAAGACTCATACAAGGCTATTCATGCATGCCAAATGGGACTTGCCAACTCTTTAAGGCAGTCTTAGCAACTACCCAAGCAGCGGCCACATTGAGAAGCCCCATGCCTAGCTTCACCACTGTTCGCACAGGATAGCAAAAGTATAGTATGGAAGACATATCTGGCAAACGCTGTAATGGCCGTCATGCCCTGCAGCAGCCTGCGACAGCTATCTAAACCAAAATAGCGCCTGCCAACCAGCTGGAGCCACTTACTCTGACAGAATACGGCCTGCAGCCTAACAAGTCACATAGGGGTAAGCTCCACAGCGCCTAAGACTGCCACGTAGCCCACTAATCCACTTTTTGCCAAGATCATAGGCTGTTACCGATATACTATGAGCAGTGGTCGATATTTACGGCGCACATGCTTAGCAACTGTGCACCCACCTGCTGCTTACAGAGCCGATCCTAACGAAAGATGGGATTCAACAGTTAATCTACAAAGGGTAAGAGGGACTCCCGAACAGGTATAAGGACTCTGACTCACAACGAGGAGGGGACTGAATCTCAACTCTCTCGCTTAAATTCGTGTTCTTCAAATCGCTGACTTGAGCGTCGGAGGGTCCCGTCGGAACCATCGGTCCGGGACTTTTCTTGTAGGTTCACGGCTGAAGAGATAACCCTATCATTCTTCTAAAGGCCCACGAAGCTTTCCTCTCACCTGATGCTTCTCAACAGTGATTTGGCGGCAACAGATTGGCACACCAGGAAGGGGAAGCGCAGATCGTCAGCAATGCTATTTTGGAGATCCTATCCCTTTTTACCAAAATGGTGGATCATAAAGATGATGATTACAAGAATCCAAGATGCTTTCGCCAGTTATGCCGGGGGGCACTTTAACGGGTTGAGCAACAGAAGGCCAGCTCTTCGTTCCTCCATCCCCACTATCTCGGACCATTCAAATAGAACATCATGCCACCCTCATCCTAAAAATCCAAGCATTGATAGCAACTGTCCAAGGCTCCAAAAGCGACGTCTCTGGCTACGCAACAGCGAGCAAAAACTTCTGCTTGCTATTTGCTCGCTACTCAGGCCAGCCATCATTTATCTCGCCGGAAATCTTCCCAGCAGGAGATTCACCATCATCAAGCTCATCAGCAACTTAAAGCTTAAAGAGCCACCAATCACCGCCCGAGCGGCCTTCTCTCCCACGAATGGCGGTGCGTGGGAAGGCCCAAGTGAGGGTAACGGCAACTCCACTCCAACCAACTTGATTCCCTGGGAGGCAAATCACTAGCGGACTGAATATCCAAATCATCAGAAGGAAACAGGGGTGCTACGAGAGCTAAGTACACTACACTTAAGACAGTATTTCTTTCATTGATACTTGAAAAATATCATGCAAGGAAGACCGACTCTGCATCAGGGTACAAGACCAACCTCGCTCAAGCCCGACTCCGGTCGGCATCGAAAGCTCGATGTACCATCAGCACTCAAGCCCGACTCCGGTCGGCACCCAATGCCCGATGTACCATCAGCACTCAAGCTCGACTCCGGTTGGCACCCAAAGCCCGATGTACCATCGGCACTCAAGTTCGACTCCGGTCAGCACCCAAAGCCCGATGTACCATCGGTACTCAAACTCGACTCTGGTTGGCACCCAAAGCCTGATGTACCATCGGCACTCAAGCCCGACTCCGGTTGGCACCCAAAGCCGATGTACCATCGGCACTCAAGCCCGACTCCGGTCGGCACCCAAAGCCCGATGTACCATCGGCACTCAAGCTTAACTCCGATCGGCACTCAAAGATGATGTATCATCGGCACTCAAGCCCGAGGCCAGCTCGGCATCGAAGACCGAAAACTAACTCCAGCATCGGTAACAAAGATCATCAGCAAAAGAAAAAAAGCACCTGAGCATGGTTCCAACACCCTCAGGTCACCCTCTAGGGTTAAAGGCTCCCGAGCATGGTCCCATCCCAGCGACTCTGGGCCAACCTTCGAGTTTTAAAAAGACCCTGAGCATGGTTTCAACACCCTCGGGTCACCCTTCGGGGTTCAAAAGGACCCTGAGCATGGTTCCGACACCCTTAGGTCATCCTCCGGGATTAAAGGCTTTCGAGCATGGCCCCATCCCAGCGACCCTCGGGTCACCCTCCGGGGTTCAAAGACTTCCAAAAGCCACAACTTTGCCTCAGCAGCATCATTATAACTCAATGGTCATATTGCAGCCTCAGCGGCTCTATCGTAGCCTCAAAGCTCCATTTTGCCTTAACAGCCAATGACCAATTAGAAAGCCGAGGCCAACTCGGCACCTAAGACCGACTTCGCATCGGCACCAAAGCCGACTCCGGTCGGCACTGAAAGCCCGAGGCCAACTTGCACCTAATACCTTCGGGATCGGCACTAGCTCTATCTATCAGCCTCAGAGGCATATTGCGACCTAGTGGCTCTATCGCTCTACCTCAGCGGCATCATTACAACCTCAACGGTTTTGTTTCAGTCCCAGTAGTTCTTAGCCTCAACAGTTTTATTGCAACCTTAGCAGCTCTATCTCTCAGCCTTGGCGGCTTTCTATGGCCAGCGGCCAACTAGATACACCTTTACATAAATTATGCACTTGCAACAGGTTGACAATGCTGGCCACTCTCAATTGGCCAATTAAAACCCCAAGTCAACTCATACTTGGATTCATAGTTGACGGGCACACTCCCAGACCTTATGTCAGGAGAGAGTTGCTAGCTGCCTGGCCATCCTAAGACGTGGTCAAAAGTTCATGCAAAGCAAATAAAGGAGAGAGAAAAAAAAAGTCCTACAATCCTTTCGCTTAGCTAACGCGGGGCACACAAGCTCAAGAAGTGTGGGGGGGCATCTGATGGGGCCAGTGGCCCGATGGGCCACAATGATAGCATTTGGGCTTGGCCTCAGAAAATCAGCCTTTCCTCCTCGGTAAGCCCAGGAAGTTTCTCGGCGGGGCCCAGCAAGTCCAGGGCGGCCTCCCCGAGTCCGCCACCTTTTCTCTCTCATCCGCATGAAACCAGCTCGCCCTCGGCCTTGTATGGCCTCGGACCTGACTCTCGGCACCGAGCTCCCCTCGGCCTCAGCCTCGGCTTCGGCCTTGTTATGAACAGTGCCATGCAAGTACTCTATAATCAATGCTCTATGGAAAATCAACAGATTGGCCGACACGGGGCATCCACAAGGCACCCGGTGATCTTCCCAATCTCAAAGCCAGCATCCACACATCACCTCTCAGGCATCCAGAAGCATCCAGAAGTTCCTTCTAGATAAGAGCCAGGCTCCACTGATATTTAGCCCAAAATTCAAGCTGATCTTTAGCCCCAAGGTCAAACTTGATGTACTTAAGTGTCAGGTCCCATCACTTTCAAAGAGAAATCAACCTGGTGGCTGGCAATCCAAAACTATGGGGTGGGGCATTCGGAACCGCCTAGAACACTTCTTTCCCACTCTCGGATGGTTTCGTCCGCCTCTTTGAGTGTCCCAGCACCGTATGAATGGCCACCTCCCGGACTCCACGACCCTTGCTCTGGCTCCAAACCACGTCGCCAGCCCCTTCTCTCCCAGTGAGCGGCCCCTGCAGTTGAATTACTTCTCCAACTTCATAGTCTTGCTGCCGGCTCTCGTTGCCATCTCCAGCTTGTGGTCTTCCCCAACAAACATCATCCCTGATGACGCCAAGTCACCGCCTTCGAACGTCGGGGAAGACGGATGTCTCGCTCCGGGAAGTCCTGCAAGAAAAGTCCCCGAGGACCGGTGGCACCGGTGGGGACCCTCCGACGATCAAGTCAGTGGCTTGGGTTCAGACAAAGAACCACCCCCCGCGAAGAAAGCTGAGGCAGTTAGGGTTTTTTAGCAAAAGGAGGAAGCTCCCAGAGTCAGAGTTGGATCCGGCCTATAGCCTGAATATGTCTCTTTTTACCTGTCTAAACACCGTCACGTGCAGCTTCGGAAGACCTTTCTTTTGTACTGTTCTTGATGGACGTAGCTGGGCTCCTATTGCTAGAGGCGGCGAGTCGTACATCCTAGTAAGGCGTGGTGGCGCACAGAGGCGTGCAATGCGCCAAACATCGTTATGAGACATGACCCTCCGTACCGGGGCACATTTTACAGGAGTACGAAATGGTACTACGGCAAGGCACAGCCATGTGCCGGAGATCATGCGTGAGCACCGTACTTGCTGACAGTTGCTGTTTTCTTTGGCGGTTGAATAGCATGTCGACCATGCACCTGAGGCCAGTAGGGACCCTGGGTTTAGACGAACGACGATGACCCCACCCCGACCCCGAGGGGTGCCGGAGGTGGGGAAATGACCGTTCACCCCGAGGCTGGTAGGGGCCCCGGGGTTAGGAAACGATGACCCCACCCCGACCCCGAGGGGGTGCCGGAGGTGGGGAAATGACCGTTCACCCCGAGGCGGTAGGGGCCCCGGGGTTAGGAATGATGACCCCACCCCGACCCCGAGGGGGTGCCGGGGTGGGGAAATGACCGTTCACCCCGAGGCCGGTAGGGGCCCCGGGGTTAAGGAATGATGACCCCACCCCGACCCCGAGGGGGTGCCGGGTGGGGAAATGAACCCCGAGGCGGTAGGGGCCCCGGGGTTAAGGAATGATGACCCCACCCCGACCCCGAGGGGGTGCCGGAGGTGGGGAAATGACCGTTCACCCCGAGGCCGGTAGGGGCCCCGGGGTTAAGGAAATGATGACCCCACCCCGACCCCGAGGGGGTGCCGGAGGTGGGGAAATGACCGCACCCCGAGGCCGGTAGGGGCCCCGGGGTTAAGGAATGATGACCCCACCCCGACCCCGAGGGGGTGCCGGAGGTGGGGAAATGAACCCCGAGGCGGTAGGGGCCCCGGGGTTAGGAATGATGACCCCACCCCGACCCCGAGGGGGTGCCGGAGGTGGGGGGATGACTGACTGCCGTTACCCTGCTGATGACGTTGGGATCAGTCATATCAGATGCCCCCTCGCCCCTGGGGCGAAGCGGGTCCCACCGCTGAGGCCCAAGGGGCGTTCTC
>UESW01004576.1:195379-206364 GCA_900491605.1 Calamus simplicifolius | reverse complement strand
GCTACTGACACCAGAGTCGGCAACCAACGCCCATCCAGCTCCCTGTGCTGATGCCACATGTCTCAGCTCCCAGCTGTCGATGCCAACCGTCAGCTCATGACATCGCTTCCTCAGTGTCCCACTCGTCCCCCACTTCCTCAGCCATGCATGCGCAAGAGATTGCCTCCCATGCATGGAGCCATGCGTGTGCACAAGATCTCCTTCCATTCCTCCGCATAAAGCCATGCACAGCCCTTGCTCCACTTCACTACAGAATCCTAGTTGTCAAAGACTCATACAAGGCTATTCATGCATGCCAAATGGGACTTGCCAAACTCTTTAAGGCAGTCTTAGCAACTACCCAAGCAGCGGCCACATTGAGAAGCCCCCTGGCTTCACCACTGTTCGCATAGGATAGCAAAAGTACAGTATGGAAGACATATCTGGCAAATGCCGTAATGGCCGCTCATGCCCTGCAGCAGCCTGCGATAGCTGCCTAAACCAAAATAGCACCTGCCAACCAGCTGGAGCCACTTACTCTGACAGAATACGGCCTGCAGCCTAACAAGTCACATAGGGGTAAGCTCCACAGCGCCTAAGACTGCCACGTAGCCCGCTAATCCGCTTTTTGCCAAGATCATGGGCTATTACCGATATACTATGAGCAGTTGTCGATATTTACGGTGCAGACGCTTAGCAACTATGAACCCACCTGCCGCTTACGGAGCCGATCCTAACGGAAGATGGGATTTGACAGTTAATCTACAAAGGGTAAGAGGGACTCCCAAACAGGTATATAAGGACTCTGACTCACAACGAGGAGGGGACTGAGTCTCAACTCTCTCGCTTAAATTCATGTTCTCCAAATCGCTGACTTGAGCATCGGAGGGTCCCCATCGGAACCACTGGTCTGGAACTTTTCTTGCAGGTTCCCGGCTGAAGGAGATAGCCCTGTCATTCCTCTAAAGGCCCACGAAGCTTTCCTCTCACCTGATGCTTCTCAACAGTGATTTGGCGGCAACAGATTGGCACGCCAGGAAGGGGAAGCGCGGATCGTCAGCAATGCTATTTGGAGATCCTCATCCCTTTTTACCAAAATGGTGGATCATAAAGATGATGATTACAAGAATCCAAGATGCTTTCGCCAGTTATGTCGGGGGCACTTCAACGGGCTAAGCAACAGAAGGCCAGCTCTTCGTTCCTCCATCCCCACTATCTCGGACCATTCAAACAGAACATCCTGCCACCTCATCCTGAAAATCCAAGCATTGACAGCAACTGTCCAAAGGCTCCAAAAGCGATTGATGACGTTCAATCACCTATCCTGGACATCGGGAACGAATGCTTCTCCAGGCTCTTCTTCACCAGGTTACCTGCAGAAAAGTTCCAGGACCGAAGAGGGTTCTCCGGTGGGACCCTCCGATGCCCAAGTTAGCAACTGAGGTCACAGCTGAAGAGGGGCTTGAGTTAGCCCTTTTTAGTATGAAAAAGGAGGTCTCAGGGAGGAGGGATTCATTCCTTAATGCTAAGGCAGCGATTTTGGGGATTATCGCGCATACCTATTTACTGGGTGGATTCACCTTTTATAGGGGTTGACCCTGGCATGATCACGTGGGATTTCGTGAGGAGGGAATGTCTGCAGAGTTCTTGGGAGTTGCGTGAATTTGCGCTGGTTGGTGGGTCCTGTCTCATCGAAAAGGAAAAAAGTGATGGTTGGTGGGCTAAGTCCCATCAGCCAGCAGGGATGTTGGGTAGTTGGGTCTAGTCACATCAACAACGTGGCCAGTAGTAGGTGGACCTGACATTGTCAGGCGGCGTGAGTCAGATAGGCAGTTTCTTGAACTACTGGGACCATGCTGGGGAGAACTGGGACACCTCGACCCTCCCGGGGGAGTCGAGGCTGAACCCAGCTGGCCAGGGGCGGCGACGCCGGGGCCGAAAGGGGCTGGCCAGGAATGGCCAGGGCCGACTCGGCGGGCTTGGAGAACTCGGAGATGCCGGGGCCAAGAGGGGCCGGCCAGGAATGGCTGGGCCGACTCGGCAGGCTTGGAGACGCTGGGGCCGAGAGGGGCTGGCTAGGAATGGCCGGGGCCGACTCGGCGGGCTTGGAGAACTCGGAGATGCCGGGGCCGAGAGGGGTCGGCCAGGAATGGCTGGGCCGACTTGACGATCTTGGAGACGCCGGGGCCGAGAGGGGCTTGCCAGGAATGGCCGGGGCCGACTCGACGGGCTTGGAGAACTCGAAGATGCCGGGGCTGAGAGGGGCTGACCAGGAGTAGCTGGGGCCGACTCGGCGGGCTTGGAGACGCCAGGGCCGAGAGGGCTGGCCAGGAATGGCTGGGGCCGACTCAGCGGGCTTGAAGAACTCGGAGATGCCGGGGCCGAGAGGGGCCGGCCAGGAATGGCCGGGGTCGACTCGGCGGGCTTGGAGATGCCGAGGCGGAGAGGGGCTAGCCAAGAATGGCCGGGGCCGACTCGGCGGGCTTGGAGAACTCGGAGATGCCGGGGCGAGAGGGACCGGTCAGGAATGGCCGGGGCCGACTTGGTGGGGTTGGAGACGCCGGGCCGAGAAGGGCCAATCAGGAAGGGTCGGGGCTGACTCGGCGGGCTTGGAGATGTCGGGGCCGAGAAGGGCCGACTAGGATGGGTCGGGGCCGACTCGGCGGGCTTGGAGATGCTGGGCCGAGAAGGGCCGATCAGGAAGGGTTGGGGCCGACTCGGCGGGCTTGGAGACGCCAGGGCTGATCAGAAAGGGTCGGGGCCAGCTAGCTTGGACACGCCGGGGGCCGGCTAGGAAAGTGCTGGGGCCGACCAGCTTGGAGACATAGGGGGCCGGTTAGGAAAGTACCGGGGCCGGCTGGGAAGTGCTAGGGCCGACCAGCGGGGTGAGGCCGATTGTCGAGGCCGAGGTAGCCGAGCGGGGCCAAGAACGAGGTAGGCCAGGCCGACGCCAAGGCCGAGGTGGGCCTCCAAAAATTATTATCTTTATTTTCATGGGGTCAACTGGCCCCATCAAATGCCCCCCCACACTCCTTGAGCTTGCGTGCCCTGCATCAGCTAAGCGAAAGGAGTGTAGAACTTTTACCTTGGCATCTGCTTTTTCATGTTAACTTCAACCATGATTCCCTCTAGGTGGGGAAACCCCTTTCCTCTTGCGCTGCCTTGTATGGATATATGCATGCCTTCTTTGGCTAGCTGAGGGCAGCTAGTAATCCTCTTCCAACGCGGAGTCTGAAAGTCTTTTCATGGCTATCCGCCGGCTTGAGGCTGCCAAGATAAAGCCACTAAGGCCGGGACAAAATTACCGAAGCAGAAATAGAGCCGACGAGGCCGATTGGCCATCGGTCGATGACACAGAGTTGAAACCGCTGAGGTAAGTTGTGGCTGCTGGAAGCCTTTTGAACCCCGGAGGGTGACCTGAGAGCTGAGAGTCGTCGGGTTCCTTTTGAACCGTCTCGGGGGTGTGGGAACTGCTGCGAGGGGCGACTCACTGGGTACAGAGCCTTTAGGGTCTTAACCACTCGGGGGGTTTGTGAACCGCTGCGAGTGGTGTCCCATGGGCCGAGATGCCGGTGAGCTCCTTTTGAACCATCTTGGGGGTTTGTGTGCCGCCCAAGTGGCGACTCAGCCGGGTACAGAGCCTTTAGGGTCTTAACCGACTCGGGGGCATCGCTGTGCCGGGGCCGAGTGGTGTCCCGTGGGCCGCGATGCCAGTGAGCTCCTTTTGAACCAACTTGGGGGTTTATGTACCGCCTAAGTGGTGACTCAGCCGGGTACAGAGCCTTTAGGGTCTTAACCGACTCGGGGGCATCGCTGTGCCGGGGCCGAGTGGTGTCTCGTGGGCTGTGATGCCAGTGAGCTTCTTTTGAACCAACTTGGGGGTTTGTGTGCCACCCAAGTGGAAACTCAGCCGGGTACAAAGCCTTTAGGGTTTAACCGACTCGGGGCATCATTGTGCCAGGGCCGAGTGGTGTCCAATGGGCCACGATGCCAGTGAGCTCCTTTTGAACCAACTTGGGGTTTGTGTGCCACCCAAGTGGTGACTCAGCCGGGTACGAAGCCTTTAAGGTCTTAACCGACTCAGGGGCATCGCTATGCCGTGGCCGAGTGGTGTCCCATGGGCCGCGATGCCAGTGAGCTCCTTTTGAACCATTTTGGGGGTTTATGTGCCGCCCAAGTGGCGACTCAGCCGGGTACGAAGCCTTTAGGGTCTTAACCAACTCGGGGGCATCGCCGTGCTGGGGCCGAGTGGTGTCCCATGGGCCGCGATGCCAGTGAGCTCCTTTTGAACCAATTTGGGGGTTTGTGTGTCACCCAAGTGACGACTCAGCTGGGTACGGAGCCTTTAGGGTCTTAACCAACTCGGGGCATCGCCGTGCCGGGGCCGAGTGGTGTTCCGTGGGCCGCGATGCCAGTGAGCTCCTTTTGAACCAACTTGGGGTTTATGTGTCGCCCAAGTGGCGACTCAGCCGGGTACAGAGCCTTTAGGGTCTTAACCGACTCGGAGGCATCGCTGTGCCGGGGCCGAGTGGTGTCCCGTGGGCCGCGATGCCAGTGAGCTCCTTTTGAACCAACTTGGGGGTTTGTATGCCGCCCAAGTGGTGACTCAGCTGTTGACCCAATTATTGATTTTGATGATTAATAAAGGAATTGAGTATATTTATTTGATTACTAGTGGATTTGACAAGTGTTTCAGGGCTTAAAATATTTGATCAATTTAAAGGCATTAAGAAATGAGTTTTGAATCAATGCAAATCATAAGTTTCAAAGTTTCAGAACCTGGAGTCGACACCTAGAATTCCTGGAGCCGACCCCATGACCTGTCAAATATTCTTCTAATTTTTGATACGGTCCGGAGCCGACACCTAGAGTTTTGGAGCCGACACCCAGAGTTTCGGAGTCGACACTTACAGTGTCTCGAGCCGACTCCGATGCGGGGACAGAACGCTTATTTTCTGAGCATCTTGGAGCTGACACACACAGTATTCTGGAGCTGACACCTGACGATGGCGAGCCGACACCTAACTTTTCAGAGCCGACTCCTCGACGAACTCAGAACTTTCTATTTTTGGATAAATGACTTGGAGCCGACACCTGAAAAGTTGGAGCCGACTCCAACCTGTCTGGGATGAAAATTTAAAATGCTAGATCAGCTCTAACGGTAATATTTCCTTTTTACCTAACTTCTAACGGATATATTTTGTTTCAGGTACACTCCAATGGCTAGTTTCTTCCAAAAATGGATTAAGAAAATCTATAAAAAGGAAGAACGCCCGTTTGAAAAATAACACGAAAGGGAAAAACAGAAAATAGAGAGAATATTCAAATCAAAATCCGAGAAGTCTTGAGCCTGAAATCCAAGAGAGAAGTATTTAAATTCAAATCCTTCCACTTCACAAAGCTCAAGAAGAATCCAAGGTGTTCAAATTTGAAAAATCGAAGGATTCACAAAAAGGGGAAGAGCTCTGTTTGAAGATTTTCCAACTTCTCATCTGCAATATTTGCAACGAATCAAAGCTGAGGCCTGATTCAACATCTCCAAAGAGAAGAGGAAAAAAGAAAAGCTCAAATCCAATCCACTTCAAACATGCTTTTCTAAACCTTGTTCATTTATTTGAATATTTGCTCATTTAAGGAGCTATCTTGTATCTTAAACATTATTCTTTCTTGTTTTTTGCTGGTTCAATCAGGGGATTGAACTAGTGGAGGTTGTATACCTCGGGTCAAGCTAGTTTAGCTTGAGTTTAGGGTTTGTGCTGGTGAGCCCGGAAAATCGGCTGGATTCGTTGTGATCCCGGGTAAAACAACAAGTTGTGAGTTGTGATCTTGGAAAATAACTCGACTGTAATCAAGTCGATTATAGTGTGGACCCAAGTGAGTCTTGGGAGTGGACGTAGGTGTTGGATACACCGAACCACTATAAAATCTTTGTGTTTGCGTGCTTCTATTACCTCTATCTCTATCTCCTTGTTTGTGCTTTATATGTGCATTGCATTTAATTTCATTTATCTTAAAGCCAATAGTTTTTTAAAAGGTTAAATTTTTTAAAGAACCCAATTCACCCCCCTCTTGGGTTGCCATCTGGGCCAACAATTGGTATCAGAGCTAGTGCTCATTTGAATCTGATCACACGATCAAGAGCTAAAGATCCAAATGGTAGCTCAAGTTGGATCTTCATTTGCTGAAGATCATTCTACAAATGGACCTCCTTATTTAATGGTTCCAACTATTCATATTGGAAAGCAAGAATGAGGATATTCATTCAAGCTTCTGATTATGAATGTGGAGTGTTATAATTAATGAACCTAGCACACCCACATACATTATTGATGGCTCTATTGTTCCTAAGCCTGAAAGGGATTGGAATGATAATGATAGGAAAATGGCTCAGCTCAATGCTAAGGCCATGAATATCTTATATTATTCCTTAGATACAAACGAATTTAATCGTATATCTACATGTAATTCTGCAAAAGAAATATGGGATAGATTAGAAGTTACCCATGAGGGTACAAACCAAGTTAAAGAATCTAACATAAATATTCTTGTTCATAAATATGAATTATTTAGCATGGAGCAACTGAAACTATAGCATGCATGTATACTAGATTCACCGATATTGTAAATAGATTGAAAAGTCTAGGCAAGACCTATACTAATTTTGAACTTGTTCGCAAAATTCTTAAGTCACTACCAAGGACTTGGGAAGCAAAGTGACAGCAATCCAAGAAGCCAAGGACCTCAACACCTTACCCTTGGAGGAGCTACTTGGATCCCTTATGACCCATAAATTAACTATGAAGCAGCACATAGAAGAAGATGTGAAGAAGAAAAAGACTATAGCTCTTAAGGCTGCAGAAAGTGAGGAGAGCTGCAGTGATAATGATGATGATGATGATGAGACAGCTCTTCTAGCAAGAAAATTCAAAAAATTCATGAGAAAAAATAGACCCTTCCATAAGAAGAAATCTGGAATTAAGATGGAAGGAGAAAAAGAAAAGGAAAAGGACAAGGACAAAGAGAAAGACCCTTGATTTGCTATGAGTGTAAGAATCGGGGCACTTTAGATACGATTGTCCACAATTGAAGAAGACTTACAAGAAGAAGAAGAAAGCCTATGTTGCAACCTGGAGTGACAGTGATGAATCCTCTTCAGAGGAAGAACAAAAAGAAGTTGCAAATATTTGCTTTATGGCAAACGACGACAGCGAGGTAAGTTCCGAAAACCCTAATGATGAGTTTGCATTTGATGAATTATTTGAAGCTTTCAATGAACTAGTAGATGATTTTAAAGTTTTGAAAAAGAAATACAAATCTTTAAAAAATGATAACTCAATTCTTACTAAAGAAAAAGATGATCTTACTAATGATTTTAAAATACTGAAATCTGAAAATAAAAATATGACAAAAGAAAGAGAATCAATTTCCAATGAAAATGATAAGCTAAAGAAGGAAGTTAATAAATATAAGAATATTGTTGATAAGTTTACTTATAGTTATAAAAAACTTAATTTATTGTTAAGCAATCAAAGAGCTATATATGATAAAGCTGGTTTAGGATATAGACCTAACTTAAAATAAAAATTTGTCAAAAACTTTTTTAGAAAAGAACAAAATAGAGATAATGTTACATGTCATTATTGTAATAAGAAAGGCCATAAATCCTATGAATGTGATGCAAGAAATAGTAACAAAAAATTAAATAAAAAGGCAAAAAATATGGGTTCCCAAAGGAACGATCTTTTATGCTACTAACCATGAAGGACCCAAGAAGGCTTGGGTACCTAAATATAAGACTTAATTATTTTTGCAGGAGTGTCTTGCGGCCAAAAATTCAAAGCGAAAATGGTATCTCGATAGCGGCTGCTCAAGACATATGACGGGTGACAATGATCAATTCATCATCCTTGAGAGCAAAAGAGGAGTTGTTACATTTGGTGACAATGGCAAAGGCCAAATCATGGGGTTTGGTAAAATTCAAATAACTCCCTCCACATATATTGAAAATGTTTTATATGTCAATGGTTTTGAAACATAATCTAATAAGTATTAGCCAATTATGTGGTAAAGGTTTTAAAGTATCATTTGAAGCATCAATCTGCACTGTTTCTAATCCCATTGATAATAGCATTGTTTTATTAGAAATAGAAATGGCAATGTATACTTGATTGATTTAGACAATTTGTCTACTAGTAATCATTGCTTAGTTGCTAATAATGCTAATATAAATGAGATTGGTTGGTTATGGCATCGTAGATTAGGTCATGCAAGCACACACCTTATTTTAAAATTAATAAGAATGGATTTAGTAAAAGGACTTCCACAGTTAGATTTTAAAAATAATAAAATTTGTGATGCATGTCAATTTGGAAAACAAACTAGAAATTTTTTCAAAACCAAAAATATTGTTTCCACTTCTAGGCCACTTGAACTACTTCACATGGATCTTTTTGGATTCTCCCAGATAGGAATAAGGTGCATGCAATTGTGGAATGGCCAGTACCTTCAACCTTGACAGAATTGAGATCCTTTTTGGGTCTTGCAGGGTTTTATCGCAGGTTTGTCAAGGGGTATAGTGAGCTGGCTGCACCTTTAACGGAATTGTTGAAGGGAGCCAGATTCGGGTGGAATGATGCCGCACAGGAGGCATTTGATGGGCTGAAAGTCAGATTGACCGAAGCTCCTTTATTGGTTCTTCCTGATTTTGATAGAGTTTTTGAGGTGGATTGTGATGCTTCGAAGACTGGAATTGGGGCAGTGCTTAACCAGGAAGGAAGACCAGTCGCATACTTCAGTGAGAAGCTGGGAGGAGCTAAACTGGCTTATTCGGTTTATGATCTGGAATTGTACGCCATTGTGAGATCCTTGCAGCATTGGCGCCACTACTTGATTCAGCGGGAGTTTGTACTGTATTCAGACCATCAGGCGCTGAAGTTCTTACAGGGTCAGCATAAACTGAGTTCAAGGCATGCGAAGTGGGTGAGTGCCTTGCAGGAATACACTTTCAGCATCAAGCACAAGTCTGGTACGTTGAATAGAGTGGCTGATGCTTTGAGTAGGCGGAGCTTGTTGATTGGCGCTATGCATGTGTACACTCTCGGCTTTGAGAGTGTAAGGGAGGACATTCGTGTGGATGAGCACTTCAAGGAGATTTTGGCCAAAATTGAGGCGGGGGAGCGAACTGATTTCGTTCTCCATGATGGATATTTGTTTCGAGGTAACTGCTTATGTGTTCCTGATACGTCTCTTCGTGTGTTGATCATCCAGGAACTGCATAACCAGGGTCACTTCGGAAGGGATAAAATAGCCTGGTTGATTCGGCAGCGGTTTTATTGGCCTGGTCTTGACCGAGATGTCAAGGCTTTTGTGAAGAGGTGCAGGTTGTGTCAAGAGTCGAAGGGGACAGACACGAACCAAGGTATGTACACGCCTTTACCTATCCCAGAGGCACCATGGCGAGATGTTTCTATGGACTTTGTTGTAGGATTGCCACGGACAGCAAGGGGACTGGATTCGATTATGGTGATTGTGGATCGGTTCAGTAAGGTGGCGTGTTTCTTGCCATGCAAAACCACTTTTGATGCGTCAAAGGTTGCTGACTTATATTTTGCTTCAGTGGTTCGGCATTTTGGTATACCGGCATCCATAGTGTCAGACAGGGACAGCAAGTTTATGGGACACTTCTGGCGAGAGCTGTGGAAGAAGTTGGGCACAAAGTTGAAATTCAGCAGTCCTTATCATCCTCAGACGGATGGACAGACTGAAGTTGTCAACCGTAGCTTGGGTAATCTGTTGCGGGCAAATGTGCATGAATTCAGGAGCTGGGATTTGTGTTTGCCGAAGATTGAGTTTGAGTTCAACTCTTCAGTGAACCGTTCTACAGGGTTTGCTCCGTTTCAGATACTGTTTGGGTTCTTGCCAAGAGGTCCTTTGGATGTTCTGCCAGTTGAGTCGCCAGAGAAGGTGAGTCAGAAGGTCGAAGATAGAGTGTCTGACTTGCAGGAGATACATGCGACTGTTAGAGCCAAATTGGAGCAGACTTACGCCAAATACAAGGCGAAAGCTGATCAGCAGCGTCGGCAACAGTCCTTTGAAGTGGGCGATTTGGTATGGGTTTACTTACCGAGGGAGCGGTATCCACAGGGAGCTTTAACGAAGCTCAAGCCGAAGAAGATAGGTCCATGCCAGGTATTGGAGAAATTTGGTGACAATGCCTATCGGGTTGAGTTACCAGATGATGTCTTCATTTCGGATGTGTTCAACATTCGGCATCTGACCCCTTATGCAGGAGAGAATTCGAGCTTGAGGTCAAGCTTTTCAGAGGAAGGGGAGAGTGATGAGGACATCAGTTCGACCAGAGTTCGGGTCAGTCGAACCAGTCCTTGGATGTTCCTGTACCAGCAACCCAGAGTCAGCAGGCCACGTCAGGGAAGCCCACCAGGTAGTCTACGAAGGTCCAAGAGGTTGCAGAACAAACGGGCTTGAAATTCCATGTTTGGGCGAGTGTACGGAATTGACCCGACTTCGTTTTGACACTTTGGGTCAATCCGGTGCTACTGTGTCGGACTGGCCAAACTTGGCTGGTCACATGGAAACGGGCTGCTGATTCAAAGTCATGCCTTTGGCAATGAGCTGCTGTGGATTTTGGCCATCCGGGCTCGTCTGATAGGAGTTTTGGGCCTGTTTTCGTTTTTAATGGCATAGTTGTAATTTTTCTGAAACTTATGATGTTAGGGTTTTCTCTCTTATTTAGGTTGGTTTTGGGCGGCCGTCAGAGGCAGAGAAGAAAGACGCTGTTTTAGATTTCCTTTTTTTTCTCTTGAATGGAGATGAATGTTTTCTTTTTTTTCTGATTCAAAACAATTGAATTGAAAATTCAATTGCTCTTCCTTTAAATTTCGGATTGTGAGTGATCAAAATTCGAAATTTTCCCCTTTTCTTGTCAAGATTCGAACCAAACCTGGACGAATTCTTTTCTCGCAGATTAGATCGTTCTTGAGTTGCAG
>UESW01004576.1:106445-193288 GCA_900491605.1 Calamus simplicifolius | reverse complement strand
GACGGGAGGAGTCCCCGCTCAATGCCAGTGCTGCCACCGCATCATCGAGATGATAGACCTCGAGGGCGGCAGCCTTAAACCGGGACACAAAGTCCCGCAGAGAATCTCCCTCCTTCTGACGGACGGAGAAGAGACTGTCGGCTACCCTTGGGATTCGCCGGCAGGCATCGAAGTGCGCCGAAAGGCTTTCTCAAGCTCCCGAAGGAGTCGATGCTATGAGGGGGCAGGCGTGAGTGCCATGCACGGGCGGCCTTCCACAGGGTAGCGGGGAAGGCTTTGCAGAGAAGGGCGTCTGAAGTGCCCTAGACTTGCATCATTGCTCTGTAACTCTCGAGATGATCGAGAGGATCCATCGTACCATCGTACGGGTCTATCTGAGAAAAGCGAAACCTGGAGGGACTGGTTCCTCCAATATCCGGCGGGTGTAAGGAGGACGAGTGTCGAACTCTCCTTCGGCTGATGGTTGATCTTCTTGGCGAGCTCATCGAGGCGCCTGTTGTACTCCTCCAGGCGTTCCTCCGCCTGGCGGCTGATCGTCGGGGCCCTTCGAGATGGCTCAGAGGAAGAAGAAGAAGAAGAGGCAGAAGAAGATGGAGACGGAAGTCGGGACTTCCGCCTGGGTTCCTCATGATGATGTGGCTCGGGAGGAAATTTGTTGGGCCATGGTCAGGGGACCATGGCCTCTTGGAGGGCTCACGTCGAGGCTTCCTAGGGGAAACCTGACGTCGGTTGGTCTCTCGCCGATCGGCCTCCCATCGAGGAGAACCTCCCCTCGTCGACTGTTGACTGGCAGGGGGAGCAGTCTGATGCTGGGTGGCCGCAAACTATTGTTGCTGGAGCCTGTGGACCATAGCGGTGAGATTCTGGACTTTCTGGGAAAGAGTCGCCAGCCGCTCCACTGTTTGATCAATGGCCTCCGGCGGCGGGCAGGTAACTGGAGGGTTGGTAGCAGGGGGATTGGCCTCCTGCTGCCTAGTTGGCGGGGGAGCCCCGCTGGACAGCTGACGGAGGCATCCTGAGCTTGCGTCACCACCATGGCTTCTCGAAGAGAAAAGGGGAGAGAGTCTCGCCTACCGAGATGTAGCGCAGGGAGAACGTTCGCTACTTTTTCTTATCCCCCTTCCTGGCATGCCAATCTGATGATGCTCAATCACCTATCCTAGACGTTGGAACGGAATGCTTCTCCAGGCTCTTCTTCACCAGGTTACCTGCAGAAAAGTCCCAGGACCGGAGAGGGTTCTTCGGTGGGACCCTCCGATGCCCAAGTTAGCAACTGAGGTCATAGCTGAAGAGGGGCTCGAGTGAGCCCTTTTTAGTATGAAAAAGAAGGTCTCAGGGAGGAGGGATTCCTTCCTGAATGCTAAGGCAGCGATTTTGGGGATTATCGCACATACCTGTTTACTGGGTGGATTCACCTTTTTATAGGGGTTGACCTGGCATGATCACATGGGATTTCGTGAGGAGGGAATGGCTATGGAGTTTTGGGAGTTGCGTGAATCTGCACTGGTTGGTGGGTCCTGTCTCATTGGAAAGAGAGAAAGCGACGATTGGTGGGCTAAGTCCCATCAGCCAGCTGAGCTGTTGGGTAGTTGGGTCTAGTCCCATCAACAACATGGCTGGTTATGCCGGGGGGCACTTCAACGGGCTGAGCAACAGAAGGCCAGCTCTTCGTTCCTTCATCCCCACTATCTCGGACCATTCAAATAGAACATCCTGCCACCCTCATCCTGAAAATCCAAGCATTGACAGCAACTGTCCAAAGGCTCCAAAAGTGACTGATGACGCTCAATCACCTATCCTGGACGTCGGGAACGGAATGCTTCTCCAGGCTCTTCTTCACCAGGTTACCTGCAGAAAAGTCCCAGGACCGGAGAGGGTTCTCCGGTGGGACCTCCGATGCCCAAGTTAGCAACTGAGGTCACAGCTGAAGAGGGGCTCGAGTTAGCCCTTTTTAGTATGAAAAAGAGGTCTCAGGAAGGAGGGATTCCTTCCTGAATGCTAAGGCAGTGATTTTGGGGATTATCGCGCATACCTGTTTACTGGGTGGATTCACCTTTTTATAGGGGTTGACCCTGGCATGATCACGTGGGATTTCGTGAGGAGGGAATGTCTGCGGAGTTCTTGGGAGTTGCGTGAATCTACGCTGGTTGGTGGGTCCTGTCTCATCGGAAAGGGAGAAAGCGGTGGTTGTGGGCTAAGTCCCATCACCAGCGGTGCTATTGGGTAGTTGGGTCTAGTCCCATCAACAACGTGGCCAGTAGTAGGTGGACCTGGCATTGTCAGGCGACGCGAGTCAGAGAGGCGGTTTCTTGAACTACTGAGGCCATGCTGGGGAGAACTGGGACACCTCGACCCTCCCGAGGGAGTCGAGGCTGAACCCGGCTGGCCAGGGGCGGCAACGCCGAGGCTGAGAGGGACTGGCCAAGAATGGCCGGGGCCGACTCGGGGGCTTGGAGAACTCGGAGATGCCGGGGCCGAGAGGGCCGGCCAGGAATGGCTGGGGCTGACTCGGCGGGCTTGGAGACGCCGGGGCCGAGAGGGGCTGGCCAGGAATGGCCGGGGCCGACTCGATGGGCTTGGAGAACTCGGAGATGTCGGGGCCAAGAGGGGCCAGCCAGGAATGGCTGGGGCCGACTCGCGGTCTTGGAGACTGGGGCTGAGAGGGGCTTGCAGGAATGGCCGGGGCCGACGCGGCGGGCTTGGAGAACTCGGAGATGCCGAGGCCGAGAGGGACTGGCCAGGAGTGGCCGGGGCCGACTCGGCGGGCTTGGAGACACCGGGGCCGAGAGGGGCTGGCCAGGAATGGCCGGGCCGACTCAGCAGGCTTGGAGAACTCGGAGATGCCGGGACCGAGAGGGGCCGGCCAGGAATGGCCGAGGTCGACTCGACGGGCTTGGAGACACCGGGGCCGAGAGGGGCTGGCCAGGAATAGCCGGGGCCGACTCGGCGAGCTTGGAGAACTCGGAGATGCCGGGGCCGAGAGGGGCCGGCCAGGAATGGCCGGGGCCGACTCGACGGGGTTGGGATGCCAGGGCCAAGAAGGGCCGACCAGGAAGGGTCGGGCTGACTCGGCGGGCTTGGAGACGCCGGGGCCGAGAAGAGCCGACCAGGAAGGGTCGGGCCGACTCGGCGGGCTTGGAGACGCCGGGGCCGACCAGAAAGGGTCGGGGCTAGCCAGCTTGGACACGCCGGGGGCCGGCTAGGAAAGTGCCGGGGCCGACCAGCTTGGAGACGTAGGGGCCGGCTAGGAAAGTGCCAGGGCCAGCTGGGAAGTGCCGGGGCCGCCTAGCGGGGCGAGGCCGATTGCCGAGGCCGAGGTGGCCGAGCGGGGCCAAGAACGAGGTAGGCCAGGCCAACGCCGAGGCTGAGGTGGGCCATCCAAAAATTATTGTCTTTATTTTCCATGGGTCAACTGGCCCCATCAGCGACGTCTCATGGCTACGCAACAGCGAGCAAAAGCTTACGCTTGCTCTTTGGTCGCTACTCAGGCCAGCCATCATTTATCTCGCCGAAAATCTCCCCAGCAGGAGATTCACCATCATCAAGCTCATCAGCAACTTAAAGCTTAAAGAGCCACCAATCACCGCCCAAGCGGCCTTCTCTCCCACGAATGGCGGCGCGTGGGAAGGCCAAGTGAGGGTAACGACACCTCCACTCCAGCCAACTTGATTCTCTGGGAGGCAAATCACCAGCGGACTGAATATCCAAATCATCAGAAGGAAACAGGGGTGCTACGAGAGCTAAGTACACTACACTTAAGACAGTATTTCTTTCATTGATACTTGAAAATATCATGCAAGGAAAATCGACTCTGCATCAGCGTACAAGACCAACCTCGCTCAAGCCTGACTCCGATCGGCACCGAAAGCCCGATGTACCATCGGCACTCAAGCCCGACTCCGGTCGGCACCGAAAGCCCGATGTACCATCGGCACTCAAGCCCGACTCCGGTTGGCACCCAAAGCCCGATGAACCATCGGCACTCAAGCCCGACTCCGGTTAGCACCCAAAGCCCGATGTACCATCGGCACTCAAACTCGACTCTGGTCAGCACCCAAAGCCCGATGTACCATCGGCACTCAAGCCCGACTTCGGTTGGCACCCAAAGCCCGATGTACCATCGGCACTCAAGCCCGACTCCAGTCGGCACCCAAAGCCCGATGTACCATCGGTACTCAAGCCCAACTCCGATCGGTACTCAAAGATCGATGTACCATCGGCACTCAAGCTCGAGGCCAGCTCGGCATCGAAGACCGAAAACTAACTCCAGCATCGGCAACAAAGATCATCAGCACAAAAGAAAAAGGCACCTGAGCATGGTTCCAACACCCTCAGGTCACCCTCTAGGGTTAAAGGCTCCCGAGCATGGTCCCATCCCAGCGACTCTTGGGTCACCCTTCGAGTTTCAAAAAGACCCTGAGCATGGTTCCAACACCCTCGGGTCACCCTTTGGGGTTCAAAAGGACCTTGAGCATGGTTCCAACACCCTTAGGTCATCCTCCGGGATTAAAGCTTTCGAGCATGGCCCCATCCCAGCGACCCTCGGGTCACCCTCCGGGGTTCAAAAGACTTCCAAAAGCCACAACTTTGCCTCAGCAGCATCATTATAACCTCAATGGTCTTATTGCAGCCTCAGCGGCTCTATCGCAGCCTCAATAGCTCCATTTTTGCCTTAACAGCCAATGACCAATTGGAAAGCCCGAGGCTAGCTCAGCACCTAAGACCGACTTCACATCGACACCAAAGCCCGACTCCAGTCGGCACTGAAAGCCCGAGGCCAGCTTGGCACCTAATACCTTTGGGATCGGCACTAGCTCTATCTATCAGCCTCAGAGGCATTATTGCAACCTTAGTGGCTCTATCGCTCTACCTCAGCGGCATCATTACAACCTCAACGGTTTTGTTTCAGTCCCAGTAGTTCTATTAGCCTCAACGGTTTTATTGCAGCCTTAGCAGCTCTATCTCTCAGCCTTGGCGGCTTTCTGCGGCCAGCAGCCAACTAGATAAAGCCTTTACATAAATTATGCACTTACAACAGGTTGACAATGCTGGCCACTCTCATTGGCCAATTAAAAACCCCAAGTCAACTCATATCTTAGATTCATAGTTGACGGGCACCACTCCCAGACCTTATGTCAGAGAGAGTTGCTATCTGCCCTAGCCATCCTAAGACGTTGTCAAAAGTTTATGCAAAGCAAACAAAAGGAAAGAGAAAAAAAAAGTCCTACACTCCTTTCGCTTAGCTAACGCGGGGCACACAAGCTCAAGAAGTGTGGGGGGCATCTGATGGGGTCAGTGGGCCCCATGGGCCACAATGATAGAGTCTGGGCTTGGCCTCAGAAAATTAGCCTTTCCTCCTTGGCAAGCCTAGGAAGTTCTCGGCGGGCCCAGCAAGTCCAGGGCGGCCTCCCCAAGTCCGCCACCTATTCTCTCTCATCCGCATGAAACCAGCTCGCCCTCGGCCTTGTATGGTCTCGGACCTGACTCTCGGCACCGAGCTCCCCTCGGCCTTGGCCTCAGCTCGGCCTTGTTATGAACAGTGCCATGCAAGCACTCTATAATCAATGCTCTATGAGAGAGCAAACAGATTGGCCGACACGGGGCATCCACAAGGCACCCGGTGATCTTCCTCAAAGCCAGCATACACACATCACCTCTTAGGCATCCAGAAGTTCCTTCTGGATAAGAGCCAGGCTCCACTGATATTTAGCCCAAAAGTCAAGCTGATCTTTAGCCCCAAGGTCAAACTTGATGTACTTAAGTGTCAGGTCCCGTCACTTTCAAAGAGAAATCAACCTGGTGGCTGGCAATCCAAACTGTGGGGTGGGGCATTCGGAACCGCCTAGAACACTTCTTTCCCACTCTCGGATGGCTTCGTCCGCCTCTTTGAGTGTCCCAGCACCAGTATGAACGGCCACCTCCCAGACTCCACGGCCCTTGCTCTGGCTCCAGACCACGTCGCCAGCCCCTTCTCTCCCAGCGAGCGGCCCCTGCAGTTGAATCACTTCTCCAACTTCATAGTCTTGCTGTCGGCTCTCATTGCCATCTCCAGCTTGTGGTTCCCCAACAACATCATCCCGATTACCATGTCATCAGTCCAAGTCCGACTTCCTGCCCCCCCCCTGACTCCATGCAGTCGGTCCTGACTCAACGTCTTCGGGCAGACCGACTCCACACAGTCGGCCCCGACTCCACACAGTCGGCCCCGACTCCACGTCTTCGAGCAGACTTGACTCCACACAGCCCCGACTCACAGCTTTGTTCAGACTCGGCTCCACCTCCCGACAGCACCATCCCGACTCAACGGAGGCTCTTGGCAATCGACTATGGGTCATGGTTCCTGGCTCTATGCTCCTGAGTCCGGATGGAAGCCCCGACTCCAGCTCCCTGTCTTGGCCCGGGCTCCCAGCACCTGCTCCCAGCCTTATGTGGCACCAGCACCGACTCCATGGACTCAGCGGCAACCAGCCTCGACACCCAACGCCACGTCTTCATAGCCTGGGCACCGTCCGACTCTGGGGGCACCGACTCCGTGTCACCAGCCTTCACTCCATGGACAGCCCGAGAACACCATCCTGACTCCATGCCTTCAGACGGCTCTGGATGATGTCAACTCCATGTCACCACACCTTGTCTCCGACTCCTGGCTACTATCGATCGCGGATCTCCTCCCGGCACTAGCCTCATCCCGTCTGCCGATGCTAACATCGGCACGACCGACATTGACTTCAGTCGACGACTCCATACCAATGCTATCTCCAGATCGGGACCGACACTAGTGTCGGCTGCCAACACCAGTGTCGACTGCCGACACCAGAGTCATGGCATCGGTGTCGGCAGCCGACACCATGTGTCCCCAGGCCCCGACTTTGGACTCTGGATCAAATCTCTCTCTACTGCACTGCGAAAATGGATCCCCAGCGTCATTTCGGAGAAGAACTGGTCATCAACCGACTCCAGGCTATCCCTACTACTGCCGACATCGACTCAACGTCGTCTCCCAGCTCCTGGCCAATACCAGCGTCGGTTACCGACACCAGAGTCGGCAACCGGTGCCCATCCAACTCCCTCTACCGACACTAGCCTCGTTCGACGACTCCAGCCCGATGCTAGCTCCGGATCAGGACTGACGCCACGTCTCCCAGCTCCTGGCCGATGCCAGCATCGGCTACTGACACCAGAGTCGGCAACCAACGCCCATCCAACTCCCTGTGCTGATGCCACATGTCTCAGCTCCCAGCTGCCGATGCCAACCGTCGGCTCATGACATCGCTTCCTCAGTGTCCCACTCGTCCCCCACTTCCTCAACCATGCATGCACAACAGAGTGCCTCCCATGCATGGAGCCATGCGTGTGCACAAGATCTCCTTCCATTCCTCCGCATAAAGCCATGCACAGCCCTTGTTCCACTTCACTACAGAATCCCAGTTGTCAAAGACTCATACAAGGCTATTCATGCATGCCAAATGGGACTTGCCAAACTCTTTAAGGCAGTCTTAGCAACTACCCAAGCAGCGGCCACATTGAGAAGCCCCATGCCTGGCTTCACCATTGTTCGCACAGAATAGCAAAAGTACAGTATGGAAGACATATCTGGCAAACGCCGTAATGGCCGCTCATGCCCTGCAGCAGCCTGCGACAGCTGTCTAAACCAAAATAGCACATGCCAACCAGCTGAAGCCACTTACTCTGACAGAATACGGTCTGCAGCCTAACAAGTCATATAGGGGTAAGCTCCACAGCGCCTAAGACTGCCACGTAGCCCGCTAATCCGCTTTTTGCCAAGATCATAGGCTGTTACCGATATACTATGAGCAGTTGTCGATATTTATGGTGCACATGCTTAGCAGCTGTGCACCCACCTACTGCTTACGGAGCCGATCCTAACGGAAGATAGGATTCGACAGTTAATCTACAATGGTAAGAGGTGTTGGGTAATGGGCCAAAATAGGTCATGAAAACCCTAATGGGCCTTGAAAGCCCATTAACCCCTTATGTATGTGAATGAGAAATTGCGGGGACATTTAGTCCCACATCGAAAAGAACAAGGAAGGAAGGTTCACTTATATGGAAACCTCCTCCTTAAGCTGTGTTCCTTCGGCTCACCATAGAAGGAGAGCTTGAGGGTGATGCGAAGCATCACCCTCGCGCACGCGCACGCGCACGCGCGTGTGCGAAGGGCGCAATGGGCGCTTTGTAGGCGCACTTTGCACTTCGCACGTACGCATCGTCGCGAGGAGCTTGAGGGGCTTTAATCTTTTTGATGATGAAGATCAGACGGTAGAAACTGATCAGGATTGAGATGAGGGGCTGAGATCAAACGATGACTTGGATTGATCACAACCATTGGTGATCGCTGATCAGGATTGATCATGACCGTTGATGATTTGACCGTTGGAAGGTTGACCAGTCAACTGGTCAAGGTTGACCAGTCAACGTTTGACCGGTCAACGGTTGACCATCAGGACCGTTGATAAGGTGTCCCTTCGATCAAATGATAAGTCAATCGAACCGTTGATGATAAGGCGTCCCTTCAATCAAACGGTTGTAGATAAGTCATGTCAAAAGACTTATCTGATAACGTGATTATCAGATCACAATTGTGAAAAGACTTATCTGATAACGTGATCATCAGATCACAATTATGAAAGGGCTTATCTGATCTTCAGATCTTCAGATCACAGCCATGAAAAGGCTTATCTGATAACATGATCTGAAAATCACGAAGTGAATGGGCTTATCAAACATCCTTTGATCAAAAGAATTCGAATTAATTTAATTCGTAAGGTTGCTTCCAAGGGGCATAAGGTTGCTTCCAAGAGGCATAAGGTTGCTTCCAAAGGGCATCTAAAAACCTATAAATAGGACCCTAGACCTAAGCATTTCATTCATCCCAAGCCATTCCGAATTGAGTTCAATTTGAATCAATTCTAGTTTTCTTCTCTCTTAGGCATTTGCATACTTTCCTAAGGATAGTATAGCAATAGTGCATTGAAAAGAGAGTTGCATTCTTGGTTCGATTATTTTGGTGAATTGTAGTGCTGCTTTCATCAAAAGGAGACTGTTGTATCCTGGGAGACAATCGTCATACTGACCGTGAGCACCATTGCGGGACGAAATTGTCTTAAGGACATAGAGTATAACTCTAGCCTCAGTCTGATTCAAGTAGGTAGCCACCATCTGCCAGACATACACACCAACAATCTTAAGACAATTTCCGTCCTCCAGAAGTGCTGCTGCAGATGGCTACCATGCATACATCCGTTCAAGCCGAGAAGCCGGAGAAGTTTACCGGCACTGACTTCAAGAGGTGGCAACAGAAGATGCTGTTCTACCTCACAACTCTGAATCTAGTCAGAGTATTGAATGAAGATCCGCCTGTCCTGAAGGAAGGGGAGACCGACAAGCAAGTCATTGCTGCGGTGGAGGCATGGAAGCACTCAGACTTCCTTTGCAAGAATTATATACTCAATGGTCTGGACAATACCCTGTACAATGTGTACAGTAGTATTGCTACTGCCAAGGAGTTATGGGCATCCCTAGATAAAAAGTACAAAATAGAGGATGCTGGACACAAGAAATTTGTGGTTGGAAGGTTCCTAGACTACAAAATGGTCGACCACAAAACAGTTATGGAGCAAGTCCAAGAGCTCCAGATCATCCTGCATGAGATACATGCAGAGAGAATGTCTCTTAGCGAGTCATTTCAGGTAGCAGCTATCATAGAGAAGCTACCACCATTATGGAAGGACTTCAAGAACTACCTGAAGCACAAGCGGAAGGAGATGGGACTTGAAGACCTAATTGTCCGCCTAAGGATCGAGGAGGACAATAAGAGCCAAGAAAAGAAGGCAGGAGGACAACCTGCTGAGCCAAAGGCCAACCTCATAGAAGGGAAGAAGAAACGCAAGTTTCCAGGCGAAGGCTTTAAACAGAAGAAGGGCAATCCAAAGAAATATAAATTCAAGGGAAAGTGCTTTGTTTGTGGTAAGCAAGGACACAAATCCAAGGACTGCCGTTTCAAGGATAAAGAAAAGAAAGAGGTCAACATGACTGAATCCCTATCCAAAGAGATATCCGAGATGATGCTGTCAGCTGTTGTATTTGAAGCAAACATGGTTGACAAAGCAAATGAGTGGTACATAGACACTGGAGCTACCAGACATGTCTGCTCTGATAAGAGTATGTTCTCATCATATACTCCTATCAATGGCAGAAATCTGTTCATGGGTAACTCCGCGACATCCAAGATAGAAGGAATTGGCCGCATTGTTATGAAAATGACATCTGGCAAGGAGCTTCTACTGAATGATGTGCTACATGTCCCTGACATCCGGAAGAATCTCATATCAGGCTCCCTCCTAAGCAAACATGGCTTTAGGATGGTCTTTGAGTCTGATAAATTTGTACTCACAAAGGGGGGTATATTTAGGAAGGGGTTACTTGAATAATGGTTTATTCAAGGTCAATGTAATGACTGTACACAGAAACCTTGAAATGAATAAAGCATCTTCTTCTGCTTATATGGTTGACTCTTCTTGTCTATGGCATGATAGATTAGGACATGTAAATTTTAATTCATTACGAAAATTAATGAAATTAGAATTATTACCTAATCATGAAATCGATCCACATTACAAGTGTGAAGTGTGTGTTGAAGCTAAGTTAGCAAAAACACCATTTCCATCAGTTGAAAGAAATACTGAACCTCTTGACTTAATTCACAGTGATCTATGTGATTTAAAGTCAATTCAAACTAGAGGAGGTAAAAAGTATTTTATAACATTTATAGATGATTCAACAAGATACTGCTATGTGTATCTACTAAAGTCTAAAGATGAGGCTTTAGAAGTGTTTAAATGTTATAAGAATGAAGTTGAAAATCAACTTGGAAAAAGATTAAGGCCATAAGGAGTGATAGAGGTGGTGAATACGATGCACCTTTTGACAAATTCTGTCAGGAGCATGGCATTATTCATCAAACTACTGCTCCTTACTCACCTCAATCTAATGGAATTGCGGAACGTAAAAACCGCACATTAAAAGAAATGATGAATGCTATGTTAATAAATTCTGGTACACCGCAGAATTTATGGGGAGAAGCAATTCTCTCAGCAAATCATATTCTTAATAAGATACCTCTTAAGAAGAAGGATGTTACTCCATATGAGTTATGGAAAGGAAAGAAGCCTTCCTACAATTACTTAAGAGTGTGGGGGTGTCTAGCTAAAGTAGCTATTCCGGACCCCAAAAGGTCAAGATAGGACCTAAAACTGTTGATTGTATATTTATCGGCTATGCACATAATAGTAGTGCATATCGCTTTCTGTACATAAATCAGATATATCTGATATACAGATAAATACAATCATGGAATCAAGGAATGCAACATTCTTTGAAGATATATTTCCAAGTAAAAGGAAATTAGAAATAAGTTCAAATAAAAGAACTTATGATAATACTGCTAGTAGTAGTCATCAGGAAGAATATCCTGAAGATGAACCCAGACGCAGTAAGAGACCAAGAATAGCAAAGTCTTTGGTCCTGATTATGTAACTTATATGTTACAAGATGAACCTCAGACATTCAAAGAGGCAATGTCTAATCCAGAAGCACCCTTTTGGAAAGAAGCTGTCAATAATGAAATTGAGTCCATCATGCATAATCATACCTGGGAGTTGGTAGACCTACCATCTGGTATGAAACCTTTAGGGTGCAAGTGGATATTTAAGAAAAAGCTAAAAGCTGATGGATCAATTGACAAGTATAAAGCCAGATTAGTGGCTAAGGGCTTCAAACAGAAAGAAGGTATAGACTTCTTTGATACCTATTCACCAGTAAGTAGAATAACATCTATAAGAATGTTAATCGCTTTTGCAGCCATTAACAATCTTGAAATTCATCAAATGGATGTTAAAACTGCTTTTCTGAATGGTGAATTAGATGAAGAAATATACATGGAACAACCTGAGGGATTTATTGTTCCAGGACAAGAAAAGAAGGTGTGTAGACTTGTTAAATCCTTATATGGATTAAAGCAAGCACCTAAGCAATGGCATATAAAATTTGATAATGTAATGTTATCAAATGGATTCAAAATAAATGAATGTGACAAATGCATATATGCCAAATCCCTATCTGAAGGGTATGTGATAATCTGCTTATATGTAGATGACCTGTTAATCATTGGTAGTAATACTGAAATGATTAAACAGACTAAGAAAATGTTGATCAAACATTTTGATATGAAAAATATGGGTGTTGCAGATGTTATACTAGGGATTCGAATCACTAGAACATCTGAGGAAATAATATTATCTCAATCTCATTATATTGAGAAAATATTAAATAAGTATAAAAAGTATGATACTAGCCCGGTGAAAACACCTGTAGATGTTAATCTACATTTGGCTAAGTATACTGGAGAACCCATATCTCAATTGGAATACTCACGTATAATTGGCAGTTTAATGTATGTCATGAATTGTACTCGTCCTGACATAGCATATGCTGTCAATAAGTTGAGTAGATTTACAAGTAATCCAGGTCCAAATCATTGGACAGCTCTAATAAGGGTATTAAGATATCTGCGATATACCCTAAGTTATGGATTACATTATTCAAGATATCCAGCTGTATTAGAAGGATACAGTGATGCTAATTGGATATCTAACACAGAAGATACAAAATCCACAAGTGGATATGTATTCACCTTAGGAGGAGGTGCTGTGTCATGGAAATCTTCTAAGCAAACATGTATAGCTCGATCCACTATGGAATCTGAGTTTATTGCCTTAGAAAAGGCAGCTGAAGAAGCAGAATGGCTTCGAAACCTTTTAGAAGAAATTCCATGTTGGCCAAAGCCTGTGTCTGCAATATGCATACATTGTGATAGTCAATCGGCAATATGCAGAGCACAGAATAAGATATATAATGGTAAGTCTAGACATATACGTCGCAGACATAATACCATTAAGCAGTTACTTGAAATTGGTGTAATTTCTATTGACTATGTTCAGTCAAAGAAAAACCTAGCGGATCCATTAACAAAGGGGTTACCAAGAGATCAAGTAAACTGTTTATCGAGGGGAATGGGTTTAAAACCTATAACTGAAAAATCTTCATAGTGGATACCCAACCTAGCTGACTGGAGATCCCAAGATCTAGGTTCAAAAGGGACAACTAAATTATGAAGAGACTTGATAGCACTAAGGATGTACAATCCTACTCATTCCTATGATAATTGGTGCTACCTGCTAAAGGTACTAGGATAAGCATTGCTTTTAATGATTCTTATGACATGAACATCATGTGGGGTATAGCAGGATACTCTTAATAAGAATCACCTATGTGAGTGTGAACTGGGCCAATTCTATGAGAATTTTAAGGTTTAATTCTCTGAAGCACTCATGAGACCAGGAGTTGTTCGGGGCCAAAATGAACACAACCATGAGAACCACAAGAATGCTCGGGAAGAAGTTGCGTGATTGTTATTGTCTTAGTTTACACAAAACGCTGAAAGGTTCAAGACATCGCGTTCACCTTTTAGCAAGTAAACTCGATAACAACTCACTAAGGAAGGTTCAAAGCCACAAGCTACCTATCCCGATACAACTTCATCCCATTATACTCTCTTTAGTGTGTCTGCATATTCATTTGCATTAAAATCCTTTTATGTGGGGGTTTGCCTTGCCAATCTTTGCTAATCTTTGATCTGAGTCCAATTTCCATTCATGTGGGGGATTGTTGGGTAATGGGCCAAAATAGGTCATGAAAACCCTAATGGGCCTTGAAAGCCCATTAACCCCTTATGTATGTGAATGAGAAATTGCGGGGACATTTAGTCCCACATCGAAAAGAACAAGGAAGGAAGGTTCACTTATATGGAAACCTCCTCCTTAAGCTTGTGTTCCTTCGGCTCACCATAGAAGGAGAGCTTGAGGGTGATGCGAAGCATCACCCTCGCGCACGCGCACGCGCACGCGCACGCGCGTGTGCGAAGGGCGCAATGGGCGCTTTGTAGGCGCACTTTGCACTTCGCACGTACGCATCGTCGCGAGGAGCTTGAGGGGCTTTAATCTTTTTGATGATGAAGATCAGACGGTAGAAACTGATCAGGATTGAGATGAGGGGCTGAGATCAAACGATGACTTGGATTGATCACAACCATTGGTGATCGCTGATCAGGATTGATCATGACCGTTGATGATTTGACCGTTGGAAGGTTGACCAGTCAACTGGTCAAGGTTGACCAGTCAACGTTTGACCGGTCAACGGTTGACCATCAGGACCGTTGATAAGGTGTCCCTTCGATCAAATGATAAGTCAATCGAACCGTTGATGATAAGGCGTCCCTTCAATCAAACGGTTGTAGATAAGTCATGTCAAAAGACTTATCTGATAACGTGATTATCAGATCACAATTGTGAAAAGACTTATCTGATAACGTGATCATCAGATCACAATTATGAAAGGGCTTATCTGATCTTCAGATCTTCAGATCACAGCCTGAAAAGGCTTATCTGATAACATGATCTGAAAATCACGAAGTGAATGGGCTTATCAAACATCCTTTGATCAAAAGAATTCGAATTAATTTAATTCGTAAGGTTGCTTCCAAGGGGCATAAGGTTGCTTCCAAGAGGCATAAGGTTGCTTCCAAAGGGCATCTAAAAACCTATAAATAGGACCCTAGACCTAAGCATTTCATTCATCCCAAGCCATTCCGAATTGAGTTCAATTTGAATCAATTCTTGTTTTCTTCTCTCTTAGGCATTTGCATACTTTCCTAAGGATAGTATAGCAATAGTGCATTGAAAAGAGAGTTGCATTCTTGGTTCGATTATTTTGGTGAATTGTAGTGCTGCTTTCATCAAAAGGAGACTGTTGTATCCTGGGAGACAATCGTCATACTGACCGTGAGCACCATTGCGGGACGAAATTGTCTTAAGGACATAGAGTATAACTCTAGCCTCAGTCTGATTCAAGTAGGTAGCCACCATCTGCCAGACATACACAGCCAACAAGAGGAACTCCCGAACAGGTATATAAGGATCCTGACTCACAACGAGGAGGGGACTAAGTCTCAACTCTCTCATTTAAATTTCTATTTTTTAAATCGCTGACTTGAACGTCGAAGAATCTTCGTTGAAATCATCGGTCTAAAATTTTTGTTACAGATTTCTGATTGAAAAAGATAACCCTGTCATTTCTCTAAAAGCCCATAAAGCTTTTCTTTCATTTTATGCTTCTCAACAATAATTTAGCGGCAACATGATCTATTTTCTAAATACCAACTTGAAGGCGCCACCACCGTATCAATATCAGATTCCACCGCCCTTAGGACAAACTTACATCACTTCGCACTCGTTGCACGTTCGACTTCGTTTTTAAACCTTTCCTGTCCGTCCACGTCTGATGCCTTGGCAGGTACCCATGAGCCTAACTACCACTCCACCCCAATATCCAACGGTATAATATTATAACATGGATGAGTTCGTTTTCGTTAAGGCATATATATATATATATATATATATATATATATATATATATATATATATATATATATGTTTAATTAAGTTTTTTTGAGTTGGATTTGGTTGAATTCAAGTGTGTTTTGGTTCATTTTCAGCTTGAACGATGCCCGAAGAACGGATCTATTTTCTAAATTCCAACTTGAAGGCGCCACCACCGTATCAATATCAGATTCCACCGCCCTTAGGACAAGCTTACATCACTTCGCACTCGTTGCACGTTCGACTTCGTTTTTAAACCTTTCCTGTCCGTCCACGTCTGATGCCTTGGCAGGTACCCGTGTGCCTAACTACCACTCCACCCCAATATCCAACGGTATATATAACATCGATGAGTTCGTTTTCGTTAAGGCAATATATATATATATATATATATAGGGCTTGGCCTAACTTAGTGAACGCCTGCAGTTCCGTATCGCTCTCAATTATGAAGCTATTTTTTAATCGATGCTAATTGACACTAATTTTTACAAACTTAATATGAAACGAAGCAGTTTACGAAAATATAATTAATGTTAAAAACGCTTTCAAATGACGTTTTTAACGTCCTGTATGGCAACTACATCGGAAGCTTTTTTTTTAACCTGCACGTTTGACATCGATTTTATATGAATAAAATATAATTTATTTTTTATAAAAAAATATTTTAAAAAAGCATCACAGTAATCGTGCGGCTTTAAGAATCGTGCGGCTTAAGCTCCGGTTCTATCCGCCTTTGCTGCTTTAAGATTCGTGCTCATCTTGCTTCGTCCCCGATCTTCCGGCGATCGGCGTCGTCGAGTCTTCGCCGTGGTCAAGCAGATCCTTGTTGTCCTCTCCGCTCGTCCTATGGCTTCGAATTCGGCGGAAGCTGGCCGGGCTTCAGGCAGGGCAGCGGCGGAAGGAGGGTTTGTATGGGTGGCATCGTCCCCGTCGCCGGCCGCTGTGGCTAGATTAGAGACTGCCTTCTCTGAGGTAGTGTCCCTCCCAGCTGCGGAGCTTGCTGAGGAGGTTGCTGGCTGGATGAAGACTGCTGTTATCGCTCGCTCATACAATCGATGGGTTCCGGCGGAAGCTTTTCTTAGAGAATTCCGACGCGCCGGAGTTCCAGGAGAGATCATTCCGACCAGCATGGCATTCCGGTGTCATGTGTTCCGTTTTGAATCTCCCGAAGCTCGGGAGCTAGTGTTGCAAAGGCCGTGGGTTATCAATGGCCAGGTCATTGGCATCGAGGGTTGGCGGCCGGATTTTGTTCCGGCAGTGGACTCAGTCCCGGTGGCGTTGGTCTGGGTACGGCTGCCGAACCTCCCCCTGGAGTTCTGGAAAGATGAATTCCTCAAACCAATTCTGGCTATGGCGGGGGAATTCGTTTGTTCCGATGCTGCTACCATGGCGAGAAACAGAGGAGGAGGGTTTGCACGGGTTTGCATGAGGATTGATCTATCTCGCCCTCTTCGTCCTGGAGCTCATGTGCAAGGCCTCAACCAGAGGTTTTGGCAACAGTTCTCTTTCGAGAACCTTCAAGGGCTGTGTTGGAGCTGCGATTCGATCCATCTGGGAGGTCCCTGCTCGCTCTCGTCGGCTCAGGAGGTTCAGGCTTCGGATTCTGTTTTTGGACCATGGCTTGCAGCTGTGAGACAGAGGAGAGGTGCTCCGGGTTCTCAGTCTGAAGGAAGGAGAAGCTCTCGCTCGAATGTGTCGGAGTCTTCCGCAGCCTTTGCATCTGCTTCCCCTTCTTCTGTGGACGGGCTTCGCCTAAGGGCTGAGGGTAGTGGTGAAGGCTGGAAGTCTCCGGTGAAGATGGCTCGAAGGCAGGCAACTTATTCAAATTCGTCCGCTGAAGGCTCTGGAGTTGCAACGAGACAGTCGGGGAAGAAGACCTCCCCTGTTCCTTTGAAGACTGGTGCTGTGCCTGCGAGTGCCGTATTGAAACTTAAGGCTCTGAAGCAGCAGCCAGTGAGAAACGACTGTGCCAGGGAGCCTCCTCTGAACAATGGAGTTTTGACTTCTAATCCATTCTCCTCTCTTGTTTGGAGGTGGGAGATGAAGGTTGCATGGACTGTAGGGATGGGTTCCTGGGTTCCTTGAAGCGGGCCCGACCTGAGGTGTCAATGTCTCCTAGGTCGTTTCCTAAATCGGTGCTCCGGAAGGAAAAAGGAAAGGCCTCAGTGATTAAAAAAGGGGGGGTCGCTGCTCCTTCTCGAATCGGACTTGAACTACCCTATCCGGCCAGAACGGTGATTTTGATCGGTCAAGGGGGCAGCCTATCCAGGATTCTGGGCCTATAGCTAATGTGTTTGACGGAAGTCCTGTAGGCCAAGATCCTAGCTCCGTATTATCTGGTTCTTCTATGGAGATGGATGGGTCTCTGGGCTGTTCAGATCCTCAGTCTGATGTTTCCCCTCCGTTGGCAGGGGGTATTGCTGACAGCATTATGTCGGAGGACCATGGGGGTCCTAACTTCTCCTAGTCTGTAAATGAAGATCCTTCTGTGGAATGTCAGAGGTGCTCGAAAGCCATCCTTTCGTTCCTTTTTTGGAAGATTGTTGCAGCTGCATAAGTTTGATATATGTGTCCTTTTGGAAACGAGACTATCGGGTGAGAGCTTAGCTCGGTTTCGTAAGCAAATGGCCCGATCATGGTCCTCGTATGCCGTGGAGGCTGAAGGGTTGTCTAGAGGTATGCTGGCTCTTTGGCGTTCCACTGCGGTTACGATTGATGCTTTCCATCAGTGTAATCAGCAGATAAGTATGATTGTCTCTGAAGGTGCTTCTGAGCCTTGGCTATTATCGGCAGTCTACGCCAGTACGGACTATAGGGAGAGAAGGTATCTCTAGTCTGAACTTCGATCCCTTCTTGACCAAGGTATTCCTTCTGTTATTGCTGGGGACTTTAACTGCATTACGGAGCCTAGTGAGAAACGAGGGGGTAGACGAGTTACTGGCTCTGCTGACATAACTGAATTCAGATCTTTCATTGATTCTGCTGGATTGATGGATTTGGGATACTCTGGTCCCCAATTCACCTGGTGTAATAATCGGCAGGGTTCAGCTCGTGTTTGGGAGAGGCTGGATAGAGCAATGGCTTCAGCTCAGTGGCTTCATTTGTTCCCTGCGATTACTGTCTCTCATCTTTCTCGAATTGCTTCTGATCACTGCCCTATTTTGATTTCTACGGAGATTGTTCAGCATCAGCGCAAGCAGTTCAGATTTGAGCAGTTTTGGTCTGCCCATTCAGCTGCTCGTGCTATTATTCATCATATCTGGCATCTCCCGGTCAGGGGTAATGCAGTTTATCGTTTATCTCGCCGTCTGAAGATGACCAGGAATAGATTATCCAGATGGAGTAGAGTGGAGTTGGGGGATTTGGTCAGACATATTGAACAGACTGAAAGCGATATTAGCGCTCTTCAGGCTAAGGAAGATCAGGACGGATGTTTGCAGGCCTCGGACCTCTCTTCTCTTCGGGATAAGCTTGCTCAGCATCATTCTCTTCTTCGTCAGCAGGAGGTTTATTGGTGGCAGCGATCCAGGGCTCAGTGGATTTGTGATGGTGATCGTAATACTAGATTTTTCCATCAGGCAACCCTGAAGCGGCGTGCTGCCAATAGGATTCGGAGATTAGTTGATGAAGAGGGCAATTCTCAAGAGGATTCCCAATCTATTAGGGAGATGATTCTTCACTTTTTCCAGTTAAGATGGACTGATTCTTCTGGTGCGGGAGGGCCTGTTACTCCGGTTTCTGATTCTGTGAAAGTCTCTTCAGTAGATAACAGTATGTTGGCCAGATCAATTTCTGCGGATGAGATTAGGGCGGCCCTTTGGGACCTTGGCCCAGATAAGGCTCCTGGGCCTGATGGGTTTCCGCCTTTCTTTTATCGTCATTATTGGGACATTGTGGGTCAGGAGGTGGTTTTGGCAATTCAGTCTGTTTTCCTGGCTAAACAAATTCCAGCGGAATGGAATCAGACCTTTATTTCTCTGGTGCCTAAGCGTCCTGATGCCTCCCTTCCTCAGCATTTTCAGCCCATCAGTCTATGCACTACGCTCTATAAGGTCTGTGCTAGGCTTTTGGCTCGCCGGCTTGCTCTGGTGATCCCTCGCCTAATTTCTGTAGAACAAGGGGCGTTTATTAGAGGGCGTTCTATTTCTGATAATATTCTCATTGCCCAGAAATTTATGTTTGATTTACAGAGAGCTTCGGTCAGGAGAAGTCTAATGGCTGTTAAACTTGATATGGAGAGAGCCTATGATAGACTGAATTGGGCCTTTTTGCGTCGCTCTCTTACAGAGTTTGGAGTTGATAACTTGTTCATTGAGTGGATTATGGCATGCATTCAGACGTCGTCCTTCTCTATAATTATTAATGGTAGTTCAACCAGATTCTTTCACTCTACTGTGGGGATCCGACAGGGTTGCCCTTTGTCCCCTTTGCTGTTTATTCTAGCTGTGGATGATTTGTCTCGGGCTTTCCATCAGGCGCAGAGAGATCGGAGTATTGTCCCTTATTTGGCTGGAGCAGAGGGCCCCTTAGTATCTCATCTCCTGTTTGCGGATGACTGCATTCTACTGGGCCAGGCTTCTATTGTTAATGCGTCGTCTTTCTATTCTATTATCCAGAGATATTGTCAGGCTTCAGGCCAGAAGGTTAATTTTCTAAAATCCACTTTATGTTTCAGCCCGAAGACTCCTAGAGCTATCAGGGAAGCCATTATTTCTTTATCAGGAATTTCTACTCAGGCAGACAGATTGATGTATTTGGGGATTCCTATCACAGGAAGACATCCCCGTTGTTCTGATTTCATCGAGCTTGAAAGGAGGATTCATCAGCGTATGGAGGGGTGGCAGGTTACTGGCCTTTCGATGATGGCCAGGATTATTATCATACGCTCTTATTATCATACGCTCGGTCGTCTCCTCCCTTCCCATGTATCTTCTGTCTAATTCTATTATTCCTATTACTTGTCTTAAGAGGATTGAGAGAAGTTTCCGTGATTTTCTGTGGGCTTCTACACAAGAAGGTCATGGTATACATCTTTTATCTTGGGAAACTGTTTGCATGCCTATCCAAGATGGTGGTCTTGGGATCCAGTCTCTGATTGTTAGAAGGGAGGCCCTCCTTGCCAGACATGCTTCTAGATTCCTTCTAGAGCCGCACTGTCTCTGGAGTACTATAATGCGTGCTAGGTATGGTGGCTGGGTGCCGGATTCTTATATCAGGCCTCCACGTGGTTGCTCCTCCTTTTGGAAGGAAGTCTGCAGATTTGGTCAGGCTATCAGGGGTAATGTTATGTGTATGATGGGAGATGGATCATCTATAGATGTTATTCAGGATATTTGGTTTTCGGATATTCCTCTCTCACGATAGCCCTCTTTTATAAGTATTGACATCCCTTATAACCTTCGGGTTAAGGATCTGATTTCTTCTGATCCCCCTGCCTGGCATATCCCCTCTGTGACCCGTTTCTTTGGGTTGGAGCTTTCCAGACGTATTCTGCTGATGCCCATTATCCCAGGTTGCTCTTCTGACTCCAGATTGTGGCAGAAATCATGTCTCTCTAGGGCTCCAATCAAGGATTTGATGATGATTTTCAGGCCGGAGTCCCAGCGTTCGATTGATGCTGATTGGATTTGGAAGCTTCCCACCCTCCCCAGAGTGCAGCTATTTATGTGGAAGCTTCTGTGGGATTGCCTTCCCACTTGTCTTCTTCTTTCTAGAAGAGGTCTGGCGATTCATCCGTGCTGTCCGTTTTGTAGGGAGGAGGACGAATCCTCAGATCATGCTATCTTTACCTGCCCCAGGGTGAGTTGGTTATGGCAGAGGGTAGGTTATTCTGTAAGGAGGGACGATCAGGGTTCTCCTTGTTCTTCTTTCTTCCTGGATATTCGTAGAGCTTCTTCGCAGAGGTGCAGCTGTTGGATTGCCACGGCTTATCATATATGGTTATCGAGAAACCAGATTCTTTTTACGGACGACCCAGTGTCTTCTTTCAGAATTATGAGGAAAATCAGTTCATTGGTCATGGACTGTGCTCGGGTTGGTTCTGATGTCTCTGGCCTCTGGGGATCCCCTGCTGCTTCGGCAGCGAACCGTCATTCGGTGCTTATCTCTTGGGATCCCCCTCCTCCAGGGTTCATCAAAATCAATTTTGATGGCAGTGTTCGTGGCAGAGCGGCTGGTTCTGGTTTCCTTGTCCGTGACCCTCAGGGAGAGCTTCTGGGAGCGGGAGGTTTTGGATCCATTGACTCCTCCGTCTTGATGTCTGAGCTGTATGCGGCCTGGGCGGGCATTTCTTATGCTGTCAGGACTCTACATGCCCATAGGATTATCATTGAGGGTGATTCCTTGGCGGTTATTTCCTGGTTGCAGAAGGAGAACTGTCATTCTGATCCTACAAACCCGATTCTGACAGACATTCGTTCCATCCTTTCCAAGGTCATCTGTACCCGGATTCGCCATATTTATCGAGAAGCCAATTCGGCGGCGGACTGGGTAGCGTCCTTTGTGGCCCAGCATAATGGATCGTGGTATTGGAAGCCGAGCGATCCCTGTCCATCTATTTTACAGTAATTTTTGTATTCGGATCTTTCTGGGCTGACTTGCACTAGGTTAGTGTGATCGCCCGCTTTTATACCAAAAAAAAAAAAAGCGTAATATCTTTCGAAAAATTTTTTCTTTCAACTCCGTTAACGTAAAATCAATGCCAAATGATATCGGTTTTAATAAAAAACTTCTACGATGAAATTTTTTTTTAAAAAAATAATATTTTTTATTTTAATTTTTTTTATAAAATTTTTGTTTTTTATTTAAAAAAACTCTTCAATTATGTGGTAATTCCCTTTGGCGAGACCGAGACACAGGTTTTAAAGGGAACTCCTCAATTATGTGGCAATTTCCCGTGGGCGAGAAAGTGGGGTCCACGTTCAGATACGCGTGACACGTGGGGTCCACGAGCGGAGGGAAAGAGGGTGCGGAGTGGAGGTGGGTTGGCGCACGGGAGACGGAAGGAGCGCGTCTCAATCACCACGAACTCCCACACGGTTTTCCCGCGGGGCTTCTCGGATGTCTCCCACGTGGCCAAACCTGCCGCCAACCTTAGTACATATCCGGTAGGCTTAAAAAAAGAAAAAGTCTCTCTCTCTCTCTCTCTCTCTCTCTCTCTCTCTCTCTCTCTCTGGGTTTGGTTAGACACCCCGCCACGTGGCCTTAACTTTAGATATGCTATCAAAATCTAACAATTATGAATTGATAACATATATCCGCGTTATATCGTATACATACGATTCACTTACAAATCTTATTACATATTCTTAATTTTATGTTATAATCGTTTTAGTTTACAGGTTAAATCAGAAATAAGTGATACATTTATGCTCTGTTTGATACATAGGATAAGAGAAGATATTCATCATATATCCCCTTTTATCCCCAAAAGCTATAGTTGCAGGGATTATCTCTGAAAAAGTTTAACCAGATGGAATAACCCATGTTTAACCATGGGTTATTTTCTGGACTTATTCCCTAGGGAACCCAGAAATAACTAAAGTTATCCCTTGATGACAGAATGATAATTTTAAAAAGGTACTTATCCCCTTAGCTATCTCTTGGATAAATGCTATCCTGTATATTTATTCTGGGATAACCAAAATGCTATCAAACACTACCTTAGTGCCTCAACAAGATCAAAAGTGTTAGATTTTAGGCTTTGCAAGAAAGAAAGAGAGAGAAAGCATAGATAGCAGTTGTTTGAATTAAAATATGTATTTAAATTCCATTGCAACGTTTTTATATCAAAATATATACTTATACTAATGATACATTAAATGCTTTATATTACTTTTATTAAAAATATATTTATATTAAAGATATTAAAAGTTTTATCAATTTTTATATTAAAAAGTGACAAATTAGACTTTCCATCAATTTAAATATCATCATATTTTCTTCTGATTTATAAAATTAGCATCATTTAGTTTGGTTTAAATACTAAATTTACTTTTTTACAATCCAATGGCATAATAGCATTGAAGAGCAAATAAAATTATTTTAATTTGCTAAATCTGAGAGGAGTCATCAACTGAAGAAAAAAAATTTACAATGCTTTGCTTTCAAAAGTTTTCAAAACTAGAAATAGTTATTAAAGATTTTTTAATGATTACCGAATGCAATTGCAACTAAAAAAACATATGGCACTTCCAAAAGAACCGATTCAATCTTAATATTATAATAAAAAATTAAATAATTAGAATATAAAGTAGCCATAATTTAAGTAGCTTCTGCACTTTTTTTTTTTTTTTTAACCTTTGAATCCCACTCATATGATACGAGTGAGAACCGAGCCATTCCAAGTTAGTAATTCATTGTATTTATTATTTTTGTATTAATAAAAGTTTATATTGGTACGCTTTTATTCTATCTTTGCTCACTTTGGTAAGATGATCAAAATTGATCAGAGGACAATTGGATCTTCTATCACACAATTTTAATTGCCCTGCTGGTTGAATGGGATGTATTGCCAAATGGTTGACATCATTTTCCTTGAGTTAGAAACTATTAAATTTTGTTTGGGATGATAGCACTCCCATTGTATTAAAAAAACTTTAAATTATTGATGCGCAAAGGTCGGGATTCTATCTCTGGCTTTTGTGATGATGATTCGTGGAGTAGTTTTTTAAATCGATGCCTTTTTTTATCGGTTTTAAAATAAAAAGATAGAAATAAAATATATTAATAAAATAATGTTAAAGTGAAAACGTCATTTCCCTATCCCTCGGCTTCGTCGGGATTATCGCCACTACAAGTGGCGATTTTAAGTTCAAGAGAGTGGGATTTCAACTCTGAAATCACCATTTCAAGTGGTTCAGTTACCCCTGATCCCTTCTTAAACGCTAACCGATTTTCTCATCATCTATTATCTTGTTATATCTATTATCAAGATAATAAATATAACAAGATAATTCTGATTGTTATATCTATTATCTTGTTATAGACAATAGATATAACAAGATAATAAGATATAATAAATATAACAAATAATTCTGATTGTTATATCTATTATCTTGTTATAGACAATAGATATAACAAGATAATTCTGATTAACAAGATAATAGATATAACAAGATAATTTTGATTAACAAGATAATAGATATAACAAGATAATTCTGATTGATACTGAATCATTAACCATCATCTAACCCCTCTTTTAATTTGCTAGAAGATTATACGAAGGAAGGGAGGTAAATAAAGATCCGTAGCGTTTAAGTCCTTTTAGGGAATTAAGTCCGTGAGAAAATAGCAACTTGGAGTGTAATTTTGGGATAAAAAAAGTCACTTGAAGTGACGAGAACAACTCAAATAAAAACGCCAAAAATCACCACTTTAAGTGAGTTTTCTACCCCTCTCATCGACAAGCCGAGGTATTATAACGTGGACCTTTTTGATAAAATATTTTGTTCCCACCCCCTTATTTTAAAATCGGTGCCAAAATTACTCTAATTATTTTTATTTAAATCGTAGTTGATTATGTACTGTGATGTAGATGGAAAAGAAATATATATTAAATTACTTCTACCTTCGGTCTTGTTGAATTGAAGTTTTATTATTAGCTTAAATTGATTTGATTAAACTAAGCGAAGCTTCGTGGAAGGCGAGCCGATTTTAAAAGGCAAAATTAGCACCCAATTATGATTTCTTATTTTGATCGTTCGTTGAATGACTAACAATTTGACACAATTCTTTACATGCAATCTATCATATATATATATATACACACTCAAAAAAATCATTTATCGCTTTAATGATATCGATACAGATGGTAAAAATTTTACTTGCATTATCGAATCATGCCGTTTCTTATACCAAAAAAAAAAAAAAAAATCATGCCGTTTCTTATAATTTATTATATCACCATTTAAAGCATTTGGGAAAGATCATTGCCGTTTCTTATAATCAAATCTAGAGTTAGCTTTTAATTTTGTGACCTCAAAAAATGTTTCAATCTAAGTGCCATATGACGCACGGACGGCGATGGCTCTGCCCTTAACCTCACCGGTTGTAAGCAGATCCCTCCAGATAACGACCCAACTTCATCGCGCGCTCGCTCTCGCTTTCTCCCTCTTATCTCTTTGAACTCCGATTGGTCTTTTCCTCGTTTCAGCCATCTCTCACCGATTTGAAATAACGATTTCTAAATAGAAGGGTTCGGCTTTGGCAGCGGAAAGAAGCGGCAGCAGCAGCGGTGGAATTGGCCGCCGTTGTCTTGGTCCGCAATGGATCAGGAGATGGGGACGACTTCCGACGACCAGAGGGTGAGTGGTTTCCATTTTTGGATTAAGATAGGGTTAGGGCCAGTGTTAGCGTTGATGAAGTTTTTCGTTTCTATTTTTTTTTAAATTAAATTTTCTAGGATCTTAGGTTTCATATATTCATTCGAGTTTTTTTGGGGCGTTTAGGCTCAATCTAAATGTACTGTTACTTGAAGCTGATCCTTTCATGACCGCGTAGTATGAGATTGTAAAAAGATTTCATTTTTTTAAGGCGTTTTGAAGCTGGATTAGAGGAATAATTGGAAGTTAAAGGAGCACGTCTGTATGGGAATTTGCGAACAACAGCTGGTTAATATTTCCCTCGATCATGTGGGAAAAAAGTTTAAATTTTGGATGAGGTCTTGGAATTCGATTCAAAGTTTAAATTTTTGGCCTATTTGGAATTTGGTACATCCTGTTCATAGGTCTGATCCTATATATTGGGGCATATAAAGAGAATGAAAAGGGCATAGGAGGTGGTGGTGGTGGGGGTGGTGAGGCAGTAAAGTTGTCGGCATGGTGGTTTTAGTGAAGAGGGGTGGAAGAATATATTATGGGATGCATTTGAACCAACGTCTTCTGTGGAAGATTATATGATGAGAATAATTGGAGCTGCCTTCTTGTGTAGTTGAAGTGTTATCCTAAATTGTTGGGTCAGGGAAGGTTGTGGCTGGTAGAGATTGGCAAAGATTCTACCCAACAGAATGGTTAATTTTGGTTTATTGGGAGAAACTATTTACCATAATTACAAAAGTATGACATATACTTCCAATTTTAGTGTATTGCATTACTTGAGGCAGAAGGTATCAATCTTCATGGCAGATATGTAGCTGTACACTGTTTGATGGTCATGTGTATGGAACACCCTAGTTTGTGTGTTTCTCTATCAAACTCTACATGCAAAATGCTTAAGATTTTGCCAAAAAATTAACTTAAGAGTAAGAAAAACTGGGGGAAAAAACATCAAACAAATAACTTATGAATCAGTATACATTTACCATGAATTCATGGAAAACAGATTTCTGTTAGGATGCAATTTTCGGATGCTGCTTAAGTATAATTCGGTTTTAAAATTTTGGAACAGCTGACTCAGAACTAAATCTCACATGAGTAAATTTGTGCTAAGATTAATTTAAAAAATTCAAGGAATTTGGTGACAAATTTAGTTGCTCCAAACTTAACTCATCTAAGCCTTTTCCCAACTACACGGGGAGTTGCTCCAAACTAATATCTGATATTTATTGTGTTAAAAAATGCTGAGAAAGTTTTTATTAGAGCTCATAAAATTGATCTCATTGCAACATGCATATATCAATAAGCAAAACTGGCTTATATCTGTGAATTTGATATCTATATTAATGTTCCACTTTTGATATCCTACAGGATCAACAAGTAGGCTTGAAACATTTTTGTTTCCATGGTTCTACATTAGAACCTCCTCTCAGGAGGCTGTGTATCAACTTTCATAGAATTTCCCCGATAGATATTGAAAAGATTCTTGGTGTTTAGATATAACAAGATATGACACCTGGATTTTTATAATCCTTTCTTCGTATATTCTACATTATTATTTGCTTTTTTCTTCTGATGCCAAAGAGATTAATTGATGAGGAGAGAAGGTCTAAGACGTAGGAAATAATTAGCAAATAAAATTACTTTCTATTGAAACCTGGGATATGCAAAAAGCAATTGAAAATTTGGTATATTGAATATCTTTCTTCATGCCTTTTTGTTTTCGTGCCTTTTTGTTTGCTTTGTTTGCACGATGCAAGCCCGAGGTTGGTGTTTAAATATTAACCCACCTTTGGTTGTAACAAGAAACTTCACTATTTTCAGTATAAATCAGCTATTGAAAGTTACGGAATCAGCATGCCTATTAGGTGAAATCATTTGGCACGATAGCCTTCCATTAATTTATTCTTAGGAACGCTACACTGGCCTAGTTGGTGTATCTAATAGAATGCAATACTATGATTCACTGATGAAGTGTCTGTTGATCCATACACTTGCAGGTTCACTGGAAGACTTACTACAAAACCTCTGTCTTTTAGCATATCAAAGTTTTGGTGTGGTGTATGGTGACTTGAGTACATCTCCATTGTATGTGTACAGAAGTGTGTTTTCTGGAAAGCTAAGCAATCGTCAAGATGAAGAGATAATATTGGTGTTTGTTCCTTGATTTTCTGGACATTTACTCTAATCTCATTGCTGAAGTATGCTATCATTGTCTTGAGTGCTAATGATAATGGTGAAGGTGAGTGAGAATTTCCTTTAGGGCTGCATTTTTTAATGATTTCTTGTACAATTTGTACTCATATATATATATATATATATATATGGGTGTATAGGAGGACCATTTGCTCTGTACTCTCTCCTCTGCAGACATGCAAAGCTTAGTTTGCTTCCTAATCAGCAAGCAGCCGATGAGGAGCTTTCTAACTACTATAGACATGGACATGTGTCTCACAATGTAATTACCTCTCCATTGAAAAGGTTTCTAGAGAAGTATAAAAGGCTGAGAACTTGCTTGCTTCTTATAGTTTTATTTTCTGCTTCCATGGTGATAGGTGATGGTGTTCTTACACCAGCTATTTCCGGTATTCACATCTCCTTTCTCTATTTTGATCACTTTTTGCATGATGCTTTATGTTCACATTTTATAGATATAATTATGCAATTATCATTTTGTCTGATGCTAGATGTTAACTTTGCCTTTTTTTTGGTCTTTCCCAGTACTGTCATCCATTTCTGGGTTGCAAGTTCGTGCAGAGAAATTAAGTAATGGTATGCATGCCTTATCTAAAGGATTTTTTCCCCTCTAGATTTGATAAGTATCATTTCAGAATTGCTTGTGGCATTTAGAAATTTACTTAATATAAGCTTGCAGTTTCTGAAACTTATAACATGGTGATGCCTTTTCCCCAATATGACCTAAATTAAAAAAGAAATGAAAAAAAGGACCTGAGATATGAACTTTGATACATGAACTCACAAACTCTGATACATGTGCTGATCACCTCTCTTGTGATCCAAAGTCCTACAATTATTGTTACACGTAAACTGGGAAGTGATTATGACATGATGCTGACTCAAAATTATGCATGGTAAGTGACTCTTAAATTTTCATACTATGACTATTAGAGCTTAAAATTTTATTTCAATATTGAATTCTGAACATCCAAATTTTAAGACATTCCTCTTTATATATATATATATATATATATAACAAGATTGAAGCCACTTGTGGTTATATAATAGTGGTGCATGCGTCCTGCATGGGTGTATATGTGAATTTGGTCTCGGTAGGGTTTTTATTGCTTATATGTAGTAATGTAGTAGTGAATTTGCTAATACACTGTATAGCATTATCAGTAGTAGAATGAGCCTAAGAAAATTGTGATCCTTTAATTTATGCGATGATTGTTAATATTGGATTCATTTTATGTGACAGTTAAATGATTCAAACGCCCTCTGGTTGTTTCTATTTCATTTGAGCCAAAGCATGCTTTGGTCATTTCACCTGCTTGAGTACAATACCAATGCGGCCTATGCATATGGACTATATAGAAAAATATATTTATATACATGAATGCAGTAAACCAATATGGAAAAACCAATTATATAAGGTTTAATAAATATAAATGCAAGAAATCTTTTCTTTTTTTAGGCAAAAGGACAATATTCTTTTGGCTGCCCAAAGTGAAATTGTAATACAAACATTTTATTCATCTTTATGTATGGAATTATTTTCTTTTGTATAATACATTTGGAATATGGAGTGATAGTGATGTTAAAGCTATCAACATATCGGCATGTGTCATTGGTCAAACTGGATCAGGGTTTCAATTTCAAGAATCTGGGATTTCCAAAATGAATAATATGTTTGCTTTGAAGCAAAGATAAATATTTCATACATTTTGCTGATGCCAACCAATGGTCAATAGAATAGCATACTTTACTAAACACATGGGCCCAACCATCGCCGTGTGCTACCACACGCAGAGATATGACACTATAAATAGGTACATTAGAGGCATGCTAGGATGTGCCAGGAAACCACAAGTTGCATTGGCTACTTTTAGTTGTCCTAACTGGAAGTGGGCATGATTTGAATATGCGACTCATATCTTTAGTTTGTCATTGTGATCTTCAGGTCAAATTACATCTGCATATTTTTCTTGATATGTATACAACCTGAACATAAATCTTATACCACATAAGGAGATCTAAGCTGAAATGCCATAGCATTAAACAACCCAAGACAAAGATAAGAAGTTCCAGCTTCAAACTTGTTAGGACTTATTGGTTATGGATCTACAATTTATTTTTTCATGATATTATTGTGTTGAACCATACCTTACCTTAAGGAGTTAGGTGCTATGTGTTATGCTAATATTGATGAGGCACGGGATGGTACATGTCTCATGTTATGTCAGACAAGCTCCTGTTTGGCACACATTTGGCATAAGGTTCAGTTTACTAGCATGCTGACATGATGCTGGAATTGGGTTGTTTTAAGCTTTCTTTTCAAATTTAAACTGTTTTTAGATTACTAATGGTCTTAAAGTGTTCTATGAAAAGGGTAAAATAAAAAAGAAGAAATATTAAGGCAACATAGAGTGACCTAAATCATTATGAGTATGACATATATACTTTCTAATTTATGTGCAGTGTATTGTTTAAAGTATTATGCCGCTATGATGCATTAACGTAAGAGAGGAATTAAAATGGTCAAAAGACTAAGTAATTGTAGTATAGGACTGATAATATTGTTCCCAAAGTAGATACAATTCTTGGAGCCCTTAACTGCATATTAGAATGCCTAATATGCTCATGAACTTACCTGCCGGCCATCAGGTTCACACATTGGATGTTATGAAGGCACTGGTATCATAGGAAGCATACAGTACTGGTACAACTCATGGTAATGCCTCATTTACTCTTTATTATTTGTACCATATCACAGATAATGTGAGCTTGGATGATGGGCAAAAGTTTCAGCATTGGAACACTGTGAGACCAGTGTTGCCCCTACAATTGAAGTAACTGGGCTGGAGATCATGGGCCAGTCAAGGCTTAGATTGGGTAATAAGGAAGGAGTGGAGTAGACAATGTTCTCATGATACATCACATTTTCTCCTGTACTTTAATTTCATGCTCTCTTTACCTAACTGTATGTAGTTGCTCAATTCTAAATATTCTTGGTTTTTCAGTTTTTAAGGTTTGAGTAACATATGAAACCTTGATTGGGAAGGTGACTTGGGTGGGGTGCTTATAAAATAAATGGATTCGGCATTGGTTTATGCTTTCAACCCAATTATAAATTGGTCATATGTAGGTAAAGTTTTTTTTTTTTTCTTATTTTGGCTAAACCATATTTGACCTGAACTGAATTTGATCAGACCTGATCAATTGCCACCCTCAAAGTCAATATAGACCTTTCTTTTCCTGTGGTTCCTGATCTTTGCTATCATTTCTCAGTGTGTTGACCTAACACGTTGTTATGTCCTAGTGTCCATTTTTCTTGCCTTTTTGGTTGCATTTTATTTTCCTAAATTGACAAGAGGTATTAATATTACTGGGTCAAATATAAAGTCTTTTTAAAGAAAATCTGTCAATTTGTGGTTGGTTGGGGGGAGAAAAAGAGATAATGGTCAATTTTTTAGTTGGCATTTTAACAAAACTTGCTTAATAGTGACCTTCATAGCTTGATACCTATTTCAAGGACTTATATTCTTGTTTGACTTTGTGCAGAAACAATTCTGAGTGCTCATGCATCTGGAAATGCTTGTTTGTCATGAAATTTATGTTACCTGTTGATCCAACAAATTGCAAGATATCATTATTATATCTATTTGCCATCTAGCTTTGTGAATCTTTTCTTTTGATATTTGTCATGATTGTCTCATTCAGCTTCTGAGAACTCTATATTACCTCATGCGCAGCTGAGGTGGTAATTATTGCCTGCATTGTGCTGGTTGGCCTCTTTGCTCTACAGCACTGGGGTACTCAGAGGGTAGCCTTTCTGTTTGCACCTATTGTTATTATTTGGCTCTTATGCATCGGTGTAATTGGTCTATACAATATCATTCACTGGAACCCCACAATTTATCGTGCTCTGTCTCCATACTACATCATCAAGTTCTTCAGAAGGACTGAAAAAGACGGTTGGATCTCTCTAGGCGAAGTACTCCTCTGTATTACAGGTGAATGGTAGAACAGACTCTTCTTTGAGTCCAGCATAATGTTTATCATTTTCATCCATTAATAGCATCTTCTATATGAGTTGTAATGATTTCTGCAGGTAGTGAAGCTATGTTTGCGGATCTTGGCCATTTCACTGCTTCATCCATTAAGGTATGCTGAGCTATATTTATCTGTTCTTTTTCTCTAAATTTCAATGTTTATGAAGGATGAGAGATCAAGTAGAAATTAGCTAAAAGAGGACTGAATGCCAATTTGAATATGATGGTATGAAAGCAAAAATCTTCACTCAATACAGAGTTGTGCTAGTCACTGTTCAAGCTACTGCCTCCACTGAGTCACTCTGCTTTAGTCAACAGATAAATGCTCTCTTATTATGTGAGATAAATCTGTTGGTTTTTTTTTTTTGTTTTTAAACTAACAGATATGTAAATATGGCGTCTATCCAACCAAGATTCTGCTTTAGTGAACCCTCTTGATATATTGCTATCAAAAGGAAAGCCCCATGGCATCTCTGTAATTTCTGTCATTCATCCAAGTATGTGTTTTGTGTTTAGTTGTAAAATGCCAAGACGCATAAAGTCATTGACTCCCATTAAGGGTTTTGCAGTCGTTTGTCCTGACCCCATTTATTTCATAAACCTTTTTGGAAATCTTTCTTTTTGGTTACGTTCTGTCTATTAGAATCTTTTCAACAGATACTATTAAGTTATGCAAGAATAATTTTGAAATGAGTTATATGCTTTGTTGGGTAAATAATATTATTTGCTTGTGGTAGTAGTTGGTTGGTGGGGTGGTTAAAGCAAAGATTGGATTTGGTAAGGATATCCATCATGATTAACCACTGTATAAAATCCTCTGATGATGCTCAGTGGTGATATGATTATGGAAACATGAGTGGCAAAGTAATAAGAGTAGATACTGACATGTTTAGGGCATTAAGCTAGTTGTTCATGATTACAGGGATTTGCACCTTACAAACAAGGCATAACTTTCAATAACACATTTTTAGAATTCATTGGGAGGCTACATTCTGGAATTTCTGTATTAGAACTCTTGAAAGTGAAATGATGCGTATGGGCAATGCTGTCATGCACTACTAGTATTTCACACGCATTCTGCATGTGATTGAGTCAAGAGAGAAAAATCCTCTTATGAATGGCTATGATCACAAGGATAAATTTTTTTGAAGTATATTTACTTATATTCTCCTTATATCTCAGTCATTTTTAAAAAATCACAGAGAGTGTATCTATTGTGAGTGACATATACATAGCTTGATCAAGAAAGGGTGTTGTTTTCCTTGAGAGGAATCTTTTGAAGCTAAATGTGAGTTGGAGGTGGAGATGAAGGGAAAAAAGCAAGATGCATGGGACCATCCTTGTAGTTTGCATTATGCATACTAGAGATAATGTGTATTTACTTGATAATAACCTACATTCTCTAAGTTCTAGTTTATGTTGAGGTGTATCTCACACTATTCTTCTAGAAATGTTTTCTGGTTATTATTATTTTGGGTCAGGCTTCAGCCAATTTAATTTTAATTCTTAACATAATGAAAAAGTTCATGAAATTTGATGATTTTCATGAGTAATTATGATTCCATGTAAATGTTTAAGAAAATATTTAGAGATTATTCAAATTTTGCCAATGTATGCTTTTTCATTGAGTTGCCACCTATAGTTCCTCTCTCCATTTGATTTTCTGATCCTCAATATGGTCTTGAGTTCTAGATTTTTCTTTTAATTGCATTATCCTTTGTCTTTGGCAAGCCAAACCCCACTCCCCAAAAAAGAAAAAAGAGCATAACCAACAGTTTGATGATGAGAAAGGTAGAGTGTGAAAGAAGTGGTAGAGTAAGATGGGAATCACTGGATATCAAGTGGCTAAGATTCCTGAATTAAGTGCAAGTAAAGACGATCGAGTACACATGACCGTTAGTGAGAGATGAGTGCTAGGCTGTACCAATGCAATTAATATAAAAGCAATGCTAATAGCTATGACGGTTGCCTAATCAAACTGAGATGTTATTCAAGGGAACTGTAAGAAGCATGACTGGCATCTAGAAAGTTTGTGTACGATGATGAAGACTTAGGAGGAGCATGCCGATGTACTCTAGGCCCTGAAGAATGGATTATAACAGTAATGAGGTCAAACAGAACAATCGAAAAACTACATAGTTTTAGGCTAAAGATGTTTGGTAAAGCAAGCAAGTATTTAGGTGAACAAGACACTGAAGCAAATGGATTGTGAAGTTGGCTGGCAAAGTTAACTAGCAGTAAGGTTGACAAGCTAGTGTAGTAAAAGTGATCTCATGTCATGCACCTAAACAACACAACCTTACTTGCTGGACTTGTGCATATGCTTATCTAAGTGGTGTCTTTCCATTTTTTGGCTATTTTAACAATTTTATCTGTGCTTTACTGCAAAATCAATACGGGTCTCAATGAATCAAGTCTATTTCTAAGGCATTTTGAAGCTTCAAGTATCTCATGCCAAAATGTAGCACGTTATTAATGCAAATGGGAGATGAGCTGCCAGTACAGACGAAGGATGGGGAGAATGACGATTTTATCTTGTGGAAACAAAACCAAGATAATAAAGCATACTTGTAGAAAGCATAAGATCATGTGCATGTAGCAAAATTAGTGCTTCATGAAGCTTAGAGAAGCTCAAAACGAAGAAAAGGCTACTGGAATGGAATATGATATATCATGAAAGGAAGACAACTGAATTACTAACAACTGAAAAGTTCAATAATTTGTTGGTTGTTTGGCAAAGTCAACAAAACAGTAAATTTGAAGGCTGCAAGTGCAACAGGTGATTCTGTTGGAAAGGGGTGCCATGCTAAGCGAAAGAGAATGGCATGCATAATTAGCTGAGAGAGACAAAGAAGAAGAGAGAATGACATGCCAAGCAAACGAGGTCAGCATGCATAATTGGTCAAGAGACGGAACAAAAATAAGAGGTGAGAATTGGCATTGTTGGTCAAATTTTAAAAAAAAGAAAGGAGGAGGGGGCTCTTATTTTTTCCTATGAATCATTTTTAAGAACATTGAGAAAAGACCTTTTCAAGATGGTTTATGATGAAGTGCTTTTTTTTTTTTTGTTGCTGCTATTGTCAAAATGAGGCAGAGGCACACTAGATGGCTTTTTTTGCATCTTCATTTTCCTTTCCCACCATTTGTTTGAGTTTCTTCATCCCCCTCCCGCAGGGAAAAAACTCATTCTTCTCCTGTCCACCTCATTCTCTCCTTGTATTTCTTTCAATCCTATGAGGGATTTCCATGCTTGGGAAATGTTTGTACCATAAAGAATCCTCTTAGGTTGAAGGGTGCATATGGATTTTGTTACAAGGGGCATTGTGCTTAGTGGCTGTTGCTTGTTGACACCAGTTGTTTTGGAAGGCTCACATAACCAGTGTTGCTCACTTGTATTTCACCTATAACTCTTTGTATGTATAATTTCCACCTCGTTCATGTGATCTATACCATGAAGTCAATGGCATCCTTGTTGTGTGCAGGTTGCATTTATTGCTTTAATTTACCCATGTCTGGTACTGCAGTATATGGGTCAGGCGTCATTTCTTTCTAAAAATTTTTTTGCTACACGTACAGCCTTTTATGAATCGATTCCAGGTAAGCCTCAATGCTTTCAGATTGTGCACCATGCACATCTTTGGGCATGATGATGTGTCGTGTTTGCATTTTTCTTGCAGATCCTGTGTTTTGGCCTGTTTTTGTGCTAGCCACTCTTGCTTCTATAGTTGCTAGCCAAGCCGTCATCTCAGCAACCTTTTCAATTGTCAAGCAATGCATCTTTGGGTTGTTTTCCTCGCATCAAAGTTGTCCACACATCAAGGTGGATCTATGGTCAGATTTACATACCTGAAATAAACTGGATTCTTATGGTCCTTTGTCTGGCCGTCACTATCGGCTTCAGTGACACAACCTTCATTGGAAATGCATATGGTAACTTTCCTCAACTGTCCATATCAACTTGATAAATGTTATAAATCAAAATAACTGATTTTCTGTCCATTGGTACTGCATATTTTCATGGTTCTGGAAATCTTGCTTACATATCAGTGCATATATCCATGTTAATGCTTGATCTGAAATTGTGTTCTTCAGTTCTAACTGATATTACTAGCCACCACATATATTTATTTCTAAGCGAGAAACTTGTTTTGTAATTTCAGGCTTTGCATGCATAACTGTAATGTTCATGACCACATGGTTGATGGCACTGATCATCATATTTGTATGGCAAAACAATGTCTTACTTGCATTGTTGTTCCTCATAGTTTTTGGATCGATCGAAGCAGTTTATTTTTCATCTTCAATTATGAAAATTCCCCAGGGAGGATGGGCACCGCTTGTGCTTTCCTTTGTTTTTATGGTCATCATGTATGTCTGGCACTATGGCAGTAGAAGGAAATATCAATTTGATCTACAAAACAAGGTCTCTATGAAATGGATTCTCACTCTTGGCCCGAGCCTTGGAATTGTTCGTGTACCTGGAATCGGACTTATCTACACGGAGTTGGTAACAGGAGTACCTGCCATCTTCTCCCACTTTGTCACCAACCTTCCTGCTTTCCATCAAGTTCTTGTCTTCGTTTGCGTGAAATCAGTGCCAGTCCCATATGTTCCCCAGGATGAACGGTATCTCATAGGTCGGATTGGTCCTAGAGCCTACCGGATGTACAGGTGCATTGTAAGATATGGGTACAAAGATGTGCAGAAGGATGATGACAACTTTGAGAGCCAATTAGTGATGAGCATTGCCAAGTTCATTCAGATGGAAGCTGAGGAAACATCCTCAGGGAGTTATGACACATCTCCTGAAGGAAGAATGGCTGTTATACGAACATCTGAAATGTCTGGCTCAAGGCTGGTAATGAGGGACGCTGGTGTGAATTCAAATGACTCTACCTTTGTGAGGAGCAGCAAATCAGAAACCCTCGGAAGCTTACAATCACTATATGAGCAAGAATCACCGGCAGTGAACCGAAGACGTCGAGTTCAATTTGAGCTGCCAGAAGCGGAGTATATAGACTCACAGGTTAGAGAAGAACTAATGGCCCTTGTAGAAGCAAAGCAAGCAGGAGTTGCATATATCATGGGCCACTCTTATATAAAGGCTAGGAGAACTTCATCATTTTTAAAGAAATTTGTCATCGATGTTGCCTACTCCTTCCTCCGGAAGAATTGCAGGGGCCCAGCAGTAGCTTTAAACATCCCTCACATCAGTCTCATTGAAGTGGGTATGATTTACTATGTTTAGCTGGGTGCTCCTTTTATCATGAGTGTCTTTGCATGCCACCAGGGAAGGTAAGCAGCTCAGATAATCAAACTTCAGCTGTAGTGCATCTTTTTTTTGTCTTTTAACTGTATCTGTATTCAGTAATTTGTTTTACTTGGTGAATTGTAACAAAATCCACATAAGGGACTTGACATAGTTATCTTTGGCCAGGTGTGGAAATTCACTTCGGCAAGCATTCCAGTTTTTGATATGTTTGGGAAGTGTAACTTGTCGATATGGGGTGCTCTATGTACTTCTCTGTAGTTAGGTGTGGCAAATTACTCGCATCAGCAGGTTATTGATAAATCCTTATCTCAATATTTGCAAATTGTTCATTAAGCTACCTCAGTTCCCAGACTACCATCGGTAGTGTAGTTCATTAATGTGGTGATAAAAAATCCAACATTTCTCAGCAAAACATGCAATGGAGAAACTATAATATATTGTAGGAAATATGACGAGCATTTTCATAGACAAAATATTCGTTATTTAAGGCTTTAAGCTAGCTGTGGTGGCTTGTTTGATTAAAAACCTTTCTTTGAGAAGAATAAGAAATTCAATCTCAAATAGAGTAAGAAACGGTCTACATTTTCAGTTAGAAAGAACTATCTAGGCTTGCTAAGAGGGCTTTTGATAGAAGACCACGGTTTCAGCTGTCATCTTCTTTGTCAATTAGAATTATTATAAATCTTAATGATGCTCTAGTCATTGCAGTGAAAATAGGAGACAATTGACTGCTTTAGTATGGAAGATGTGAAATTTCAATTGAGTCTCTGCTGTTGTGACTTTGATTTTGAAGAAGACAAAATGCTTAGCATTCTTGATAATGATGTCTGATCACTGGTCTTGAATGCCGAAAGAAGGAAGCTGCTTAATCCACGGTCCCACGCCTGATTGGATGGCCTGAAAAAAGTTCTAAGACCGGAGGGGTGCTCCAGTGGGGACCCTTTGACGCTCAAGTCAGTAATCGGGTCACAGCTGAGGGAGAGCTCAGACGAGCTCTGAGGAGAAAAAATGAGTCCTCAGAAAGAGGGGAGTCCCTTTCTGAGTATCAGGGTAGCGAGCATATGAGTTTGCGTACCTTATTTCTGAGTGGACTTACCCTTTTATAGGGGGTTGACACCTGCACAACCACATGGAGTTCCGTAAGAAAGGAATGTTCGCGGGGTTTGTGGGGTTGCGTAAATTTGGGCTGGTTGGTGGGTCCTGTCCTATCGAAGAGGGAAAAACGACGGTTGGTGAACTACGTCCCATCAGTCAGTGGGGCTGACAGGTAGTTAGGTCTAGTCTCATCAGCGGCGTGACCTGTGGGTAGTTGGGCCTGGGGATGCCAAGCGGCGCAGGTCAGAAGGACGGTGGCGTGAACAGCCAGGACCGTTCTGAGGTCGACTTGAGACAGCCTTGACCCTTCGGAGGACGTCGAGGCCGAGCAGGGCCGACTCGGCCGACCTGAAGATGCCAGGGCGGGGCCGACCAGGGAAGGTCGGGGCCGACTTGGCCGACTCGGAGATGTCGAGGCCGAGCGGAGCCGACCAGGGAAGGTCGGGGCCGACTTGGCCGACTCGAAGATGCCGGGGCCGAGCGGGGTCGACCAGGGAAGGTCGGGGTTGACTTGGCCGACTCGTAGATGTCGGGGCCGACTTGGCCGACTCGGAGATGCCGGGGCTGAGCGGGGCCGACCAGGGAAGGTCGGGGCCGACTTGGCCGACTCGGAGATGCCGGGGTCGAGCGGGGTCAACCAGGGAAGGTCGGAGCCGACTTGATCGATTTGGAGTTGCCGGGGCGGGGCCGCCTTAAGATTTTGATTTTGCCATAATTGCCCTCGTGGCTACGTCAGCCATATCAGATGCCCCTCCGCCTCTGAGCGCGAAGGGCCACGCGCCCGCTGTCCTTTGGACGAGAGGGGCGCGAAAATTCAAAAAATGATTGCTTTTTAGTGCGCTTTCAATAGCTTGGTGAGCTGGCGCATCGTCCCGAGGCAGTGTCGCTTCGAAAATCTTCCACAATCATGCGGTAGGTGGGAGCTGACGTTAGTGCTGGACGCCTCGAAGAGGAAGCCTATTGGGGGAATAGAAAAAGGTAAAGGTTATCATTGCTTCTCCATTTTCTAGGCCCCGTGATTGGTCGAGGATCACGCTCCTTGGGGCGAATCGAGACGGCACGTCTCGGGCACAGGCGAGATTTCCGGCGGACAGCTCGTGGCGCAATAGGAGAGCGCCATGTGGCGGGGCCTCGATTATCGTCGTTCGGAGAGGGGGGTATAAAAGCGCCCCAAGGGCCTAAGGAAAGCTTTTACGTTGCCATTGTTTTCTTCCAGCTTTTCTTCTTTTGAGTTCTTCTGCGACTTGAGCCCTTTTGTCTTCAAATTCCCTTTGATTTCTAGGTTAGTTTCATCTTTCATTTTCACCCATGGACCGTTGTGCCATTAGGGAGGGTAAGAGGCCTGTAGCGGAGTCTTCCCATTCTGATAGCGAAGATCAAACCTCCTTAGCCCGTCAGGTTCCTCGTCTGGTGGGAGGAATCGTCATCCGCGATCGACCAACGGTGGCCAGGCCTCCGTCCACCCTAGCCTCTCCTATTAGGGCAGTTCCTGTGTCCTTCCGCCGTCTGGGACAACCTCCGACGGTGAGTTCTAATCCAGCAGGTCCATCCAGAGTAGCCTCAACCGTGACCCTCGAAGACGTAGAGGCCATTAGGGCTAAGTACATGGTCCCCAGCTTCATCTGCCTGTCCGCGTCGGGGCCCGAAGATAGAGTGACCTCTGCCTACCCTAGTCGGGTCGCTCTATACGAGGAGTTCTTCCGATGTGGACTGCGCCTTCCTTTCCACCCTTTTTTCCTGAACCTTTTAGATAGGTATAGGTTAGCGCCAGCGCAGTTGACTCCGAATTCGATTCGAATCATCTACGCCTTTGTCATTCTTTGCTACTTTCAGGAGGCCCGGCCAGGGTTGTCACTGTTCCGGGCTTTCTACAAGCTCCGCTCCAAGGTGAGGGGGCCTGGTGGGCTTTCACTGCCAGGCCGGGTAGGGCCTTCCCCTTAGGTCTCCTGTCCAAAATTAGGGGATGGAAACCCTGCTTCCTTTTTGCCCATGTCGAGGGGGTGAGGATCGATTGGATGGAGCCGGACACCAGCTCCAATGATAATGCCACTGTGGGGGAGAGAGATAGGGAACTCTTCACCCAATTGTCCAATTGCCAAATCCCTGGCTACAAGGAACTCCTGTCCGAGGAAAACCTGGTAGAAGCTGAGTTGGCCTCGGCGGTTGGTGAGCACGACGTCTGATTCCTTCTGTCTCGATCGGAAAACTACTATACGCTGTTGTTAACGTTTCTCATTTTTGGATGCAGCGATGAAGTTTTTCGCCGGTGCGTTTGAAGCCGCCTTGAAACAAAAGAGGCTAGTGACTGGGGAAGCATCAAGGCCGGCGAAGAAGGCTCGAAGAGGGGAGCGGGTCGGGCCGACCCAAGCCGTTGGAGTCCCTAAGGCTCCAACGCCCGCGGAGAAGCCGACCGAGGAAATGCCGGTTGGAGTGGTCTCGGGGTCGGCCAGGACCGGAGTAGAAGAAGGAGAGATTCCGGTCACTACTGAAGCAGCCGTGGTGATCATGGATCTTGAAGAGGAAGCCCCTGCCGCCACTGATGTGCCCGAGGCGGGGTAGGTTACAGTTGGTGTCAGCCCTCCGGCTGCCGTCGAGCCGAAGACGGAGAGGGCTCCCCCAACTGCCGGAGAGAGGGAGCCAGTCACCAAGAAATCCAATGCTGGGGTGGAGGCGACCAGGGAGCAGAGGGATGAGCCAGAGAGCTCATCCCAACGGTTGGTGCGCCACCCGACTCGTCCTCGGGTTGAGGGTCCGCAGAAGGGGCCGGCGCGGCCGGCGCCTAGGCTCAACTCAATGACGGACGCCGGGCAAGCCGCCCGTCTTCTGTCGAGAGTTTGGACTGCCGAGTCCGAGGAGGAGACGCGGGGATTGAGCCACTCCACGCTTCTGGATATGGTGATGGTTGTCGTTGTCCATGTAATCTTCTAAGTTCTCTCTGTTTACGAACGACAAAGGCTATGGCGCAGGCCGATAGGTACAAGAAGGAGAGCATGGCGCAGTTCCAGAGCCTTGCTCGACTTCATCAGGAGGCCAAGGTTCGGGAGGAGAACCTAGGCGGCCGAATAAGGGAGGTGGAATGCCGGGGCGAAGCCGAGAGTGGCCTGGCATCCGCTGTCGAGGCCAAATTGGAGCTGGTCTCGGATCGGCTGAAGGCCGTCGTGGCACAGAATGAAGAGATGGTCCGCCAGCTTCAATGCGCCGAGGAGGAGGCCAAGGCGACGCGAAATGAGGCTCGAGTTGTTGCGGAGAAAGCAGCCGCCGCGGAGAAGGCGGCGGTTGAGGCGGGCCACGAGAAGGCTGGGGCTGTGGCCTACGCAGATGAGGCCAACGCACGAGCCGAAGAAGCCGAGGGCCGAGCCAGGGAGGCCGAGGAGGCCAAGGCCAGGGCACAACGAGCTGATGTCGAGGCGGGGCAGGCCGTCTGCAACTATAAGGCCTCGCCGGAGTTCGCAAAGGAAGTCCTTGAGGCCAGCCTCGATGCTTACGTCAAGGGCTTTGAGATGTGCAAGGTCAAAGTGTCTGCGACCCTCAAGATCGACAGCTCCGAGCTTGAGGAAATCCAGCCCGGGGAGTCCGACGAGGGGCCAGCGGAGGAGGAGGATGAGGAGAAGCCTGGTCCGGGCAAACCCTGAGGGCCTGTCGTCTGTTTTTTTTTTCCTTCATTCTTGTAATCGGCCTCAGGCCGAATTTTGTACTTCATTTCCATTGTTAATGAAGATGAGCTTTTTGCAAAAATGCCTTTGTGTTTTGCCTCGTCTGTTCCTTCTTTCCTTTGGAAAGAATACTTTATTGTGCGACTAACGATAAGACGGACCCCGTACCTGTTGGTGAGAGGGGACCTTTCTTTTGGGATGTTCCCTAACTCTGAGTGTTGCGTATATTGATAATGTCGTGGCCGAACCATTGTGTTAGGTTGGCCAATGTTGAGATGCATCTTCGATGTGTAAGCTGGCCGCGTAGGAGGTTACTTAAGATGCCCTGAGCTGTCGCTGGCCGTTTGAAGGGAGATTCGTCTGCATTCGAATATTCTAAGGACTTAAACGACCCGAGGGCAACTTAGCACCGAGATCGGCTTGAAAACGCCGGGGGCCGAGTGGGGCTTGACCGAGGAAGGTCTGGGCCGATTCGGCCTGACCTTGGAGATGTCAAGGCCGAGTGGGGCCGACTAGGGGTGGTCGGGGCCGACCCGGCAGACTTGGAAACTGTGAGGGTCGGCGAGCTCTTTTAGAACCACCTCGGGAGTTTGTATGCCACCCGAGGGGCGACTCGATGGGTACGGAGCCTTTAGGGTCTTAACCGTCTTGGAGGCACCTCCATACCAGGGCCGAGTGGTGTCCCGTAGGCGGCGATGTCGGTGAGCTCCTTTTGAACCGCCTAGGGGGTTTGTGTGCCGCCCGAGGCGACTCGACCGGATACGGAGCTATTAGGGACTTGAACCGACTTGGGGGCCTCCTAGCCAGACGAGTGGTGTTCCGTTAGCCGCGATGCCGGTGAGCTCCTTTTGAACCGCCTAGGGGGTTTGTGTGCCGCCCGAGGGACGACTCGATCGGGTACGGAGCTGTTAGGGACTTGAACCGACTCGGGGGCATCTCCTAGCCGAACCGAGTGGTGTTCCGTTAGCCGCGATGCCGGTGAGCTCCTTTTGAAATGCCTTGGGGGTTTGTGTGCCGCCCAAGAGGCGACTCGACCGGGTACGAGCTGTTAGGGACTTGAACCGATTCGGGGCGTCTCCTAGGGCCGAGTGGTGTCCCGTTAGCCGCGATGCCGGTGAGCTCCTTTTGAACCGCCTCGGAGGTTTGTGTGCTGCCCGAGGGGCGACTCGACCGGGTACGGAACTGTTAGGGACTTGAACCGACTCGGGGGCGTCTCCTAGCCGGACCGAGTGGTGTCCCGTTAGCCGCGATGCCGGTGAGCTCCTTTTGAACCGGCTCGGGGGTTTGTGTGCCGCCGAGGGGCGACTCGGCGGGTACGGAGCTGTTAGGGACTTGAACCGACTCGGGGGCGTCTCCTAGCCGGACCGAGTGGTGTCCCGTAGGCCGCAATGCCGCGAGTTCCTTTTGCGAGATCTGGTCCTTGAATGCAAGGGAGAGCAGGCTGTGGCGTTGGAAGGGACCCTTTTATTGCTCGTATTCTAGGGGATACATCATTGATAATATCAGCAGAGATTATCCGCGTTCCAGGTACGCGGAATGGGTTTTCCGTTGAGCTCTTCTAGTCTGTATGCCCCCCGGTGGAGTGTCTCGGTGATACGGTAAGGACCCTCCCAGTTGGGGGACAGTTTGCCCCCCTCCGTAGGCTTAGATACCTCAGCCTTTCTTAAAACCAGATCTCCATGGCGAAAGACCTTGGGATGAACTCGGGCGTTGTAGTATTTGGTCTGCCCGCTGACGAAAAGTCGCCATACGCAGCCTTGCCTGGTCATGTGCTTCGTCGATAAAGTCCAGGTTGGCTTGTATCAATGTGGAATTGTCTTCCTCGTTGAAGGACTCCACGCACGGACTGGGTAGTCCGATCTCAATAGGGATGACGGCTTCGGATCCGAAGACGAGACTGAAGGGAGTCTCGCCCGTCGGGGCTCTGGGGGTCGTGTGGTAAGCCCATATCACACTGGGGAGCTCCTCCATCCATCGACCCTTTGATCCATCTAGCCAAGTCCTGAGCCCTCTGAGAATGGTGCGGTTCATGACCTCGGCCTCTCCTGTTGGTCTGGGGGTGGCCGACAGAGGTGAATCGATGGTGAATGCCTAGCTCGCCACAGAAAGTCTTGAATGCTTCATTGTTGAACTGGTGACCGTTGTTCGTGACGAGGGTGTGAGGTAGGCCAAAGCGGCATATAATCGACTTCCTAGAAGAAGGCTTTGACTTTACTCTCGGTGATCTTAGCCAGCGCCTCGACCTCGACCCACTTGGTGAAATAGTCGATGGCTACTAGCAAGAATCTCCGCTGTCCCGAGCTGGGGGGAATGGCCCAAGGATGTCCATTCCCCACTGGGCGAAGGGCCAGGGGGCTGAGAGCGGGTTGAGCAGGGTAGACGGTTGATGTTGGATGTGTGCATGGCGCTGGCAACCATCGCACTTCTGAACTAGTTTGGCAGTGTCCTCCCTCATGGTAAGCCAGAAGTATCCCTGTCGAAGGGCCTTCTGGGCCAGGGACCTGCCCCCCAGGTGATTTCCGCAGATGCCTTCATGGATTTCTCTAAGGATGTAGTCGGCGTCGGCAGGTCCTACACATCTGAGCAGGGGGTAGGAGAATGACCTCCTGTATAGACGTCCATCTAGGAGGACGAATTTGGAAGCCCTCCACTTGAGCAGCTTGGCTTCATTGCGGTCATCAGGGAGGATGCCATCAGTGAGATAGCGGACATAGGCATCCATCCATATAGGCTCTTGGGTGAGCGGGAGGACTTCCTCGCCATCTTCTATGCTGGGCCTTTCTATGACTCAATGTAGGCGTCTCTTGCGATGCCGTCGGCGGTGGTAGCTAGGCGGGAAAGGAATGTCGGCCTTGGCATTCTCACTCCGGAAAATGTAACTGATGCTGAAATAAGCTAACGGAGAGACCAAGAGCCGAACCTTGCCCAAGTATTGAGTCATAGCAGGGTCATGCACCTCGTACTCTCCGTTGATTTGTTCGGAGATGAGTTGCGAGTCGGTGAAAGCTCTGAGACGCCTTATTCCAAATTCTTGGGCTAGCCTTAATCCTGCCAGCAGGGCCTCGTACTCAGCTTGGTTATTGGTGGCTTTGAATAGAAACGCAGGGCGCATTCTGCTTTCTCTCCACCCGGTCCGGTGAGAATGAGACCGGCACCGCTTCCCTGAGAGTTTGACGCGCCGTCTACATGGAGGATCCAGGTTTCTCCATCATCGCTCGGCTCAGGCTCGTGCCGCTCCACGGAAACCTCCTTGGTCTCCTCATCTGCCCAAGTGCACTCGATTAGAAATCGGCTAGGACTTGGGACTTCAAGGCCGCCGTGCTTGGAAGGAGAGGTCAAACTCTCCTAGCTTGATGGCCCACTTGGCGAGTCGGCCTGAGGTGTCTGGATGAGCCAGGATGGCTCGAGGGGCTGGTCCGTGAGCACCACAATGGGATGGGCTTGAAAATAAGGGCGGAGACGCCGAGCGGAGATGATCAGGCGAAGATGATTTTTTATGTCTTGGAGTATCTGACTTCTGCGTCGTGGAGCACCTTGCTCACGTAATAAACGGGCCTCTGGGTTTCATCAGCATCGAGACGCACCAAGATTGAGCTAACGGCCTCCGAAGAAGGCTAGGTAGAGGAAGAGACTCTCCTCGTCCCTTGGTTTGGATAGGAGCGGAGGAGAAGACAGAAACGCTTTCAGGCCATCGAAGGCTTTCTGGCAGTCGTCCGTCCACTCGAAGCTACTTACTTTCCGCAGGGCCTTGAAGAAGGGCAAGCACCTCTCGGCTGATTTGGAGAGGAAACGACTTAAAGCCGCCACCCTCTTCGTTAGTCGCTGTACTTCTTGCTGGATGGTGGTCTCATGTCGAGGATGGCGCTGATTTTCTCTGGGTTCACTTCGATCCCCCGTTGAGTCACCATAAAACCCAGGAACTTACCTGCCGTGACTCCAAAGGCGCATTTCTTGGGATTCAGCTTGACCTGGAAGCGACGGAGGTTGCTGAAAGTTTTCTCTAGATCGGAGACATGATCAGAAGCGCGGATGCTCTTGGTCAGCATGTCATCCACGTAGACTTCCATGTTCTAACCTACCTGATCCTGAAACACCCTGTTCATTAATCTTTGATAGGTCGCCCCCGCAATCTTGAGACCGAAGAGCATCACTTTGTAGCAATAAATCCCCTTTTCTGTTACAAAGGATGTGTGCTCTTCATCACTGGGGTCCATCCTTATCTGATTATATCCGGAGAAGGCGTCCATGAAGCTGAGGATCTCATGGCCGGAGGTGAAATCTACCAGTTGGTCTATCCTTGGCAGGGGGAAACTGTCTTTCGGACAGGCCTTGTTAAGGTCGGTGAAGTCGATGCAAATTCTTCAGCTCCCGTTTGCCTTTCGCACCATGACCACGTTGGCCAACCAGCTAGGGTAATGCGCCTCTCGGATGTGGCCGGCACTGAGCAGTTTGTTAACCTCCTCATCGATGGCCTTTTGTCGCTCGGGAGCGAAACTCCTCTTCCTCTGGCGGATTGGACGGTGCTTCGGATCGATGTTGAGCTTATGGGTGATTACTTCTGGAGGAATGCCGGGCATGTCAGACGCTGACCAAGCGAAAACGTCTGAGTTGGCCCGCAAGAAGGTTAGGAGGCGATCACAATCCTCCAGGGGGAGGAGTGCGTCGATACGCATGGTCTTCGCCGGATCGTCCCCAAGGGGAAAGGTCAGGAGGTGCTCGGTCGGCTCCCCTCTCCTGTCGGACTCCTTAGGGTCAGGTGCTTCTGGGACCGGCTCGGCTTTCAAGGGGCTTGACGCCGTGTGATAGCAGGGCAGGACTGAACCGATCTCACCTTTCATCTTCCCAACACCTCCGCTAGTAGGGAACTGCACCAGCAGGCGTTGGGTGGAGATAATCGCATCCAATAGATTTAAGCCTGGGCGCCCAAGAATGGCGTTGTATGCCAAGGGGACCCGCACAACCAAGAACTTCATGATCACTGTGCTTTGGCATGGCGATGTTCCGGCTATCACAGGCAAAGATATCTCGCCCTCAACCCTTACCGAATCCCCGATGAATCCGACCAAAGGGGTTGCTACAGGCTGAAGAGAGTATAGAGATAATCCCATCCGACAAAAGCGTCATAAGTGAGGATGTCAGCTGAGCTGCCACTATCAACCAATATCCTTTTTATAGGGTGCTGGTCGTCATAGAGACGGTGATGCCTTCATTGTTTACATTCTCAAAATTCATCGGTCCCCCCCCCCCCCCCGAGAACTACATTACTCGGCCCGTCCTCCCCTCTTGGCCGCTTTGATGAGGAAGCCGCTCCCCAAGACACCATTCCAACTGTCCGCTCCGTGGGGGTGTTGTCGATAGCGGCCTGAGCAGGTGGGGGTCCCATGAGTGCCGGCAGCGATTATGGCGCCTTTTGGACATATTTGTCGAGGTAGCCCCTCTGGATAAGCTCCTCAATGGCGCGCTTCAAGCTGAAGCAGCTATCAGTGTTGTGCCCATAGTCTCGATGGAATCGGCAATAACGGCTCTTGTCGCGGGGAGGACCTTTCTTCATAGGAGGAGGGCGCTGAAGATAAGGCTCGCCCTCGATTTCATCAGGATGGGATCGAGGGGCGAGGAGAGGCATGAGCTTGCTCTCGTCGGGGACGGGGCTTCGATGCCTGTTGTCGGATCGGCGAGGGGGGACGCTCGGCTCAGGGCGAGCAGGCTTGCGGCTGGAGCTCCTTGATGATTCCCAGCGGGTGAGGTTGGCCTCATCCGCGCGGATGTACTTCTGAGCTCGGAGGAGAAGGTCGGAGTAGGAACCCGGGGGCTTCTTGTCCAAAGAGAAGGTGAAGCGGGACGGGAGGAGTCATCTCTTCAGCGCCAGCGTTGCCACCGCATCATCGTGATGGTAAACTTCAAGGGCGGCGGTCTTAAACCGGGACACAAAGTCCCGCAGCGATTCCCCCTCCTTCTGGCGCACGGAGAAGAGGCTGTCCGCGACCCTTGGGATCCGTCGACATGCATCAAAATGCGCTAGAAAAGCCCTTTCCAGCTCTCGAAAAGAGTCGATGCTGTGGAGGGACAGGCGCGAGTGCCAAGCGCGAGCAGCCTTCCGCAGAGTAGCAGGGAAATCTTTACAAAGAAGGGCATCTGAGGCACCCTGAACTTGCATCATGGCCTTGTAGCTCTCAAGGTAGTCGAGAGGATCCATCGTACCATCGTACGGATCTATCTGGGGGAATCGGAATCTAGAGGGGACGGGCTCCTCCAGTATCCGGCGAGTATAAGGAGGACGGGTGTCATATTCCTCCTCCGGTTGATTATTGATCTTCCTAGCGAGCTCGTCTAGACGCCAGTTGTACTCGTCCAGGCGCTCCTCGTCTGGCGGTTGATTGTCGGGGCCCTCCGAGACGGCTCGGAGGATGAAGAAGAGGAAGATGAAGAAGAAGGAGAAGGACACGGAAGATGGGATTTCCGCTTTGGTTCCTCCTGGCGATGCGGCTCTGGAGGAAACTTGCTTGGGCCACAATCTGGAGATCGCGGCCGCTTGAGGGGCTCACGGCGAGGCTTCCTTGGAGAAGCCCGGCGATGATCGGCCTCTCACTGAGGAGAACCTCCCCTTGCAGACTGTTGACTGGTAGGGGGAGCGGTCTGATGCTGGGTGGCCACGGACTGCTGCTGCTGAAGTCCGTGGACCATGGCGGTGAGGGTCTGGACTTGCCGAGCGAGGGTTGTCAGCTGCTCCGCAGCTGGGGCAGCCATCTCCGGTTGAGGGGAAACAACGGGAGGATCATCGGCATGGAGGTTGGTCTCCTGCCCCCTAGCTGGGGGAAGATGTCCCCCAGGGTAACTGACTGAAGCATCCTGAGCTCGTGTCATCATCATTGTTGGGAGAGGAAGAGAAAGAGAAGTATACTGTAGTGTTTGGGCCTTTTTTGCTTTCCACCCCCTACCTGGCGCGCCAATCTGATGACGTCTGATCACTGGTCTTGAACGTTGAGAGAAGGGAGCTGCTTAATCCACGGTCCCACGCCTGATCGGATGGCCTGCAAAAAGTCCCAGGACTGGATGGGTGCTCCGGTGAGGACCCTTCGATGCTCAAGTCAGTAACTGAGGTCATAGCTGAGGGAGAGCTCAGACGAGTTTGTGGGGTTACGTGAATTTGGACTGGTTGGTAAGTCTTGTCCCATCGGAAAGGGAAAAACGGCGGTTGGTGAGCTACGTCCCATCAGTCAGTGAGGTTGACAGGTAGTTAGGTCCAGTCCCATCAGCGGCATGACCTGTGGGTAGTTGGACCTGGGGATGCAGGCGGCGCGGGTCAGAAGGACGTGGCGTGAACAGCCAGGACCGTTCTGGGGCCGACTTGAGACAACCTTGACCCTCCGGAGGGCACCGAGGCCGAGCAGGGCCGACTCGGCCGACCTGGAGATGCCGGGGCCGATCAGGGAAGGTCGGGGCCGATTTGGCCGACTCGGCAGGGAAGGTCGGGGCCGACTTGGCCGACTTGGAGATGCCGGAGCCGAGCGGGGCCGACTTGGCCGACTCGGAGATGCCGGGGCCTAGCGGGGCCGACCAGGGAAGGTCGGGGCCAACTTGGCCGACTCGGAGATGCCGGGGCCGACCAGGGAAGATCGGGGCCAACTTGGCCGACTTGAGATGCCGAGGCCGAGCGAGGCCAACCAGGGAAGGTTGGAGCCGACTTGGCCGACTTGAAGGTGCCGGGACGGGGCTGCCTTAAGATTTTGATTTTGCCATAATTGTTCTCGTAGCTACGTCAGCCACATCAACGTCAATTGAGGAGTTGAGCGGATGAGCCATCACAAAATCGACTAAATAGTCATAGTTTATGTACCTGAGACTTTGAAGTAGCTTATTTTCCACACCAATTGCTAAACTATTCAGCTGTATATCATCTCCTGATCAGTGACTTAATATTTTTTTTTTCTAGTCAAACACGGTCTGATAATGACAAAGGAGGTTCAGTCCAGTTTGATTTATCTAGTTAGCATTAACTGACTGCGCAATCTATTGTTCATGCGAGGATTCTTCTTACTTTGTCAACATCTGACTCGTTCAATCTCTTAATACCTATCATTTGTGGTGAACTGTTCTTATGAGTGTTCAACATTCCAAATTTTTTTGGTGTGATCAATAGAGAACAGAAGGCAACCAACCATTTTGTTGCAACTGTGCAGTCAAGCAGACTTCTTTTGCCATGCATTAGATTTTCTTGAACGCTCTCAAACTGAGTCTTTGCACTTGTTCTTTCGCAACCCAACTAGGACCTGGATAATATGGTGAACTTTTTTAGCACTCTGCTCTTATTAGAGATGCAAGGTTGGCATGCGGCTAATCTCGAGATGAGTAGCAGGGATATCTGAGCATCTTGAAAAGGTCTAGCTCTCAGCAGGTGCATGAATGTTGGAACATGTAGAAAATAGAGTACCAAGGACTGACTAGAACTGATATAGGTTGTTTTTTTCCCTTCTCCCCTCCTCTTCTTAAAAATATATACATCCTCATTTTTGGGTACTGCATTTTTGTCTTTTTTTTTTTTTTGTTTGGGTTTTGGTTAAGGTGGATATTTGAACATATCTAGTGTAAATACATGCTGCAGAAGTATCCAAGGGAATATCACTTCTCTTATTTCTTGTAAATAGCAAAATCGAAGCCCTGGTCTATTTAGGAAAGAGAAGAATATTTATCAAACAAATGAAAAACCAGCATGTGGAAATAGGACAAATAAAATCGCATTCCAAAGCTCAAATCTTAGGTAATTTTGTTACCGTTGTTGGAGGTTAGTTGATAACTGTTAGTTTCCTCAACGGTAGGGGTCAGAAATCAACTAATTGTTGGCCTTCAACAACTACTAATTGATCCTCAATGGTCTTACCAAGTAAATCTTAGAATAAATGTCGCAATGCCTTTTCCCATCATCTCAGAAAAAAATTCTCTGAAATCACTGGATCCCTGCAAAATTCCATGCATTAGGCTTAAGGGAAGGGATGCCACATCAAAAATTGTCTTGAATTTAATAACCTTCACAAATTTTCTCGCTCTCAGGCTTTTGGGGAAGTGATGGACGAGCATGGCGGCAGGTGCAAATAGCTTGTTTCTTGTGATGCTTGCTACCCTACCCCTGTAGTACCCTGGGAACATGATGAATCCTTGTAATCAGCTTGGCAGAGAAGGCAAGGACAAAAGGATTAGAATAGGATTAGTTTTTAAACCGGTGCCTTTTGGCACCGGTTTTAAACAAAGGAGTGGGAAAAAATTTTTATCAAAATAGTTTAAAGTAGAAAAATTTTTATCAAATTTCTACATCGATTCCCCACTCGAAGCCTCCCAGCGATCCTAATCCTCTATTGTCTATTATCAAGATAATAGGTATAACAAGATAATTCTGATTGTTATATCTATTATCTTGTTATAGATAATAGATATAACAAGATAATTCTAATTAACAAGATAATAGATATAACAAGATAATTTTGATTAACAAGATAATAGATATAACAAGATAATTCTGATTGATACTGAATCATTAACCACCATCTAACCCTTCTTTTGATTTGCTAGAAGATTATGCGAAGGGAGGGATCGTAGCGTTTAAGTCCCCATAGGAAAGTAAGTCCAGAGAAAGTCGTCATTAGGAGTGGCGATTTCGGATAGAAATCGCCACTTCAAGTGGTGGATTCAACTCAAATGAAATCGTCATTTAAGTGGCGATTTCAATTTAATAAAATCGCCACTTCAAATGGCGATTTCTACTCAGTCTTGCTCGGGGCCGAGCCGAGGAACGATGACGTAGAATAGAAAACGTCATTTGATAAAATCTTTTGTTCTCATCCCTTTGTTTTAAAACCGGTGCCAAAAGGCACTGGTTTAAAAAACTACTCTTGGAATAGACTGCTCAGCCTGGGTTCCCTCTTGGACAGCACACCATTTCGAACATATTTTTCCTCTGTTTCCAGAAAACCACATCAGATACCAAAACCAGCAACCAAAGCACCTGCTCAAAGAAGAGCATGCATGCCAAATCCGGCGCCTTCATCTTTTTTTCAGAATGATTGAGAACTGCATCATCTGAACGTTTCAAACTTGGAATGTTAGAATTCAGAATCAAAGTAATAATACATGTGATTTTTTAACTGAATTTTCATGCTCACATAATTCAAAGTACAGAAATCCTGCATCTAATTCAATGCACAAATGCACCAGCAATGGCCAGACTAATGCCACAAATATAAAATTTTCAGGAATGCTAAATGCTAATTTCCAACACCACTGGTATTATTGTTGGAAATAGTGTCCCTAAAATTAGATGTATTTATATTTTTAATTTTTTAAATTAATAAAAAAAAGTATTTTTTTCAATCTTGTCTCGTTTATATGAAAATTTAAAATATATTATGAGGTTATAATTTTAGTATAATGTATACAAGATGATTAAAATTATAGCTAATATATTTAAATATGACCGTGATTGATAGAAGTATGGATCTTCTATCGCTAATCACTAATACAGTCCAAGAATATGATAATCTTATCTGGATTGTTGTATAAAGACACTTAGTGGAGGTATTATATATAATAAGATTTTATAGGACTTGGGCCGACATAATTTGAATCTTTATTTAAGATCATTATAAAGAATTTAATTTATGTCACAAGATGATCATATGTAAATCAACTTTAATTTGATTTAATCATAGACTCCTTGATCGTACTATTGGATTTTTGATTTGTTTGTTAAACTCATTTGATGTTGGGCCTAATACTTACATCTTGGAGGTTTAATAACACATTGGGCTGAAAATGTGATTTAAATATATGGAATCCATGGCTTTTGAAAAGAAGTTTAAAATTGATTCCCTTAAGTGTATTATGTAGCTAAACAGTTATCTGTTTAACTGTGAATCAACAAGAGATAATTAGAGGGGTACGATTTTTTCATCTAGCTCTAATTATGAACTAATTATGGAGGGTTGAATTACATGTAATGATTATATAAGTGGATGACTCAAGTTTTTAAGTAAAATTAATCTGTAATTAGTACAGCCTCAAATTTTTAGTGGAATAATTTAAATGAATAAATAATTAAAGAGTTTTAATTGAGTTTATTCAAGTTTATTAGAGCTTGAAATTATGGGTCCATAGTTCCAGCCTTAGGTTAATTGCATTGAATACTTTTGGATTAAATAATTAATATGATTAATTATTTATTTTTTTCAAATAGAATATTTATTAAAATTTTATAATAAAGAGTTTATTATGAAGATAAATAATCAATTTGATTGATTATTTTTCTCATAATTATTTTGATACAATAAATTAGGAAGGCTATGGTAGTACCTCGAATCTCTGTTTTAACGGAATATTAGGATAGCATCGTAAAGGAGATGCGTTTGACCCAACTACCTAGGATCCGGAGAACACAATAGGATGCTAAGTAGCATTTGATTACAGTTATTGCAACCATCCTTGATATATTTATTTATTTATTTTTCCTCCCATGTCACGTGTTACTTCTTGTTGAAACGGACGTCCATTTCTTGTTGGAAGTGTTCTAAGGAGAAATCACTAAACAGATTCTTGTTGGAAGTGTTCCAAGGAGAAATCATCAAACAGATTCTTGTTGGAAGCGTTCCAGAGAGATCACAATTGGAAATCATGCGTTGGTGAGAGAAAAGTGGTTGGTGAGAGAAAATCCCAAACAACTTGGGCGTGCGTGTTGGGTTTTCTTAATTGGTGGAGGAAGAAAAATCCCACCAAATCCTTAATTTAGTTAAGGACAAATCCCAAACGTTGGGAAGAAAATTATGTGTGAGAAAAATCTCAAGGTTTGGGACAAATCCCAAACATTGGCAGTAGAAAAAATCACGAAGTCAATTGGCCTAAGCCTACTACAAATAGTTTGGCCATAAGATGGCCGGACATGGGAATTGGCCTAAAATGTTGGGCCTAACTCAAAACTCACGGTCATTGAAATAAAATAATTTATTTGATGAATTATTTTTTATCATATCATATAGAAATTAGAAATACCATCCTATGCATCATAACATGTGACTCATTGTATTTATTATTTTATTTTAGTTTAATAAATTAGACTAGGACATGTGAATAATGTACCCAATAGAATTTTTCATAAAATGTTATGGGTTTTCATAAAATTTCTTCATAAAATGTTTAAAAGAAATTTAATGAATAACAATTTGTATAATTGTGACAAGTTGAATACCTTAAAGCTATTGATTAGGACTATTTGACTAATTATAATTATACCTATTGTATAGGTCTTAGTTAATGAACAAAGACAATATTATTATGATTCTAAACATATTTAAAAAGGGGTTTTAAATTGATGGTTTGGAACTATAATATTAAGAATTTGATTCTTAAATAAAGTTATGAAATTAAAAATAGTCTTAAGTTAAGTTAATATATGATATTAATTTAATAATGAGATTATTAAATCTAAGACTAATTTATTTAATTTCATAAATAACAAGAATATGATTCTTTATATAGAAATTAATTTCAAGGGTTAATATGTGATATTAAATTTTAATAATATGATTATTAAATTTTTTAATATTAATTTATAAAAAGGTAATAGCTATCTTAAAATATTTACAAGAATTCGATTCTTGAGAGAATTAAACTTATAGATTAAATATACATCAGATGATAAGATTTAAATGTTATTAAATTTAATTCATAAAGATACAAGATTATCTTTATATAATAAAATATAATTTTACTTTAATAATGAGTAATTGATAAATTTATTGGTCTCCACCATTGGTTTAGTATCGTGAGAGTTGAATGACGCCTTGAGGCGCTTTGATTTCGTCCCTCTATGGGTGGTGTCCGTTCAATTCAATAACAAGGCTAGATCTCTTATGATAGAATTTTTAGATGTATTTCAAGCTTGACCTATCCTACGGCGGCACGCTTGGGTTAAGTCTAGAAATCTGAAATGATGGATCTTACTTATAAAGATATAGATCAAATGTGTTGATTATATCTTTGACCAAACCTTTTCTAATTCGGTAGTTAATGAGTGTGGAAATAAAGAGTTATTTCAGAAACATACTTATTAATCAAGAAGAGTCTCGGTTTAACTAAGTGTGCGAGTTGACTTACCCTACGGCAGACTTGTACATGGCTAGTTGAATTATCGAGGGAATAGAATATGGGTTTTTCTTGTATTTTTTAAATCATTTAATTATTTTTTTAAATCTCTATTTTAAAAAATTATAAACATTCATCTTGACTAATTTTTCAGAAAATGGCTTTGAACAATCCCATTACTTCTATGCTTTCTAGCAACACCCTAACTAAGAAAAACTATCTCAAATGTAAATATGATCTTGACATCATTTTGACTATTGAGAATATCAAATTTGGTATCACTGAGCCAACCCTGGTCATAATGTTAGAGAACATTATGATAAGTGGCAAGTTGCCACCAACCAAAAAAAGAAGAAAAATAATAAATATGATTTACTTGTACTCGAAGCTTGTCTAGTAGAGGTTGATACCTCGGATAATTGATTCAGCGGCGGCGACAAATCATGTTTGTTCTTTTATGCAACTCCTTAGTTCTTCGAGAGAGAGCTTTCTGATAGTGAGTTGACAATGAGGATTGGCAATGGGGCTACGGTATCGGCCAAGGCAGTTGGAACAGCCTGTCTTTCGTTTGGAGAGAAATTTCTTATTCTGAATATTGTTTATTTCATTCCAAACTTTTCTAGAAATTTAATTTCAATTTCTAAACTTCATGAACAATGTTATGGAATTTCATTTAATGAAAATATTATTTCAGTTTCAAGAAATGGTCTTGAAATTTGTCATGGATATTTAATCGATGGGTTATATATTTTATTGCCTTATGAAAATGTTTCTTACAATATCGAACTGTTTAAAGTAGCTAATCCTAAGTCTAACAAAAGATAAAAGATAATAAACAGTGATAATGAAGCATATCTCTGGCACCTTAGGTTTGGTCACATTAACTTTAATAGGATAAACAGACTTGTGAAGGATGGTCCTCTGAGAGAGCTAAGTGTTGGCACTCTTTCTATCTGTGAGTCCTGTTTAGAAGGTAAAATAACCAAAAACCTTTCTCCACAAAGGGCCAAAGGGCTAATGAACCACTAGAGCTAGTACATTCTGATGTGTGGACCATTCAACATACAAGCTAGAGATGGTTATGAGTACTCTTTACTTTCATTGATGATTACTCAAGATATGGTTTCATTTACCTAATGCAAAGAAAGTATGAGACTTTTGAAAAGTTTCAAAAATTTCGAGCAGAAGTTGAAAAATAATTAAGTAAATTACTGAAAACACTGCAATCAGATCGAGGTGTAGAATACCTTGATATAGAATTCAAGGATTACCTTATTGAGCATGGAATTGTTTCACAGCTCACAGCTCCGGAAACTCCACAGCAAAATGATGTTGCAGAAAGGAGGAACCAGACATTGTTAGATATAATCAAATTAATGATTAGTTATTCCTCACTACCGATATCATTTTGGGGATATGCCTTACAGACGACAATGCATATTTGGAATGTTGTACCATCTAAATCTGTATCCAAGACACCCTTAGAGATGTGGAATGGGCGTAAACCGAGTTTACATCATTTTTGCATATAGGGGTGTTCAGTTCATGTTCTTAAGGGCAAATCTGAAAAACTAGAACCATGAACAGAAGTGTGTCTATTCGTTGGCTACCCAAAGGGCACTAGAGGAGGTTTGTTTTATAATCCACAAGAAAAGGTGTTTGTGTCGACAAATGTCACTTTTCTTGAAAATGATTATATACATAAATTCAAACCTCGGAGTAAAGTTGTACTCGAAGAGTTGCTCAAAGATCAGATCACCACTCAATCAATAAGAGTTGTTGAAATTAGGAAAGAAAAAACCACAGCTCCTAGTCAGGATATTATGGTGCTTAGACGTAATGGAAGGGTTGTCAGAACCCCAGCCCGTTATAGATAGAATAGTAAAGCAAATATTGTGGTAGCTGATACCAATGATGATGATCCATCATCATACTAGCATGCGATGGATGATCCTGATAAGGACAAATGGCTAGAAGCCATGAATCAAGAAATGGAGTCTATGTACTCCAACTCTATCTGGGAACTTGTAGATCACCTGAAGATGTTAGGCCCATTGGATGTAAATGGATCTTTAAAAGAAAAGAGAAGCAGATGGAAAGGTAGAGACCTTCAAAGCTAGACTTATGGCAAAGGGCTATACCCAAAAGGAGAGAGTTGATTATGAATAGACTTTCTCCCCAGTTGCCTTGTTAAAGTCCATCCGCATTCTCTTATCCATAGCTGCCTGTTTTGATTACGAAATATGGCAGATGCACATCAAGACAGCCTTTCTGAATGGCTATCTAGAGGAGTCCATATATATGAAACAACCAGAGGGGTTCATTGTTAAAGATCAGGAGCAGAAAGTTTGTAAGCTTTACAGGTCTATCTATGAACTCAAACAAGCCTCTAGGTCTTGAAACATTAAGTTTGATGAAACTATTATGCGTGCAATTTATGATCCGATCATAAATTAACTGTTTAACTAGTGAATCAATGGTACTTAAGGAACAACGGTTTTTTCATCTAGCTCTAATTATGAAGGATTGAATTACATGTAATGATTATATCAGTGGATGACTCAAGTTTTTAAGTAAAATTAATCTGTACAGTCTCAAGTTTTTAGTGGAATAACTTTGAGATTAATAAACTAAATAAATAATTAAAGAGTTTTAATTGAGTTTATTCAAGTTTATTGGAGCTTGAAATTATGGATCCATGGTCCTCACATCTTAGGTTTATCGCATTAAATACTTTTGGATTGAATAATTAATATGATTAATTATTTATTTTCTTAAATAAAATATTTATTGAAACTTTATAATAAAGAGTTTATTATGAAGATAAATAATCAATTTGATTGATTATTTTTCTTATATTTATTTTGGTACAATAAATTAGTTATTAGATAAAATAAAAATGTGTTTAGACACATTATTCATATAATAATTGTGGTTGCACATAAATATTATTGTGGAGCATCACATAAGAGAATTTTGCTCTTATATGTGGCGCATATTATGAGTTGATAAAGAGAAAAAAAAAATTTAATTTTTGATATTTTTGATAATATGATTATTAAAAATATTATAAATAAAATAATAAATTTGATTTATTAGATATTTAATATTAATAATATCTAAAATTATTAAATGAGATTTGATAATTTAGATATTATTATATTTAATTTAAATATTATTTATAAATTACTTGTAAATAAGAAAATAATTTTTTTGATCAAGGAGTTGATGTACATACGAGAATTATTCTCATGTCAAAATAGATTATAATGGATAAAGATTATCTAAATTAAATTAATTTAAAAATTTTTTTTTGATTCATCTAGAGCCTATAAATATGGCATAAGGTAGACTTTTCAGAGAAAAAGGTCCACTCTTATAATTCGATACCAATCATGAGAAAGGTTAGGAAGGCTTTGGTTTTGTTTTATTTTGCAGATATTTTGTGAAGTATCTTGGCCCATAAACTCTACCATGTGATTCTTTCTTCATAGCTTCGAATCCGATAGTAGAGCGCGTTTACTCCTTCGAGACTTCAACATATTGATATGTTTTATGTTTAAAAAAATTATATGATAATTTTTTTTGATATGATAATATTAAAAAAATTAAATGATCTGTATGCTTTCGCTGCATATATATATATATATATATTGAATACCAACAATTATATCCTTTGGGATGTCTTTGTGAGATGTCTTTTAATGTCTCAAATTTTTTGGGCTCATCCTATTAACTGATTCCCATCGAGATATTAGACAGGATCTTCCACCTAATCACTATAGGAACTACATAAGCTTCAAGAACAAGACCTGCCGCCACATCAAAACTCAACTTCTGACAGTCATAACTTCTAATCTGCAAATAATTTAGTGATATACTTAATATAGGGATTAAGATCTAATTTGTGTTCAAAATTAAAATTTTCTAATATATTTACATTATTTTGAAATTTATATTTTCTTCTAATTACGAGAGGAATCCAAATCCAATTTGAATTAGATTTCATTAGCATTAAAAAAAAAACTTTCAACATCTTTGATCTAAGAAAGAAATTTGATTCGAATAAAGATTGGGCATATCTAATATAATAGAGAATACATATCTCTCCTTGTAATTTGAAAAAAAAAAAAAAACTATACTTGAATAAGGATAATTTTACTAGAATTAATGGAGGATCCATGGAAAAAAAGAGAATAGAAAGGGGAAATAGGGGGGGACTCTAGTTTTCATCTACTATGGCTTTAATAATTGAAGCAAAGAAAAAAAATATAAATTTTACTTTTGACATTCGGGATGCATCATGATTTAATGAAAGAAAAGTAGACCTAAACTGTGCGCATACTTATTTCTTTATCTTCTAACCTTTTCCTTTAAAAAAGATCTGAGTGGGTTAAAGGGGCTATTGAACTAGTACAAATGATAGATCTAATATAATCATGTAGAAGAGATATTTTACTATCCATAAATTTGCATATTGGGTTTTATTTTTTTAATCTTTTTAATAAATATCTATAGTTACAAGCAGCTTACTTTGATCTAACTATTTTTATTGATATTTTAATGAATGTGCCATGATTGATTATTAATTTTAATAATTTAAAAATAGACATTATATGTTTAACATCTTGATTTAAGTATGGAGGTTAGATTCTAATAATAAATGAAGAAAAGAAAAGAAAAACTTAGCCAACCAAAAGGGGATTGAAGCCAAGGTAAATTAAAGCATTGGATTGTAAACTTATGGCCATGTGCCTAATTGAATCCTTCTTATTCATTTATCATATTATTTTATTTTTTAAATTAATTTTTAATATTCTTTTTTATAAATTATAATTATGAATAATAATAATATTATTAATTTTCTTTTCCTACTTTAAACTATTGGATAATTTCAAGGATTTATGAGATTCCTTTTTTACTAATTTGGTCTCTTCTCACTATCCTTAGAAGTTTACAATTGTAACTATTTTTCAACTATAATAAGTTGCTTGCTTGAATAATACTTATCCAATTTTTTTTCAAGGGTTTTCAGTTGGTGGTAATCCATTTTGCTAACCTAAAATTGTTATATAGACTATCATGTTTGGTAACTAGAATGGCTAAATTAGCATAAACCTAATAATTCAATTTTTGTATGAAAGTTAGGCATCGAAGATTATCAAATGATCTTAAATTATTCTATTGACTTTTATATAAATATTTAGTAATACTTAATCTGATTATATATTTAATTTATATAAAATTAAATATTTAATTAATATTTAAATATCATTATATCTATATTAATTAAATATTAAATTTCTAAATTATTAGTACTTATTATTTTCTTACATATTAAATAATAATACAATATATATTATATAATTTAATATTTAATAATATTATATAATATAATATAATATATTTAGATATATAGAATTTTTAAGACCAGTTTATAATAAATCTTGATTTTTATTAGAGCATTTTATATTTTAGCAAAAGAAAGAGAAGCCACTTAAACAATAAAATAGATTTATAACAAATTTAAATAAAATTAAAAAAAAGATAAATTAATTACTATCATTTATTTTTATAAACCAAAGTATTTTTTTATTATTAAGAATCTATTTATTAAGGAATAATATTACATAATCGCGAATCAACCACCACCTTAGTTTATTTCAATGTGATCTAATTATTTAATTATTATTGTTGAGGGGTAAAATCGTTGTGTGTCAATAATCGTGCACATGGCTAGGGCTAGCCCTGATTCCTACTCGCTGTGCGACACCCGCCAGAGATAAGTCAGCCTCAATAAGTTGGGGCACCTTAGCCCCTCGCCGAGCCAAGGATTCCCAAGGGCGGATCACATCTCTCGGCCCTTCTAGCCAAGCTATATCATCTCGGCCCCTCCGGCCGAGCTAAATCACCTCTCGGCCCCTTTGGTCGAGCTATATCATCTCTCGGCCCCTCTAGCCGAGTTGTATCATCTCTTGGCCCCAGCCGAGCTGTATCGTCTCTCGGCCCCTCTAGCCGAGCTGTATCGTCTTGGCCCCAGCCGATCTATATCATCTCTCGGCCCCTCTAGCCGAGTTGTATCATCTCTCGACCCCAGCCAAGCTATGTCATCTTTCGGCCTCTCTAGCCGATCTCTCCCATCGCTCGACCTAGCTCGAGCGATATCTATACCTCTGCGGAATTCGGCGCGGAGAACTCGAATTCGTAAGATTCCAAATAGAAATCATATCCTGGAGTGGCCTAGGATCCGCGAGAGTGGCCTAGAGCCCTGGAGCCTACGTCCTCGCCAAATCTCGGGACATCAACAAGCTCTCCTAGCCATCGATCCTCTAACCAACAGGATACGAATCCTACTAACCTCATAACAAACTGGATTCAGATCCTAACGACTTTTGGACCCACGATGCCCTCCAGGGAATCAGGTGATCCTCTATAAATAGAGTCGTCTGCCGACTCCTCAGGTATGCGCACTTGCTCACTGGGACCCTCTCTCCTTCTGCCTTAGCTTCCGCCATTAGCGCTCTACTCAGAGCCTTGGAGGGACTCTTCAGCGAGAGCCTTCTCCTCATTTTTGTTGATTGCCGATCCCCACTGACTTGAGCATCGGAAGGTCTTCCGCAGAGGGCCACCCCCAACGCCTCTCGCGCGAGGACTGTTTTGCAAGTCCGCCTAGGAGGAAGCCCGTCTCAAAGCCCGATTGCGCCCGAGTCGGAGGACAGATTTTGGCAACAATAAATTGGCGCTAAAGGAAGGGCCTCAAGTCCCATAAACTTGTGATCAAGAGATAAGGATCTCGATCTGAAAGAGAACTCCTCCCATGGACAACCGAAGAAAGGCTACCTCCGAAGCTCGAGATCAGATCGCCTCCCAAAGGCCTAATCCGATGAGCAGTGTTGCACCGCCACCACCGCCAGTTGAGACTCCATCGCCACCGGCGGCCCGGTGACCTAGGACCAGTTTGCCTACTGGTCCAGCAAGTCCAGGCTCTGGCCCACCTGATTCAGGGGCGCTCCGAAGCCCCCCGTTCAGCTACTCCTGCCCCTCACCCCCTGAGGAGGATGCAGCCCCGCTCATCCAACGATCTCTTCTTCCGACCGCATGGGGTTGCGGACCCCCCTTGCCGTCCCAGGAAAGCTGAGCTAGCTCCCCAAGGAGACCGCGGCAAAGATCTCCCTAGATCTCGGCGGGCTCGATCCCTCTCCCCGGTGTTCTCTCGCCATGATTCAACACCGTCTCAGTATCCTCCTCGTCCTGCCCCTTCTGCTTTTCCTGATAGGGAGATCCGCCGTCAACTCCAGGAAATGCGTCAAGAGCTAGAAACCGCCAAGCAAGCCCATCCGCTTCAGAATAAGGCGGAGCAGGGCATCCCCTTCTCTAAGAAGATCATGGAGGAAGTGATTCCCTCTCACGTCAAGCTGCCCGCCATCGAGCCTTATCATGGCTCCTCCGACCCCGATGACCATCTCAGCAGCTTCCGATCGATCATGATGTTCCACGGGGCATCAGATGCGATCCTCTGCCGCGCTTTTCCTTCCACCCTCAGGGGATCTGCTCGAACTTGGTTCAATGCTTTGAAACCAGGTTCCGTTAATTCCTTCGACGAGCTAAGCCGCCTCTTCATCAGCCAGTTCGTCAGCAGCCACCGTCACCAACGGAGATCCGACTCCCTCTCTGAGGTTAAGTAGAGAGAGGGGGAGTCATTAAAGAAGTATCTCAGCCGTTTCAATACGGCCATGCTAGGTGGACCACCTTAATCATGAGGTGGCCATGTCGTCCTGGCGGGCGAAGTATTGAAGGAGAGTGACTTTTACCTGGCGCTGGAGGTCAGCTACCCTCCAAACCTCTCCGACATGATGGCTCTAGCAATAAATATGCCAGAGTCGAAGAATCGTGGAGAGCTGCCCGAGCCGAGCTAACGAAGAAGAAGGAGCCCAAGGGCTCAGATAAGCACCGACCTGCCCGCGAGCCAAGCCCACCTCGCCGCCAAAGGATTCCCCAGCCGCCGCCAAGGAACCGCACTTAGAGCCCGCCTAGGAGGTTCAATCGATTCACTCCGCTTACTGCCCCAGGAGTGGAGATCCTTATGGAAATCGAGTGCCAACTCCCTCGACCTCCTCCTTTCGAGGAAATGCGGCTCGGAGAGACCCCACCAAGTATTGCTGCTACCACCGTGACCATGGCCACGACACTGAAGAGTGCTGGCAACTGAAGAATGAGATCAAAAGGCTCATGCAATGGGGTAGACTGGATCGATTCTGGGGAGCCCCCGAGCCAAGAAATGGGGGCGATCGCCGGCCTGAGCCCCAGCAGCAACCTCTTCCTCCCCAAATCCTCCAGTCGCTGGCCACATTAATGTGATTGAGGCGGTCGGTAGTCCTTCAGGCGGAGGGACGACGAAGAAGGTTCGGCACCGAAGAAAGCGTGAACTGACGAGCTCTCTTTCTCCAACAATGACTTCCAATGATATAGTTTCCGCACGATGATGCGCTAGTTGTATCTCTTAATTTGAACAACTATGATGTAAGCCGAATTCTCATTGATAGTGGAAGCTTCGTCAACGTTTTGTACCTCGATGTGTTTGTGAAGATGAAACTTCTCATGGAGAATCTCCGAGTCATGGACTCCACCCTAATGGGGTTCACCGGCGATGTAATTACCCCGGAGGGGGTCGTGACCTTGACGGTCCGAGCAAGAACCTGGCCTTCCGTTGCTACTGTGTATGCAGATTTCCTGGTGACCAAGCTCCGGTCGCCTTACAACGCGATCTTGGGAAGACCCGGCTTGATGTCCCTCAGAGCCGCCGTCTCATCCCACATCTTGTTGTGAAGTTCCCGACCGAGCGAGGGGTTGGTGTAGTTCGAGGAAGCCAAGCTATAGCTCGGCAATGCTTTGTCACCAGCCTGCAATCCAGATTGCCCGAGGTCGATGGACTAGACGCTCGGGAGGATTTCGTCGAGCAACGAGGAGAACCAGCCGAAGAGCTGAAAGAGGTACCGTTGGATGAAGCTTGGCCCGACTGGACCATAAGGATCGGGTCGCTACTGAAGGGGAAGCCTCGACTGGAGCTGATCGACTTTCTCCGAAGAAATGCTGATGTCTTTGCTTGGTCAGTTTCTGACATGCCTGGGATCAGCTCGGACGTCCTCGTCCACCGTCTCAATGCAGACGAGATGTCCCGACCCGTAAAGCAAAAGAAAAGAAGCTTTGCCGCTGACCAGCAGAGAGCAATTGAAGAAGAGGTGGACAAGCTCATCAAGGTAAACTTCATTCGGGAGGTGAATTATCCAAGCTGGCTGTCCAATGTTGTTATGGTAAAAAGTCGAACGGTAAATGGCGAATCTGCATCGACTTCATCGACCTTAACAAAGCATGCCCAAAGGACAGCTTCCCTCTCCCCCGGATCGACCAGCTCGTGGATGCCACTTTCGGTCATCAGATGCTGACCTTCATGGACGCCTATTTAGGCTACAACCAAATTCGGATGGCACCCGAGGATGAAGAAAAGACTGCCTTTATAACCGACCGAGGTATCTATTGTTACCGTGTCATGCCCTTTGGTCTAAAAAATGCAGCGCCACTTACCAAAGGCTGGTAAACAAAGTCTTCAAGGAGCAGATCGGTCGAAACATAGAGGTGTATGTTGATGACATGCTGGTCAAAAGCAAGGAAGCATCCCAGCATATTGGGGATCTTTCTGAAAGCTTCGCGACACTCCGAAAGTATCGGATGAAGCTCAATCCAACGAAGTGCGCCTTCGGTGTCACCTCGGGGAAGTTTCTGGGCTTCATGGTTTCTCAGCGAGGCATCGAAGCCAACCCGCAGAAGATTCAAGCCCTTCAGCAAATGACGACCCCAACATCTATCAAAGAAGTCCAGCGCCTGACGGGAAGGATTGTGGCCCTCAACCGCTTTGTGGCTCGGTCGGCCGAGAGGAGCCTTCCTTTCTTCAAAGCTCTTCGATCTATCAAGAATTTTCAATGGACTCTCAAGTGCCAAAAGTCATTCGAGGACCTTAAGAGGTATCTCGGCTCGCCACCCCTCCTCAGCAGTGTTGACCCAATTATTAATTTTAATGATAAACAAAACTATTTGAGTATAACTCATGAAATTAATAATGATTTTGATTAAATGTTTCAGTTTATAACTTGTTTAAATGATCAAAATCTCAAGAGAAATCAAGTTCGGAGCTCAATTCCAATGTCAAGGTAAGATTGCAGACATTAGAGCCGACACCTAGAATCACACTGTCGACTCCGGAAAACGGCACAGACTATAGTCGATACCTGGACTCCAACAGAAAAATAGAAAAATGGTTTTTCGGGTCTCAAATTAGAGTTGACCCCAGAAAAGTTAGAGCCGACTCCAGAAAAAATGTGTCGACTCCAGAAAAGTTAGAGCAGACTCCAAATCGGGCTGGTTGGGGATTTCAAGTTAGAGTCGACCCCAAAAAAGTTAGAGCCAACTCCAGATTGTTAGAATCAACTTTCAGATGTGTTAGAACGTCTCTAAACCTACTTTTTACTTTAAATCTCAATGGCTATTACCTTATTTGTTCCTAATTTTTCTTCCACTTTGATTCTAACGGATAGTTTTCATCTATTCTTAGTATTGAAAGGATCTATAAAAGGATGATGAATATGACCGTTTAAAAAAAAGAGAGAGAAAAACAAGAAAAATAGAGAAGAAAAAGAAGAGAAAAATCTGTGAGAAAATCAGAGGAAAAAATCAAAGGAAAAATTGTATTGATTCCCTGAAAGAAAAGAGAGAAATTCCAAATCTTCACACTTTCATTTTGAGGAGATTTCCAAGTTTGAAGAAGCAAACGAGCAAGCCCTAGTTCCTGTTCTTCAACTGATCTTCCGAGCTTCAAGAGAATACTCAAGGAAGATCCATTCAAAAGCAAGAAAGAGGAGAAGAATTAAGCCATAGAAATATGCAAATCAGGCTTTTTTTCTATCTCTTTGTTTGATTAGTTAACTTATCTTATTTGCTCATTTAAGGAGCAGTTATTGTATCAAACATTCTTATTCTTCTTGTGAACTGAGTCAATCAGGTGATTGAATCAGTTGAGGCAGTTTGCCTTCTGCAAGCAATTGCTTGTGTGTAAGGTTTTGTGCTGGTGAACCTTAGAAACCAGCTGGGTTCGTTAAGTTTGCCTTCTGCAAGCAGTTGCTTGTGTGTAAGGTTTTGTGCTAGTGAACCTTAGAAACCAGCTGGGTTCGTTGTGCACCCGGAAAAATAACAAGTTTGAGTTGTGATCTTGTAAAACAACTCTGCTGTAATCAAGGTCGATTATAGTGTGGACCCAAGAGGTACTTAGGAGTGGACGTAGGTGTAGGTACACCAAACCACTATAAAATTTTAGTGTTTGCTGTGCTTGTCTCTTTGTCTTTTCATCTTCTCCTTGCATATTCTGTCTTAACTATTGCATATCTGTGATTTATTTTAAGTTGGGGTTTTACTTCAAAAGTGTTTAAAATTTTTAAAAGACCAATTCACCCCCCCTCTTGGGTTGCTATCTGGGATAACAATTGGTATCAGAGCTAGTGCTCATTCTTCCTTGATCTAACAATCAAGAGTTAAAGATCCAAATGGCAGCTCAAGTTGGCTCAACCTTTTCTGAAGGACAATCTACAAATCGTCCTCCTTTATTTAATGGTTCTAATTATTCTTATTGGAAAGCTAGAATGAAAATCTTCATTCAAGCACTTGACTATGATCTATGGAGTATTATAGTCAATGGACCTCACACACCCACTACAAGACTTAATGGCATGGAAATTCTAAACCGGAAATGGAATAGGATGAACATGATAAGAAATTGGCACAATAAATGCAAGGCTATGAATGTTTTGTACTGTTCTTTAGATGCAAATGAATTTAATCGTATATCTGTTTGCATGTCTGCTAAAGAAATTTGGGTTAAATTAGAGGTTACCCATGAGGGAACCAATCAGGTAAAGGAATCCAAGATTAACATGCTTATTCATAAATATGAATTGTTCAAAATGGATGCATGAGAATCTATTTCTGATATGTTTACAAGATTTATGGACTTTGTTAATGGTTTAAAAAGTCTTGGTAAATCTTATGATAACTCTGATCTTGTGAGAAAGGTGTTACGTTCTTTGCCTAGGATATGGGAAGCTAAAGTCACACAATACAAGAGGCAAAAGATCTGAGCACTTTACCTCTAGAAGAACTTTTGGGATCCTTGATGACTCATGAGCTTCAAGTCAGCAACATGTTAATGAGGATGAATCAAAGAAGAAAAGGACTATGGCTCTCAAAATTTCAGAATATAAAGAAGAATCTGATGAATCTGAAGATGACAGTGATGATGAGGACATGGCACTCATCACAAGGAAATTCAAGAGATTCATGAAGAAGAAGAAATTTGAAAAGAAAAAACCCTTTGTTAGGAAAGATGAGGACAAAGGAAAAGAAAAGGAAATAATTTACTTTGAATGCAAGAAATCGGGACATTTCAAATCTGAATGTCCTCAACTCAAAAAGGCCCCCAGAGATTCAAAAAGAAGGCTATGATGGCTACCTGGAGTGATTCGGAAAGCTCAAGTTCCGAAGATGGCGAAGAAAAAAGGACATACTCTTTGCTTCATGGCGGACAATGATGAGGTGAGTTTAAGTTTCCTAGATGATTTTACATTTGAAGAATTGTATAGTGCTTTTTATGAATTAATTGATGATTATGCAAATCTGAGCTCAAAAAATAAAGATTTGAAGAATCAAATGCAAAATCTATCTTTAGAAAATGAAAAGCATATTGTAGAAAATGAATTTCTAAAGAAAGAAAATGAAAATTTGAAAAATGAAGTTGATAGGCTTAAACCCATTTGACAAATTTACCTTAAGCTCTATCAAACTAAATATGATTTTGGATAATCAAAAGGTTGTTTTTGATAAAGCAGATTAGGATATAATCCACTTAAAAAGCAAAAATCTTTGAAAAATATTTTTGTACATGCTGAAAAATCATCAAATATTACTTGTTTTAAATGTGGAAACAAAGGACATAAATCATATATGTATAAAACTCCAATAAAAGAAAATGATTTGGGTTCCTAAAGGAATAGTATTTATTGCTTCTAACCATGAAGGACCCAAGAAAGCTTGGGTACCTAAAATTAAGAGATGAATATTTTGCAGGAGTGTCTTGCAGCCATTGGACTGAAAAGAAAATGGTATCTTGATAGTGGTTGCTCAAGACATATGACGGGTGACAAAGATCAATTCATCACCCTTGAGACGAAAAAAGGTGAGTAGTTACTTTTGGTGATAATGGTCAAGGCCATATCATGGGCATTGGTAAGATTCAAATTACTCCATCTATCTATGTTGATAATGTATTATATGTTAATGGATTAAAGCATAACTTGATTAGTATTAGCCAACTGTGTGATAAAGGTTTCAAAGTTTCTTTTGAAGCTTCTATTTGCACTGTCACTAATCCCATTGATAGCGGCATTATTCTTGTTGGAAAACGTTATGGCAATGTATACTTAATTGATTTGAATAACCTATTCTCAAGTAATCATTGTTGCTGATAATGCTAAGATGAATGAGATTGGATGGCTATGGCATCGTAGACTAGGTCATGCTAGCACACACTTAATTTCAAAATTGCTAAAAATGGATTTAGTTAAAGGTATTCCTAGCTTAGATTTTGAAAATAATCGAATCTGTGATGCATGTCAATTTGGTAAACAAACAAGAAGTTCTTTCAAATCTAAGAATGTTGTTTCAACTACTAGGCCCCTAGAGCTACTTGCACATGGACCTCTTTGGACCTACTAGAACCACTAGTCTAGGAGGAAAGAATATGGTCTTGTAATAGTAGATGATTACTCTAGATTCACTTGGGTAATTTTTAGCTCACAAAGATGAGACTTTCTCGATATTCCTGAAATTTTTCAAGAAAGTCACAAATGAGAAAAACACTACCATGTGTCTCTAAGAAGTGATCATGGAACTGAATTTGAAAATCACTTATTTGAAAAATTCTGTTTTGAAAAAGGCATTAATCATAATTTTTTGCACCTAGAACACCTCAACAAAATGGAGTTGTAGAGAGAAAAATAGGACTCTAGAAGACATGGCCCGTACCATGCTATGTGAAAGCAAACTCCCTAAATACTTTTGGGCGGAAGCTATTAACACAGCATGTTACATCCTAAATAGAGCCCTAATCAGACCTATCCTTAAGAAAACACCCTATGAACTATGGCATGATAGGAAACCCAACTTAGGCTACTTTCATGCATTTGGTTGTAATGCTTTATCCATAACAATGGTAAAGATAATCTTAGGAAATTTGATGCTAAATCTGATGAAGGCATTTTCTTAGGATATTCAACATCTAGTAAAGCTTATAGAGTATTCAATAAGAAAGTCTAGTTGTTAGAAGAATCGATTCATGTAGTTTTGATGAATCTTTAGCATCAAGTTCGGAAAAGATTGATGATGAGGAAGATTTACTTGAAAGAGGTATTGAAAAATTGGATGTATCTTCAGATCATGATCAAGAAACTAAAGATAATGATTTACCTTTGGCTGATGTTATTGATACTAATCATAATGATATAGATCTGCCTAGAGATTGGAGATATGCTTATGATCATCCAAGGGATTTGATTATAGGTGATCCATCTCAAGGATAAGAACTAGATCATCCATGAAAATAATAATCATCTTGCATTTGTATCTCAAATTGAACCTAAAACATTGAAGAAGCTGAAAAAGATATAATTGGATGTTAGCTATGCAAGAAGAATTAAACCAATTCACTAGGAATAATGTATGGACCCTAGTAGAAAGACCTAAAGATCATTCTATAATAGGATCTAAATGGGTTTTTAGAAATAAATTAGATGAAAATGGCATAGTAATTAGAAACAAAGCTAGATTAGTTGCAAAAGGATATAATCAAGAAGAAGGTATTGATTTTGATGAAACTTTTGCACCTGTAGCTAGATTAGAAGCCATTAGACTATTACTTGCATTTGCATGTCATGAATTTTAACTTATTTCAAATGGATGTTAAAAGTGTGTTTTTAAATGGATTTATAAATGAGAAGTTTATGTTGAACAACCACCAGGTTTTGAAGATCATGAATTTCAAATCATGTTTTTAAATTGCACAAAGCACTTTATGGTTTGAAACAAGCACCTAGAGCTTGGTATGATAGATTAAGTAAATTTTTGATTGAAAATGAATTTACAAGAGGAAATGTTGATAAAACCTTTTTTGAAAAGAAAAGAAAGATTTATTGGTAGTTCAAATTTATGTTGATGATATTGTTTTGGTGCTACTAACAATCTTCTATGTCAAGAATTGCTAAGTTAATGCAGGGAGAATTCGAGATGAGCATGATGGGAGAACTCAACTTCTTCCTTGGACTCCAAATCAAACAAGAAAAAGGGAATCTTCATCAACCAAACAAAGTACACAAGGAAATACTTAAGAAGTTTGGTATGGAATTGCTAAACCTCTTGAACGCCAATGAGTCCTTCATGCAAGCTGGACAAAGATGAAGAGGTAAGAAAATGATCAAAAATATTATCGAGGTATGATCGGATCTCTACTTTACTTAACTGCAAGTAGACCTGATATCATGTTTGCTGTTTGTTTATGTGCTAGATTCAATCTGAACCTAAAGAATCACATTTAATTGCTGTTAAAAGAATCTTTAGATATCTAAATGGAACTAAAATGTAGGTTTATGGTATTCTAGAGACTCAACATTAATTTGATTGCTTATTCTGATTCTGATTATGCTGGATGTAAATTAGATAGAAAAAGCACAAGTGGTGCATGCCAATTTTAGGAAGTAACTTAATCTCTTGGTTTAGCAAAAAGCAAAATTCGGTTGCATTATCCACTGCTGAAGCAGATATGTTGCAGCTGGAAGTTGCTGTGCTCAAATCCTTTGGATTAAGCGACAACTTGAAGACTATGGTATCACACTTGATAAAACCTATTAGATGTGATAATACAAGTGCAATCAATCTAACTAAAATCCAATTCAACATTCAAGAACTAAACACATAGAAATTAGATATCACTTTATTAGAGAACATGTAGCTAATAATGATATTTGTCTTGATTATGTGAACACTAATGATCAATTGGCTGATATTTTACCAAACCTTTGAGTGAGGAGAGATTTTGTTATCTTAAGGAGAATTAGGAGTTTGTGATCCTTTTGATTGATTTTCTGAAACTCTCAAGGTCAACTATCTAAATTTCGAGATTTCTTGAAAATCTTCTACACCTTATAAGGAAATTTATCTAGAAGTTTGATTCATTGATTCCCCAATTATTAAGGAGAATTTATCTAGATTTTGATGATAATTTAATTAGTTTCAGATCCTTGAAATTTAATTTTTTTACTGAAACTATTATGGAGTCGACACCTTCAATTTTGGAGTCGACACCTTTTTCTTTAGAGTTTTCTGTCTGCTCATTAGAGCCGACTCTGGCTTCTGCAGAGCCGACTCTAATTCGAGCGCCGACTGATTTTTTGTTCGGAGCCGACACCTCACTTTGCGGGAGTCACTCTAAGTGAAAAATCGTCACTTTATTAGGGCAGAGTCGACACCTTAAACGACCATATGCTTTTTCAATCCCCTTCAAATCCCTCTCCAAAACTTTTCAAATTTTCCAAACTCTTCAAAATCCTTGATTCCAACTTCCATTGATCTCCAATGGCTCCCAAAAGGCGAGGATCCATGTTTGGCGCGGCCGTTCCCACCGGGAGATGTTCCGTTCGAAGAATCGAGAAGGAATCTTCTTCCAGTTCTTCGTCTTCCTCTTCTTCCACTCGGAAGCTTCTCCATCATCCTCCCGCGTCAACTTGTTGGCTAGAAAGGTTATCACTACAGGAAGGAAGGTAGATTTTAACCTATTTAAATCGGAAGGTTTTTCAATAGGGAGACAAATAAAAGAGATGGGTTGGGAAAAGATTTGCTCACTAGATGTTCCGACCTATCCTGCCCTCGTGAAGGAATTCTACAGTGATTTATGTAGAGGGGAAGGAGGTCTTATGAGTTTTGTGCATGGAACCAAAGTGGTAATCACTACAGAGTCGCTAGGAAATCTTTTGAAGATGCCCACTGTTGGTTTGACTACATGTCAGCATGATGACAGAGGCGGAGCCCTGTTAAGGATGCTTGGAAGAGAAGTTTCTGAATTTGAGGAGGTAATGGCAAATCAACTCAACCTGGAACTTCGATTACTTCATAATATTTGTGAGAGAATCCTATTTCCTAAGATTGGAAGATTTGAGTATTCTCGGAGCGAGACATTCTTATGATGGACTGTATCATCACTGGTCAACCAGTAAATTTGGTCGGAATGATGATTGGTTATATGGCAGAGGCAGTACAAAGAAAAGATCTACACTGCCATATGGTATGGTTCTTACACTAGTATTCAGAAGCCATGGAGTGAAGATAATGGAAATGAACTGCAAAGGAATCTCAGATATACTGACTACTACAGCATCTCCACTATTCATAGAATGGGATTCAGGAAAGTAAATGGCCAGTGGAAAAGGAAAGGACAAGAAGCCAGAACTGAGGAGGCCAGAGATGAGGATGTCCCTGGACCGTCTACTGCTAGACCATCAGTTGCGGGACCATCTGGTGCTGGACCGAGCACTTCTTCACCCCCTCAGGTGGTGTCAGATTTGTTGGCTGAGTCATTAGGTTTTTCAGAGAGGCAGCTTGATCAGCTCAGGGCCTTATTGACTGAGCATAATTCAGAGATGAGAAATGAGATGAGACTGCTCTCTACTAAACTTGACATGATTGCATCTACATTGGATAGATCTGTGGATACCCTATCATCTGAGCTTCACAAGATTTTTGAAAGGCTGGAAGGGATCGCAGATGGATCTAGAGCTTATATTGATGCTACTGGACAATTAAGAAGAGATATAGATTTTGCTATTACACAGATTGAGGATTGTCTTGAAGGCTTCAAGAAATCACAAAAGATGAAATTATGGAGTTAATAGGTCATTTGAAGAGAATTGTCTACAAACATACTTGATTGACCTTCTACTTTCTATTTTGATATCTATCCAAGCCAACTCAAGTCAAATCCCAATCAGCTTTTATGTTCATGTCCAATCAAACTTAGCTTTTATATTATGTTGATAGCTTGTACTTAGGATGTTTACTCTTTTATATCTTGGTAATTAATGTAATGAAATGTTTTAATGTAATGAAAAAATGTTTGAATGTTTGATACAATGATGGTTACAATGAATGAAAGTCTTAGAATATTTACTCTTCTCTTCAATTATTTGAATTTGAATATCACCTTAAAATTCTTTATACAATTATGTTTCACCTTTTTGTTGATAACAAAAAAGGGGGAGAAAAGAAGAATTGTATATGCATAAAGAAAGGGGGAGTTAGAAGTTATTTTATGCAGGGGGAGCATAATCATTATTTGATACAGTTTATGTTTCAATTTTGCTTACTTTGAAACTATGGCTTATATCTTAAATTGAACAAATTTAAAATCTTGATAAGGTTTACAATGTTTATGAATTCCAATGCATATACTCAAAGTTTTTGTCATCATCAAAAAGGGAGAGATTGTTTATCCAATTATTAATTTTGATGATAAACAAAACTATTTTAGTATAACTCATGAAATTACTAATGATTTTGATTAAATGTTTCAGTTTATAACTTGTTTAAATGATCAAAATCTCGAGAGAAATCAAGTTCGGAGCTCAATTCCAATGTCAAGGTGAGATTGCAAACATTAGAGCCGACACCTAGAATCACAGAGTTGACTCCAAAAAACAGCACGGACTAGAGTCAACGCCTGGAACCTATAGAGTCGACTCCAACAGAAAAACAGAAAGATGGTTTTTCGGGTCTCAAATTAGAGTCGACCCCAGAAAAGTTAGAGCCGACTCCAAAAGGAAAATGTGTCGACTCCAGAAAAGTTAGAGAAGACTCCAAATCGGGCTGTTTGGGGATTTCAAGTTAGAGTCGACCCCAGAAAAGTCAGAGCCGACTTCAGATTGTCAGAATCGACTTTAGATGTGTCAGAACGTCTCTAAACCTACTTTTTTACTTTAAATCTCAACGGCTATTACCTTATTTGTTCCTAATTTTTCTTCTACTTTGATTCTAACGGATAGTTTTCATCTATTCTTAGTATTGGAAGGATATATAAAAGGATGATGAATATGACCGTTTAAAAAAAAGAGAGAGAGAAACAAGAAAAATAGAGAAGAAAAAGAAGAGAAAAATCCGAGAGAAAATCAGAAGAAAAAATCAAAGGAAAAATCGTATTGATTCCCTGAAAGAAAAGAGAGAAATTCCAAATTTTTACACTTTCATTTTAAGGAGATTTCCAAGTTTGAAGAAGCAAACGAGCAAGCCCTAGTTTCTGTTCTTCAATTGATCTTTCGAGCTTCAAGAGAATACTCAAGGAAGATCCATTCAAAAGCAAGAAAGAGAGAAGAATCAAGCCATAGAAATCTGCAAATCAGGCTTTTTTCTATCTCTTTGTTTGATTAGTTAACTTGTCTTATTTGCTCATTTAAGGAGCAGTTATTGTATCAAACATTCTTATTCTTCTTGTGAACTGAGTCAATCAGGTGATTGAATCAGTTGAGGTAGTTTGCCTTCTGCAAGCAGTTGCTTGTGTGTAAGGTTTTGTGCTGGTGAACCTTGGAAACCAGCTGGGTTCGTTGTGCACCCGAAAAAACAACAAGTTTGAGTTGTGATCTTGTAAAATAACTCTGCTGTAATCAAGGTTGATTATAGTGTGGACCCAAGAGGTACTTGGGAGTGGACGTAGGTGTAGGTACACCGAACCACTATAAAATTTTAGTGTTTGCCGTGCTTGTCTCTTTGTCTCTTCATCTTCTCCTTGCATATTCTGTCTTAACTATTGCATATCTGTGATTTATTTTAAGTTGGGGGTTTTACTTCAAGAGTGTTTAGAATTTTTAAAAGAACCAATTCACCCCCCCCCCCCCCTTCTTGGGTTACTATCTGGGACAACAAGCAGCCCCAATCCAGGAGAAATGCTATTTTTGTACCTGGCAGTCTCTGAAGGCGTGATTGGTGCGGTTTTGGTCAGAGAAGAGAAGAAGACCCAGAGGCCGATCTACTATGTCAGCAAATTGCTCTGGGACGCCGAGATAAGGTACACTCGAATCGAGAAGCTGGTCTTGGCCCTGGTAATATCGGTTCGGAGATTACGACCATATTTCCAAGCACATTCTGTGACGGTCCTTACCGACCAACCCATCAAGGCGGTGGTCCATTGCCCGGAGACATCAGGAAGAATGGCTAAGTGGGCCATTGAGTTAAGCAAGCATAATATCCGTTATCAACCTCGTCCGGCCATCAAAGCCCAGATTCTAGCTGATTTCCTCCTTGAATGCACCATCCCGAAAGATGGCTCCACTCCGGACTCCTTCGAACATCCAAGATCTGATGCCCTGTGGCTCCTCCACGTCGACGGATCCTCCAATGCCAATGGCTTTGGTGCTGGTTTGATCCTCACAGCCCCGAGGGGACGACCTTTGAGTATGGCGTTCGATTCTCCTTCCCAGCCTCCAACAATGAAGCCGAGTATGAGGCCCTGCTCGCTGGTCTCCGAATCGCCCATGATCTGAAAGTGAAGAGGCTGAATGCCTTTATCGACTCTCAGTTGATAGCCGGTCACGTGCAGGGCAAATTCGAGGCCTAGGAGCCAAACATAATTCAGTATCTCCGGCAGGTGCGGGACTTACTTTCCCACTTCTCTAAATTTGAAGTTATCCAGATCCCTAGATCCGAAAATGCTCGTGCCGATCTGTTATCCCGACTTGCGACTGCGGAATCGATGAGTTCCGAGCAAAAGTTTCCCCTGGAAATCTTGGAAAAACCTAGCATCGCGGAGGCAGACCGAGTGATGCAGATTGAGGTCGAGCCATCCTGGTTCGACCCAAAATTGAAGTATCTTAAAGAAGGGTCGCTCCCAGCCGACTGCAAGGAAGCAAGGAAGCTGAGATTGCAAGCTACCCACTATGTGCTGATCGACGATCAGCTGTATAAGCGGTCCCTTTCCATGCCGCTGCTCAAATGCCTCCGCCCATCTGAAGCCGATTATGCTCTTTGGGAGTTACATGAAGGAATTTACGGCAACCACCTGGGGAATCGATCTCTATGCCACAAGGTACTGTGCCAGGGATATTACTGGCCTACCATGCAAAAGGATGTCGATGATCTCGTCCGAGCCTGTGAGCCGTGCCAGAGGCACTCCAACATCCAAAGCTCCCCTCCGCTAGTTTGGTCCCTATTTCCTTCGCTTGGCCCTTTGCTAAGTGGGGGATGGATATTCTTGGCCCTTTTTCCCTCGCCACTAGACAGAAAAAATTTTTATTTGTCGCCATCGACTACTTCACCAAGTGGGTCGAGGCTGAAGCAGTAGCCCAGATAACCGAAGCTCGGGCCAGGGACTTCGTGTGGAGATCCATCATTTGTCGCTTTGGCCTCCCGCATACCATCATCACCGACAATGGCAAGCAATTTTATAATCCTAAGTTCTGAGAGTTCTGCAAGGATCATGGCATCAGTCATCGCCTCACCTCAGTAGGGCATCCGCAAGCCAACGGAGAAGCCGAGGTAACAAACTGGACCCTACTTCGAGGGATTAAAGCTTGGCTCGCCAGAGCCCGAGGTAGATCGACGGACGAACTTCATCATGTTCTATGGGCCTACCACACTACCCAGAGAATCCCCCCTGCGAGACCCTGTTCGGATGGCCTTTGGCACGCAAGCCGTCATCCCCGTGGAAATAAGCCTCCCTCTCCGCGAGTGGAAAGCTACTCAGAAGAAACTAATGACGAGCAGCTCCGCATCAATCTCGACTTGGTGGAAGAGATCAGGGAAAAAGCTCGAATCAGAATGGCCGCGTACCAGCAAAGAGTGGCCCGCTACCATGCCTCCAGAGTCAAAGGAAATCCTTCTTGCCCGACAATCTTGTCCTCCGAAAAGCATCCGTCTCCAAGCCGCTGGAGCAAGGAAAGCTATTTCCGAACTGGGAAGGCCCCTACCAAGTAGCGGAAGTCATCAGACCTGGCACCTACAAGCTCCAGGACCTGAGCGGGAGATCCATTCCCCGAACATGGAATTCGGACAATCTTCCGTATACTATCAGTAGGGTACGCCTTTTTGACTTGCCCCGTTTATAGCTTTGGCATCTTATTCCTATTATCCACGACATTGTTGCTTTTTCGAAAAAGTTGTGATGAGAAATGGATACTGCTTACCCATTCCGGCATTACTGAGCTATCTCACCGAGCTTTGAATTAAATCTCCGTACCTCGGTTAGGCCGAGTTCTACTCAATAAAGACTCGATATGGTCGAGCGCTCCCGGCGCAGCCGGGGGCCATGTGATCTCCAAAACTTAGTTCGAATTCGGGTAGCTTACAAGCCCTGGCCGAACCAAACGCTAGAGAAATTCGTTCGGATTCGGGCAGCTTACAAGGCCTGGCTGAACCAAACGCCAGAAAATTTCGTTCGGATTCGGACAGCTTACAAACCCCGGCCGGACCAAACGTCAAAGAAACATCGTTCAGATTCGGGCAGCTTACAAGCCCCGGCCGGACCAAACGTCAAAGCAACATCGTTCGGATTCGGGCAGCTTACAAGGGCCAGCCGAACCAAACGCCGAGAAATTTTGTTTGGATTCGGGCAGCTTACAAGCCCCGGCCGAACCAAATGCCAGAGAAATTTCGTTCGGATTCGGACAACTTACAAGCCCCGGTCGAACCAAACGTCAAAGAAACATCGTTCGGATTCGGACAGCTTACAAGCCTCGGCCGAACCAAATGCTGGAGAAATTTCGTTCGGATTCGGGCAGCTTACAAGCCCCGACCGAACCAAATGCCAAAGAAATTTCGTTCAGATTCGAGCAGCTTACAAGCCCCCCGGACCAAATGTCAAAGAAACATCGTTCAGATTCGGGCAGCTTATAAGCCCGGCCGAACCAAACAATCTCCAAAACATAGTTCGAATTCGGGTAGTTTACAAGCCCCGGTCGGATTAAATAATCTCCAAAACATTGCTCAAGTTCGGGCAGCTTACAAGCCCCGACCGGATTAATAATCTCCAAAACATTGCTCAAGGTTCGGGCAGCTAACAAGCCCCGATCGGAACCAAAGAATAAAAACCTCGGCAACAACCGAGTGATATCCTTAATCCTCGGCAACAACCGAGCGATATCCTGAGGCTCCGACCTAGTCAAGTAATCTCTCCAACGCCCTGACGCAACTAAGGCATCCTATTATACCTCGGTAGAGGCAAATGACCTCCCACTATTCGACAGCAAAAACATGTCATGAGCTGTCTTTTCTCGAAGAAACACCTGCTTTATTCTACAAACAGGATCATGCTTACCTCATGATTCCACAGGACCGCCCAGGTCCCTCTTTGACTCACACATGGATATACGTGTTCTTCGCTGAGGACCAGACATTGGTCTTAGCAAGAACAAAGCAGCAATAGCACTACCGAAATATGCTGTGACATAAAAAGCATAATATGGGAGCAACAACTCTCAGCACAAAAAGAAGCAGATGCTAAAGGAAGAAGGAATGAAAACTTTCTTTGTTTCCTCATCAAAAGAAAAGTTATAACATCCTGAGAGGAGCTACAAGTGCATTAAAGCACAGGAAATAAAAACGAGTAAATAGCTCGACCGAACTGCTTCAGTCAGCTTCGGTTAATAATGACACTTCGGTATCTAACCCAAAAGATCAGGCAACCAGCCAGCTCACCTTGATAGATAGCAAGGCCGGCTTCCCATGGGTCCTCTGGATGAATTAGAGATCCAAAAAGAGGCACAGACCCGTGGATGCTCATGCTGAGGAAGCATCCCCCTAGGTGGAATGCTGGGCTGCAAGTTGCTGCCCGATTGAGAGAGACATGGGACCATCAGCCCAACACTGCTCTCAACTCCCTCTTCACATGGCGGAAGATTCCCCGCATGGAGGGGCTAAGCATCCAGCCAGAGGGAGAAGGAAAAGTCCGCGCATGCTACGGGGGTACATGTGCACTTCCTACCCTGCGACCCCGTAGCAAACCACAAAGGACACAAAGGAAGCGCATATGTGCGCTCTCCATGTGAACTCTGCGGACCTCCTGTGCGCTCTCCATATGATCTCCAAAACTCCTCCCTTGAGGACGAGCTGCTCTTCAGCGGATCCTTCGTCACCCCGGCTATCCGTGGGAAGGTGACTTGCAAAAGGAAAACTCAGTCCCTCCACTCTCAGCTTTAGGGACGCTGACATCATGAAAACTTTCACAGCTCACAGAGAAGAAAATTTTGGGGATGGCCTAACACGGCCCCTTCCTCCCCTTTTTATAGGCAAAATGGACCGGGAGCAGCTGTTAAAACAGTAAGCCCCAAGATTCAAAATGCCTAATCCATGCTGCCACATGACCTCCCATGATGAAAATAGCGCCCTTCGATGCACGTCAAACGCGTTGCTCAGCCCATGACGTACGCCAGAAGATTTCCTCTGATCCCAGATCATGGGTCTTAAATGCAAAAAATCGCCCACTGATCTTAGAGATATGGGCAGACCTAGAAAATCGTCCGATGAAAAAGACACCCTCCAATGGCAAACAAGCGCTTGTGTCGTACGTTGAAATGATCCGCCTTGGAAAAAGTCGACATAATAAATGTCCCTGGAAAGTGTCGAGGCGACCTTTTGCAGGCCACAGAGTCATATTATCCATTTCGGCAAAGAGAAGATCAGCTCCTTGGAAAAAGGCAAAAGATCGGCAAAGTCATAAAAAGGCGCAGAAGCCAAGTACTCCTCAGTAAACATACCTCGGTGTTTCTTTCTCCGGCTCAACTGCCCGTTGCGTCTTGACGTAAGCCGAGACATTGCCTTGCACTTTAACTCAAGGCCAAAACTGCCTCCATACTTCGGAATAAACCAAAGTATCTCCTTTCAGTTCAGCATGACTGAACGTTATCTTGTACTTCGGTCCAGTCTAAGGTAACTACTTTTGTCTCAATGGTAACGGGACATGCTATAAACCCCGGCCTACACCCAGAATGCGTAAGCATCGGTTAAGGTCGGAGTGCACGTCTTATGAATATAAGCCATGGCCAAGGCCGGAGTGCGTCTTTTGTCAAAAACCTCGACAAAAACCAAATGATACACAATGCTCCAACTGAAACCTACGAGTCCCATTTATCTCGGTCAAAACAGGGATGCTGTGCTGGAGGTTCCTCAGGAGAATATTTCGTTCCGAAAGATTTGGATGATAAGGGAAAACATTTCAGAAATGACAACAAACAAGGAACTTCCAAAAAACTTTTCTCCGTTCATCACAAGAGGGGAAAACAAAAGAAAAGATACATTAACCCTCACAGGGGCTTGCTACTTCCTCCAGACACCGCTGAACTCTCCCTGCGCCGCGGAGCCGAATTGGCCATTTACTGTCGAAGGGATGCCACCTCCTACTCCAGCCTATGTTGGCTTGGTGAAGGAGCTCGATCTCTCTTGCCGAGACGGCCAGGTGTTGCTCAGCCATTCTCCGGACTTGCTCGCGGTCTGTGAGTAACGAGGCCAAAACCTCCCCGTCAATAGTTATTGTGGTGCAGCCCCAGTGGGGCACCCCAAGTTGACCTCCCTCCATTCTCGGAAGCCATCCTGTTATCGTAAGCTTAGACAGGCCAACAGGAGATCGGCAGAGGAAATGGTTAACGATGGCGTATCACCCACCGGTATTTAAACTACCTTGGGCAAGCGTCCTGATCACCCTAGCCGTTAGTTCCAACGCCACTACCATAAAATCTTGCCACGCGTCATCACTGCAGTGGCCGCTCGCGGGAAGCGAGGAATCGCTCCCCCTTTACCGGAAAGGATAAATAAATGATGGCGTGCTGACAAACACCCTTCTTCTTGGGACCAAACTCCCTTCGAAAGCGCGCCTACCTCTTCGCCTTGGGCGGGCCGAGTTACCCAACTTCGGCTCTAACCAGGATACCTCTGCAATCCTTGGCTATCACATGCTGAGCTATCTTATCTCTCGGCCTAAGCCGAGCTATCACATCTCTCAGTTTCATCAGAGCTATCCCTATACCTCGGCCTCGACCCAGACATTTACTTAAATCCGAACTAAGTCAACCGAAGAGCGCGAACAAGTCATAACTTGTTCGCAGTCGAAAGAAAGTCTGAGACAAAAGAGCTAAAAAGACAAGAAAATGGAGGCCGAGGGCCCGTTCATTGGAAATTTCAGACCAAGTTACATATCTAAAAAGCAAAAGCACACAATGGCTCTCAAGGTCAGGAGCTGGATTAGTTTCGGCAGTGCCCTCAACAACGCTCGGGGAAGCCTGGCTCGTTTCGCCCACTTCAAGGGCTATCGTTTCCTCGGCGGTGGATTTGAAGCGTCCTTCAAGGGCCGCGGCCTCACTAGCATCCAGAATAGAGTCGAGGTCGACGTTTGAAACATCGTCGGATTCAGCCTCTTCAGCCCCTGGGGTACAAGCCTCAAAAGTGTCAACATCCAAGAAAGAGAGGTCCCATTCTGGATGCTCCATGGATATCTTATTTCAAACATCCTCCACACCAAGCTGGAAGGCGTCGGCACAGGTTGCATCTTGTTCGCCCTTGAGTAGAGCGAGCCGCATTTCAGCTTCAGCAACTTGATTTCGAAGTAAGATGACTTGCCCCTCAGTTTCAGCAGTTTGACTCCGCAGTAAGGCAATCTGCTCCTCGGTCTCAGTGACCCGCCTTTCGAGCTCTGAGCTCCTCCCTCAACTGGATGCCAGTTCCCCTTGCAGGGTCTGTATCTGGCTTCGGTTCTCAGCCGCCTTCTTCATCTATAAAAACAGAATTAGCCGGTGCCACGGTGAGCCAGCAAGGGAAGCCAAAAAGGGGTAGTATCATACCTCCTTCTCTTGCTAGGCTAACTTCTTGGTCAACTCCTTGACCTCGTCAAAAGCCCTCAGTTTATCAGCCTTAACCTGCTCGATTCTGCCCTTGAGGTCATTGATCTTCGACTGCCTACTATCAACTTCTCCCCAGGCTTGGGAGAGCTCACTATCGAGTTGGGTTAGTCTTTCCTGGTGCCACTTGATCCTATCATCCCTGTCAGCAATACCACGGTTGAGTTGCCGTACCTTCTCCTCCAACTCGCCAAGCATTTTGTTCAGGCAATTTCTCTCCTCGACGGCTTCTCTCCTCTGCGTGTCTAGACTTTCGCTAAACTATTTTTTGATAGTTTCCATTTCTCCAGCGTACCTAGATTTGATCTGTGATAACTCCAAGCATGCGTCATCGTACCTCGCCAGGAGCCCGCATAACTCTTTAACTTCAAGCCTCAACTTGGACGCGTCATCTAGGGTGGCCTCACCCTCGCCAAATTCTTGTTGGTGATGCCCAGAGTTCATTCAAATGTATCAGACGCCTCCGCTCGCGATCGAAGCTCGGCGCTGATTCTCCTGGCCTAGACGCCGGCCCCTGTCGCTAGGTTCAAGCGCCAGCACAGTGCCCTGGTGATCAAAGCACTCTGCAGAATGAAGCACAAGTGAGAAGAGTGTGACCAAGCTAACCAGAAAGCACTCACTACTCAGGAATAATAACTCACCACGACCAAGCTAACCAGAAAGCACTCACTACTCAGGAATAATAACTCACCCGGGAGATGTAGGACCTGGCTAGCCCCATGAGGGTGGAATTGTTGATCTCGGAAAAAAGATGGGCATCCTTCACCACATTCCGCTGGCCAAATGCGGCGTCAACAAGGTCTAGGTCCGCGAACTCATCCACCGAGGGACCCATGCCCGGGTACAGCGCTAACCTCATTAGGGCAGCAAACGCCGCCTCGACGGTCGAATCCGAGCTACCGGGCTGACCGTCCCCGTTCGAAGGATCGGTTCGGGCGACCTCCGACTGAGAAGCCTTTGACCTCCTGGCCTCCTTCAGCAGAATTCTAGCATGGGATTCCTCGGATCCCAGGCGCTAGTTTTCCTGAAACTTTGGTGGAGGAAGCTTCGGCTGGAAGATCTTTACCTTGCCCTCTCCCCTTGTCCGAGTTTCTTCCCTCGATCGCAGGCACCTACTCCTCCCCCGCAGGCTCCACCAAAGTCTCGGTCTGTTCATCAGTTTTCCCAATCTCCAGGAAGAAGTTCACCAGCTGTAGGCTCCTTTTGAGCCTCCACTATAGTCGGCCCAATGTCGCCGCCCCTAAATCCCTCTGGGGGGAGCCCTCCAATGGAAGGATTGTCTTGAGCCTCGATGATTGCAATTGCTCCCTCCTGTCCTCCTACCAAGGCTAGAGACATTTCCTCGCTCGGAGGAGGGCCCCCAGAGGCACCGACCTCCGTCGTGCCAGCCATTGGCTCATCTTCAAAAGAAGGGGCTCCCGGACAAGCCAACGGAGTTTCATCCGGGCTGTCTACTATTTCCACCACTAAAGGACAAGGGACCTTAGCAGTCCTCTCTGAATCCTCCTCTGCTTTCAGCGCCTCCACCATGACTACTCCAACCTCTAGCGAGCGCTCTTCAGAAAAACAAGCCTTCTTCTCGGGCTTGCGTTTCTCCCCTCCACTGCTCTCCCTCGGGCGCTTGCTCAACCCTTTCTTTATGCGGCCTGATAGTTCAGACTTCTTGGCTGCGGGAACAGAGGGCAAACGGTCAAGCCGAGATACACTTGCTCGAGTGAAATCAATGGAAAAAGAAAAAGACTTACTATGCGGATCGAGGGGGCTAAGCCCGGCGGCGAAAGAGCCTCTTCTGACAGTAAATCGTTAGCCGAAAACATCCTGCCGTCACGGAGGACCTCCAAGTCCTCTTTCTCTGCTCAGATAGAGTCGGATGTGCTTCCACGTCCCGAACAAAGTTTCCCCATTCCCAAGGAAAATCGGAGCCGATGTTCCCCTCGGCAATAAAAAACCTGACCTTCCACTCCTTTATAGACGATGGCTTATCTGTTATCGTCTTAAATGACATTTGAGGTCCGATGTAAGGCACTCTGATTTCCTCCCAGATATCAGATAGTAACAAGCGCGAAAGAGAGGAAGAGTTGCCGTTACCTGAATCCAGCTACACATTGAGATAAACCCGATGACGCTGCACCAACTGTTGGGAGCCACCATTGTCGGGCAAATGTTATAGAATCTCATGATCTCCTTCACCAAGGGATGAAGGGGAAATCGAAGGCCTGCCTTCAGGCTGTCGTCATAAAGAAAGACCCCGTGCTCCAGATCTTGTGAAACCCTATGCTCGGGCTCTGACAATCTCAGAAGGACATCTAAGGGAATGCTATACTTTTGGCGTATTCTCCCCAAATCCTTGGCGGCAATCTTCGAAACCATGTCGTCGGGGCTCATCATTCTGCTGGCCGAGAGAAACACGGGCAAGATTACAGAGGAAGTAGAGAACAAGATTCTCCAAAAAGGAACGAAAGAGCGCTGTGAATAAGAACGACGCTGTCTCGACTTTGCTTTCCCCCAAAGAAACCGCCTTAAGAGAAAGATAAGGCATCTCAACCGAGACGCCCGGAACCGCCATTGCGAATGCCGTAAAAATCAGATTTGCTATGTGGCAATTCCCCAACCATTGCCTCAAAGGAGCCTTATGTGACGCGCCCCGTAAAGGCACATCCCACAAAGGCATGGCAGCCGCGCAGCATTAAATAGGGCATCATTGCGCAGGCTGTCAAACCCGGATCCCTCCGTTCAAGTCATGCCACCTGGAATTATACTCCCTACGCCCAAACTTACTTTTCGAACTAGGGAGTGGGGGGCATGTATTGAGGGGTAAAATCGCTGTGTGTCAATAATCGTGCATATGGCTAGGGCTAGCCCTGATTCCTACTCGTTGTGCGACACCCGCCAGAGATAAGTTAGCCTCGATAAGTTGGGGCGCCTTAGCCCCTCGCCGAGCCAAGGATTCCCAAGGCGCGGATCACATCTCTCGGCCCCTCCGGCCGAGCTATATCACCTCTCGGCCCCTCCGGCCGAGCTATATCATCTCTCGGCCCTTCTAGCCAAGTTGTATCGTCTCTCGGCCCCAACCGAGCTATATCATCTCTCGGCCCTCCGGCCGAGCTATATCGTCTCTCGGCCCCTCCGGCCAGCTATATCATCTCTCGGCCCCAGCCGAGCTATGTCATCATTCGGCCTCTCTAGCCGATCTCTCCCATCGCTCGGCCTAGTCCGAGCGATATCTATACCTCTACGGAATTCGGCGCGGGAGAACTCGAATTCATAAGATTCCAAACAGAAATCATATCCTGGAGTGGCCTAGGATCCGCGAGAGTGGCCTAGAGCCCTAGAGCCTATGTCCTCGCCAAATCTCGAGACATCAACAAGCTCTCCTAGCCGTCGATCCTCTAACCAACATGATACGAATCCTACTAATCTCATAACAAACTGGATTCAGATCCTAACAACTTTCGGACCACGATGCCCCTCAGGGAATCAGGTGATCCTCTATAAATAGAGTCGTCTGCCGACTTCTCAGGTATGCGCACTTGCTCACTGGGATCCTCTCTCCTTCTGCCTTAGCTTCGCCATTAATGCTCTGCTCAGAGCCCTGGAGGGACTCTTTAGCGAGAGCTTTCTCCTCATTTTGTTGATTACCGATCCCCACTGACTTAAGCATCAGAGGGTCTTCCGCAGAGGGCCACCCCCAATGCCTCTCGTGCGAGGACTATTTTGCAGGTCTGTCCAGGAGGAAGCCTGTCTCAAGCCCGATTGTGCCTGAGTCGGAGGACAGATTTCGGCAGCAACAATTATCAAAAAATATTTTTTTATATCAAGGTGTCCTCTATAGCTGATAATTTTAATATAATTGACCTATGCTCTCTCCCATTTGTTTCGTTACAATAGCTACTCCTCTAAAGACCGTTTTGATGTTATGTGAATGCCGATTCTTCATTTATACCGTTAAAAGAAATATATCGATAGAAGAAAAATGGAGTGAGTTAAAAATGATGTGAATGCCGATTTTTTATTTTTATTATTGTTGTTAAATTTTTTTTTTTTTTTTGCGTACCAAAGTTTTTGCTTATGTGAGTGAGCATGCGAAATGCATCATGGCTTAAGCTGTGTTTGATATTGGAAATAAAGAAGGATATCCTTCAAATATTTTTTCTTATCCTCAAAACCTATAGTTAAAGGAGATAATTTGAAAAAGTTTAATCAAAGAAGAAAACTCATGTTTAACTATGGGTTATTCTCTGAACTTATTTTTCTAAAAAACTTAGAAATAATTAAAACTATCTTTCGATGATAAATTTATAATTTAAAAAATAATTATTTTTATTTTTTAATTATTTTTAAATAAATATTTATATTTATTCAGAAATAATCTTTTAGGAATCAAATACAATCTTAATAAATTATGGTACTTGCGCTCGCACGATTACTGTGTGCGTCTTTCGTTTCCTAGTTTTATTTCCTAGGCTTAGAGGAGTCTCTAGACGAGCCTGGAATTCTCTACCACCGTCCCTTATCAGGAAATAATCTCGGATGCTCGTTGTCTCATCGTGCGGCTGATGCGGTCCTTATCCACGCCGCTAGAATCCTAGCCCATAGTTTTTATTTCCTTGGGCTTAAAAGGAGTCT